>JANRMT010062856.1:33222551-33270581 GCA_026402145.1 Polypterus bichir lapradei
GCATTTTGTGTTTACTTGTGTTATATTTGACTAATGGTTACATGTGTCTGATGATCAGAAACATTTTGTGTGACAAACATGCAAAAGAATAAGAAATCAGGAAGGGGGCAAATAGTTTTTCACACCACTGTATGTGAAAACACCTAATAAAAATGACTATTCACAATTAAAACTATTTTTTTTGCTTCATTTTGCAGTTTTGTGTTTTGATAAAAGAATCTTCAGCATACTGTTACATGGCTATTTGGCTGCTTTTATTTCACAGCACGATTAGTAATAACAGCATTGGAGACAGTAGAAGAAAATCCTTTCTGCTTTCCCTAAAGCACATTAGGTGACAAAATAACAATAGTCACTATGATCAGACAGCCTTGAATTTGGAAAACACACCAGAACCTTGATGTATGGCCTTAGGTGTTTTGTTTACATGTCTTTGCTTTAATGTTAAAAGTAAATTGTGGCTTATAAACAGCAACACTGGACCCATTAAAATATTGTGCTATTTTATGTGTCAACAGATACATGTGGTCTTAAAATTTAACACCCACTACATACCATCTGTTGCTGAGGTAGCTAGGCACATTTTCAGGAGCCAACTATTTAGTGACAGAAATTCACAAAACACAAACTGTTTCTCAAGGACAAAGAAAATGTTCCAATGGAAAATGCTTCAAAACATGAGAAGTAAAAGAGTGCAAGAAGCTAACATATTTGAGCAGTAAAGAATACTAAGAATGATCACTGATGAGATGAAACAGTTTACTTCAATTGTGTTATCTGTTGAAGAGCTTCAATATAACAAACTGCAGCTGCATATGTGCAATACAAAAGTCACTTCCAGGTGGGAAAACATGCTGCATGCTAAAATGGTGTAGGGTTAAACAACACGTAATAATTAAAAGCAGCATAAAGTATCACAGTGGCTCTCATAAGACAATAACAGGTAAACTGGGTATGAAAGATTGTAGGATGATTCCAAACTTCACCCATATAACACTTCATAACAGAAAGTGCCATTTTTTAAGAATGTTGAAATTTTAATAGATGCTTTCATTATTTTTTTCTTATCCCTGTAGTAATTTCCAGCTCTTGGAATTTCAACAAGTATTTTACTAGTGCATTAATTGTTGGAGTAGCAATTCCAATATTAAATGATGATATCCTTGCATTTTTGCTTTTCTCTTACTTGCTGTCTTTTACTTTCTTTCAAGTCCATGTGTAAAATCTTTTCTGTTTTCATGATGATTCATTTATCTAAGGTTTGTTTTTTTAAAGGTTTCACCAACAACATAGATTCACGAGGAGGTGGTTTTATATGACACTGATTTCTGACATTTGTGCATATATAGTATTTATAGTACAAAAGGGCTAAAGTTTGTCCACCGTCTGCCTACTATATCAGTATTTATGAGTAAAAACACAATCTCTCACAACTGTATATATTGGAGACTTTTTGAGAAGGGATTATTTTTTGGGGGGAATCCTAATTCAACAACAATTAAAACAAATACCTATGTTCTCATATTTAGGACAGTGCAAACCACTTCACTACCATGCCACACTGAAAAAATAAAAAAAAAATAAAAAATACTGGCAGAAAATAAAGTGTTTCCGCATGTTTCTGAAAAGGGAGTTAGAAAGTGGAGAAATGTGGAAAACAATAAATTGTCCATTTTTAAAATTATACTTGTCGAAACATTTTTTCAAACTCATTGGACATAATGCATTTATGTCTGGCATATATTACTGGCTTTAACACAGTTTCATTATTGCCTAAATGTTCCTGCTTAATTGCACATGTACTATGAAGTTGGTGTAGTTTGCTTTTCTCTTAATTGTTACATTATGCTATGCTGTATTTGATATTGTGAATTTTAAAATACTTCAAAAACAATTTTCTACTTAGGCATTTAAGTGCCTTTTTAACTTATTTTAAAATAAAATGTGTAGTGATTTGTTAAATGTGTAGTATGATGTACAGAGTGCTGTTTGTGTGAGATTTGATACTTCTGCCTAATGAACTAAAATAGGTTTGAACTCCAGGTGGTGCTGCCTCCTGTTACTTTTACTTGGAAGAGTTTCTCTGCCTGGTGTTGCATGTTTAGTCAGAAAAGAGACCTTGTCAACTTACATTTCAATGAAAATTTGATTAAAAAAATCCACTATAAGTTACTGGGTGAATAGCAATTACAAAAATGCTTCAAGTCCTTTCATTGAAACCTGAAAATGCTTAATATGAACATTTAAAGTACTGCATTGAATATATTTAATGTTGTTTTTATTATACAGATAGTTAACATAATATGCTTTTTATACTGTGTTATAATATAACATTCTTAAAACAGTTTAATCCAGTTCATGGCTCTGAGAGACAAGAGCTTCTTTTGGCAGCATCAGATGGAAGGCAAGAACTAGGCTAGAAAATGGTGCAAGTCTGTTACAAACTCCACTCACACAACCTCACTCACATTCACAGAAAGTTCATTTTGGCGTAGTCTGCATGACTTAGGGACAGACAATGATCTGTGGGCTTCGAACCCAAGATGCTCTCTGTGTGGCCAGAACTATGTTAGTGGCTGCTTAGGGCCCAGTTAGCAAGTTAGTTGTTCAATGAAGCAAGGTCCCCATCCAGGTAAATTGTTCAGTAGTGATTGCTTGTGAGTGAGTAGCAGGCTCGCCAAATGTCAGTGATGCCACCAAAAGAAGTGTACCCATCAGGAGCAAGAGAAGCAGAAGAAGACATAAGAAGAAGAAGATAAAAATTTTTTTTGGCCTTTAACTATAATTTTATTTAATTTGTTTTGACTTGTAGTTGGAGAATGAAAGTCTGTTGAGACTGTTGTCTGTAACATAATTTGAATCTCTAGAATGTATTAACAGAAGCTCTGCTATACGTATTATATGTCATAATATGAAACAAATTAGTAATCTGGTGATTTATGAAATTTATGGACATTTTACTTGTGTAGAATATTCACAGAATACTTTGTTTCTTGAAGTTAGCTTCTAATTGTACAGTACTAATTGTATTATGTGTCCTTTATACCAGTGATCACACAATTTAACAAACAGCCTGATGGGAAGGTGAGATGCACAATTTTTAGCTGGTACTTTCCCCAAACATGATATGGCAGGATAGTCAATACACTATTATTACTCACAATATTTTGCAAAAAGAGTTCTATTCTGATGATGTGGGATTTATGCTAAATCTATTGCTGTTTTAATGAATCTTACTGGGAATCTTTTGAAAAAGGTCAAGTGAACAGGCAAGTGATGAAACTGCAGGTGAATTACACTGACACAAACCTGCCTTATCACATACAGTTACACCGTAGACAAGCATTTTAGTGAAATCTATGATTACTTTATACTTTCTACATTTTTATTACTTAAATGCAGAATTAACTGTTGTAATGATAACAAGCAGCTTACTGTCATTGCTCAATAAAAAGTCATATATTTGAACAGATATACGAGAAGATTATTTATGATGTCAAAGCAATTTATATCCAGTACCTGTTAAAGTGAAACCACTTCCCATTCAGCAAATAAGTTAAAATAATTGTGTTAATTTTGTTAGTAACTGTTTTTCCTTTGCAGATACCACTGACACTGCTCTTTGTTCTGCTACTATCCCAACCTGCACTGTTTGTAATATTCTGTTATTTATTAAATTCGTTTTTTATTTTACATTATCATTATTGTGATGTATATGTATTTATTATTTTTATAATTCAACTGCTAAGCTATCTTTTTCTCACACTATTTGTTATATGTAATTTTGTTGCTGTTTATATATATATATATAAATTGACCCTGTCTCATAAGTAAAATTTAAATCTGCCTTAGGGCCCTATAAAGGTTAGGAACAGTGTATGAAATAGGCACTGTCCCTCCTCGATGCTAAATTGGATTAAGCGGATTTGACAATGTTGTTATATTACAATGTAAGTTTCATGTAACAAAACTCACTACCGGTGTCTCATGTTTTGCAGCTTGCAAACGCATGTAATGCACGCGCGTTGATCTGAGAACGGGCATGCGCTGGCAGGGAACAGGAAGCCAAGCTCGCTCTCGTCGCGCGCTGTCACTTTTACACTCGGTGTTAACGAGTTGGCACACGCTTCTTGGGCTTTTTGTTTTCTCCACATTAATTCGAATATTCGTGCGCGTTTTCGATACTTTTTATTTTATGTTGTTCCAGTACCGGTTGTTTACCTTGCAGAATATTTCTTTCAATGGAGCCAAAGCTTTGAAACAGTTAGGGGAACCAAGACTGTTTATTTCAGAAAATTATTTACAAAGAAAGAAAAAAAAAGAGACTGAGAGACGGAAAGGGTTAAATTAAGCCCACAACTGAGGCCAGATGACCTCCTCTTACGCCGACAAAGGCCCTGATAATTTAGGGTCCGAAGAAGTAAACTGCCAGGATGAGTTAGACTTCTCAATTCTGTTTGAATACGACACCTCGAATTTCGAGACCGCTGAACCAGGTTTGTGACGCCTCTCTATTATATTCCTCCTCAGGTGAAGAAGGCAGGGGGAGGGTGTCGAGGGTTTGGATGCAGGATGACTGAATTTTACAGACCACAAAACAATTAAGTGTTAGTTGTGCAGGTGCATTAAAATTGACAAAAAGAAAAGATAATTCTTTTAAAAACCGTCTGCGTGAAGAAAACTGTCTGTGCTTTCTTCTTCTTGTTAGTGTTTCCTTTTCTGTAAGACACATTGACATGTGCATTGCTATAGGACTCAGAGTTGAAAGTAAGGTGCTACCGAAGAAAACATATGGGTTCATTTGTATATGAACTAAATGTTAATAACTTAATTAAAAAAATACATTGGTCACTGGTTAATTAAATACTCCTCTCGCTTTTTCAGGAAGTTAACAGTAATAAAACCAGCTTGTTTCTAAATAGACAAAAACGAGCACCTGACAGCCTCTGGCCTTCAAGCACAAGGATTAGCGGGAGGTTTATACAGTAGAATTGTTTTTCTAATATTTGATCAGAGGGTCTGCTTTACACATGTAGTCAACATTCTGTTAACCAGACTGATGGATACAAATGGTCACACGTAACCTACATTTAGTCCAAGGGCAAAGGATAATGTTGGGAGTTTACCATATTAATCTTTATTTTGGTATAGTCTGCTTGTCTGATTACCCAGGAACAGCCATACATACTTCTATTTAAAAGTGGACCCCTCACTTGTCATTGGTTCCTTTTGACACGGGAGACAGTTAAGCATTAGTAACCTTGTATATGTCAGGTATGTAGGAGGTAAAATGAAAAAAAAAGTAATATTCTGTTCAAAACTACAGTAAATAATGACAAACTTTAATACAAATTTAAAAAAAATTTTTTTTGTTATTTTTAAGCCAAACTAAATGACAACTTTTTTATCATTGCTTCCTGCTTTGGTGTTATATTGTAGTGTTTCTTATCATTGCTTTAGTGTTACATTGCAGTGTCTGCTTTTTAAGAAGCAAATTTACCTGCCATGTTTTTATTTAAAGTCATGTGGTGAGACTCTGTAACTAACTGCTGAGCACCAGTATTATAACATATTGTAACAACACTGTCACCCACCACAGGTCTCTTATGCACCTAATGAATATCTAACTGAAAATAATTTTTGCTGCAAAGCCAGCTTAATTCAAAATCAAGTCTCATGGTTACAGTATGAACCACAGGCACCATGCTGAACAAACAGATTGGTGTATTTGTTATTTTGCTGAAAACAACTGTTTAACCATTGCATATTTAAACAAACTTTCCAGGTTCTAGGGGACTAGGGAAACCATCAAAATGACAAATATTCAAACACATAGTCATTGGGGATGTCACAAACAAGGTTATTATATTTTTGCCTTTTTATATTAGTTTTTATTTCTATATTTTTTCTGACCTTGCTTGGAAACTCAGTTTAGTTTTAGTTTTCCTTCATTGTGTATTTTTAGTGTTAATTTAATTTTTATATCACAAATAACATTTGTGTTTTATTTTTATATCTGTTAGCTTCAGTTTTAGTAATTATGGTATGGTTAAAGAGCTACTATGGAGCTTAGTTTTTGTCACAATAAGACAGAACTGTACACTTAACAGGTTTGAATATAATATGAGTTTATTGTTAATGGGAACTTATTACACTAAATCTGTTTTTGTTTTTATCTGATAAAAACAAGCATACTCAAAATCACATTCTGAATATAAATAATTTTGTACAATTTAATAATTTTTAAAATATTTTCTGTGTCACTTGTGTTGAACAAATGTGTGTTGACCATTGGCACTTTTAATCTTTTCCTTTAATTGCGCAGAATGGGCCAATTTGTATTTAAATTTAGGTGAATTTTAAGGTTTGAGGGTTTTTTATTCTAAGTGCCTACAGTACACAACATATCCTTCTAAAGACAATCTTCTATATAATTCACTAAGGGCACGCAAGACAGTGAGCGCAATCAGAGCCACGCCCACCAACTCACAGAGCCCTGCCCACCAACTCTAAGACCATGGGATATGCACGATAGAGCCCCGCCTGCCAACTTTAACCCTTCTCCCACGTCATGGGATATGCACGACAGACCCCCGCCCACCAACTCTAACTCTAATGCCGCGTCCACCCTCGCTCTCGAGGCATGCATACTGCCTGCTTATGTGCCCGCACGGAACACCTCACCAAGCACAGCCTCAGTCGCTTTCGTCGCTGCTACAGTCCATATGAACCTCAGAGCCACGTTGACTTTTCATTGTTCTTTTCGATACCAGCTGCTTTTCTATATATATAATCGACCATGTCGCCCGACCATGGGGTACGCATGACAGAGCCCCGCCCGCCCACTCTAACCCTCCTCTCGCGTCATGGGGAACACACGACAGAGCCCCACCCGCCATCTCTAATCCTCCTTCCGCATCCACCGTCACTCTCAAGGCTAAAGAGAAGGCTAAATCAAACAGCAATAATTAGCAAACAAACAAAGATAACTGGCAGTAACAGTGCAAAATTCACAATTGGTATGCCAGTTTGAAAAGATAAGTTTTGAGGGTAGTTTTAAAATGTGTTATTGAATCGAGCTGATGTATATGAGAGAGAAGAGAATTCCTGAGTTGAGGAGCACTATGAGAAACGCTCGAGTTCCCATAGCACAGAGTTTAATGTGTGGTACAGAAAGTACAGCTGCAGATGAGAATCTGAGTGAGCGAGAGGAGTGTAAGTTTGTAGGAGATCAGTGAGGTTGTGGAGAGCTTTAAATGTTAACCAGTATTTAGTATTGTATTCTGTAGTTAACAGGGAGCCAGTGAAGTTGAGAGAGAATAGGTAGTATGTTCAGTGGATTTAGAACAGCAGGTTATTATTCTGGCAGCAGAATTTTGAATAAATTGTAAGCGATGGATACGTTTTTGTGGGATGACAGACAGAATAGCATTTGATCTATACGTGAGGTGACTCGGGCATTAACCAATACTTTAGTACTGTGTTGCGTAAGAACAGGACGAAGTCTAGAAATGTTTCGGAGATGGAAGAAAGCAGTCTGAGAAATGTTACTTATACAGGAGGAATTATTTAATAATAATAATAATAATTATTATTATTTAATAATTGCCATTATTAGTGTATAAATGGATATAAATAATTGCATGTAAACGATTTGCCAAAATCTGTTGTATGTAAACGATACTGTTTAAAACGTTATCGTTTTTTTATCAGAAAACCCAGTTTCCACGTCCACCTGTATTAGTTTAAATGGCACTTTTACCACTCGCAATGGTGCGGATGCGCTGACTTATCGTGTCGACTGGGCAACACAGTGAATACGGCGTCTATCTATATATGTCTATGTTTTCCGTAGCCTGCTACAGGAAGGTACTCTCTCACCCATTGGCATTGGTTTTCCTCCTTGCTATTTTGCGATGGTGGTTTCCTAAGCCTTTGTTATACTGAATTCCTTTCTCACCGTTTTCTGTTCCTATTCTTACACCGCCGTATGCTACGGCAGGCTTCGGCTAGTGTGCTTATAATGAATGCCCTCAATATTGTATTCTTAATTCTCTGATACTGGGCTTTGTTATTTTCTACCAGCCATATTGATTTCTGATTCCCTCTGAGGCACATACAATTTGTAGACAGAATTTTGCCACCTGCAGCCATGAAAATATATCAAAAATCAGAAAATAGATTCTACTGTGTCTTGGCAGGTGTGACCATGAAAATCATGGGGGTTTAGGAAGAACAGGGCTCTTAAGTATGAATCAGTGTCCATACCCCACCTAGCTCTATTGAGGGAAACAAAGAAAAAAAAGCATGTTGGGTTAAGGTTATGGGGAGTGAGACTTGAATAGCCCATGCATAAGAGCAGTAAAAGCTTAATGAGCAGAGTAAGAGCAGGTCATAGGTTTATGGACAAGCACAAAATGACAGAAACAGCATCTGAGATTAGGAACAATGTATACATTTTCTAAACCGGCTTATCCAGAACAGGATTGCAGGAATCCTGTAGCCTACCCCAGCAGGTTTGGAAGTAAGGCAGGAAAATTCTCTGGTATGTAATATGTATGACATGGCTGATGTTAAGAACAAAAAGGATATGATAGATTTGAACTATCTATTTTTAGAGAGAGTGAAACATTGAGAAAGAGGGACAAATATTTGAATACATAATTCTGCTACTGGATTATTTTCACAATATCTGGTATTTTCAGCTGTGAATGTAAACTAAAAAAAGATAAATTAATAAATATAGACTAAATAAAAAAAACACAGTATGTTTAGTTTTTCACCAATTGGCAGACTTTCTTCACCTACCTACCTGTAGTTCAGTAGAGACATTGCCAACTCAGGAATTTTACGTTTGTATCACTTCGTTGTTAAACAACGTTTTTAAAGCAAAAGTGATTGGTCAGCAACAATATGATGATCTTATATGTTGACCTTGTCAGTCTGTTGATCAGTGCCATTTTATTTTCAAAAAAGATTTCTCCTGTGTAAAGTGGCAGGTGAATGATTCTCAACAAAATATAGGCACCTGAGAAATAAACTGAAATGTTACTAACTCGTGATTTTTCTGTCCATACGGTAATAGTTTTGTTGATCAGCACATTTCAACTTCAGGTGTTTAAATTAAATCTTGATATACTAGAAGCGCAAAGAAATGCTGCAGCAAATCATAACGGACGTCACACTCATAATGTACCCTGGAATTTGGCTTAGTGTGTGCTGCTGTTAGTTTAAAGTCGCTATGTACATACTGTATCTTTGGCTCAGTCAGAATTACTGCTAACATGCTGTCATTTATCAACAGACTGCAATTCTGTGAGGGATTATCTGTATCTAATACTTCTCTTTTGAGCCCCAGAGATCCAGCGAACAGCAGCTTTGAAAGCTACTAAGCACATTCTAAATAAAATCATCACCTTGGTATGCTTCACTAACACATGAACCAGTCTATCATGCTGTCACTATCAGCTCCTGAAGAACTGTCACTTTTATAACACAGTAATTTGGCTTCTATCTCACATGCTTTATGCGCCCGTATTCAGTTTGCTCTGTCACCGGAAATGCTGTGTGAACACCCGCCCTCAACACCAGCTGCTGTTCACTGGATGAATATATGCAGGCGGCTTATGGGGCATTACTTTCTGTTTTAGAGTTAAAAGTTACAAGGGATCAAGACTAACAGCAAGAATATTTCTTCAAAAATGAAAAATTAAAATATTTTAATTAAATTATTGTTTTATTTCAGTTAGACTTTCCAGCTACTTTAATAGTTTTTTTTAGTTTTAGTTTTTCATTTTGGTTTTGTTAACTATTTTATTTCAGTTTACGAAAATGTTTTTTTATTAATAATTTCAGTTTTGATTTTAGTTTTCGTTAACTATAATAACCTTGGTCACAGCTACATTGTTCCACTGTATGTGTATTCATGCCCTAGTGATTTATTTCTCCACTCTGATGCATACCTGTAGAGGTTTTAGCCAGCCCCTCATTATGCCCTCTTAAGCATGTCATTTCATGTGACACTTGATTTCTGGAGCCTCATTAGCCTCTATTTAGCACACAGGCTCTCTTAGCTTGCTCCAACTGTACAGCTTTTGTTTGATCTGCCCTCTGGTACATTAGCTACCTCAGCTCCTACAACTATAATGCTGGATTGCCTTGCCAGGTAGTAGTGGTACTAGTATTTAAATATTCCCATGAGTTTGCCTGACTTTCTTTAATGAACCTTCTATAAGCTATAAGGAAAGCAGGATTCCTCTAGAAAGGTCACTCTTGCTTAAGTAGGTATCTCGGTCCCATCTGTAATTGCTTAGTCAGGTAACATGCTGATCTATCTTCAGCAAGTAGCTGAAACTTTTGCTTTGGCCTGATGGACGCTACTCTATTAAATACCAGAGATACAGCACATGCAGCAGGTATATTTATAAGCTAAGTGTGCTTTTTTAATTATGCATGGAAAACATGTAAAGGCATCCAGTCTTTTCAGAATTATTTATTTTGCTGGGTCTCTTGGCAGCCTTTTCATTAATATGAATTTTAAGACAAGCTGATATGCACTTAGTTGTAGTTTAAGAGACTGGTCCCAGTGTAGGTGAGACAGATTTAGGAATTGTAAAAAAACTACTGCTGTAAACCATGTAAAAAAATTTTTTTAACATATTCTCATTCAGACTAGTGAAGTATATTTCTGTGATCTGTCAGGTCAGATCAGGTTGGGGAGCATGCACTGGGATCCTGGTTGGAAACCCCCCAGGCAGACACACAATTCAGTCCCACCTTCTAGAAATGACCATCTATCTGCCAGAGCCAGTTGTTGCATGGGCGTCCCCTTGGTCTGGTCCATCCATTTGGGTCCTCAACAATGAGGATCCTGCAAACCGGATCACCTTCGGGAAATTGTGCCACATGGCCGTAGTACGTAAGTGACGCTCCCTCACAATGCAGGTAATTTGCCTCATTCGGGACTCCATGAGCAACCGCTTGATTGACACAAAATCAAACCAGCGGGTACTCAAGGATTCTCCAAAGAGACACAGTACCGAAGGAGTCTAGTCTTCATCTCAGGTCACTGGATAGCATCCATGTCTCGCAATCATATAGTAAGACAGGAAGCACCAGGACTCTATAGACTTGGACCTTCGTCCTTTTGCATAGATATTGGAGCGCCACACACCCCTTTCCAGCGACCTCATGACCCCCCCATGCTCTCCCAGTCCGTCTACTGACTTCATAAGAAGAGTCACCAGAGACATGAATGTCACTGCCGAGGTAAGTAAACCTATGTACAAGGTTGACACTCTCGCTGCAGACAGACACTCTGCTGATGGCTGTGCCAAAGAGGTCATGAAAGGCCTGGATCTTGGTTTTTATCCTGGACAAGCCCAGACACTCAGACTCATCGCTTAGTCTCGCGAGAGAAAGTAGGTGAAATACAATGTCATCTGCTAGATAGCAAAAATATTAACGTTTATTAATTTATGGAAGTGGACCTTATGTAGAGGGTCATAGTGGTTAGCACACTAGCCTTAAGGATCCAGAATCATGGTTTCAAATCCCATGCCTGGTAATTGTCTGTGTGGATGAATGTTTTTCCTGCATCTGTTTGGATTCTCTCTGGGTTCTATGGTTTTCCTTCTACACTTTTATGGTATATATATATATATATATATATATATATATATATATATAAAATATACTTTTTATTATACTTTTAAATGATTTCCACAAGGCAGAGAATATGAATGGAATCACAGAATGACGCATAAAAATGTATTTCAGATATAAACAGGGACATGCAAGGAATTAAGAGATTATGGGGGAGATTATTACATCATTTCTGAACATATAAAATGGTTGAGTAATATGTCCTTATATCATCTAGGTATTATGTTAATATTTGATGTTGTTTTAGCAAACACAGTTCTTTGCAGGAATCCTGTTGTGCTTCTGTCTCTTTGTTTCATGCAAGGCATCCAGCACTTGAATATCAGTAATGGCATGTGAGTTAGGCAGTTGCATGGGATTAATAATGGGAGGAAATGTCATAGTGATACTTAGTGATACATAGTGATAGGCATCATGTACATCCAAAAAACTAAGAAACAAGTCTTAACTCAGAATTTCAAGGCACTACAATATTCCAGTGGTTTTTGTTTATGAATCAGCTTTTCTGGAGTAAATCTTTAATGTGCCTCTAACGATAGTCTCTCTCCTTATGTGAAGATTGCTGACTATCAGAAGGGAGCGACACAGTAATTTCCAAGTAGTTCAGAGATAGCATTGCCCTATATGTATCTCCCTATTCAAATCAATTGACAGTGTGAGTACCTTCAGCAAATCAAGGACACTCCTCACATACAAGAGAGTCACATATTAAGCTAACATCAAATGCCTCACAGTTATGCAGTTCAGTAAGGACTTGTGTCAGAAATTGAAATGAGCAAAGCACCAAGTTAAAACAAATTGCATTCATTTTAAGGATTTCTAGTTTGGTGAATTTTGAAGCTTTACTTTGCAAATGTCACTTTTGCTTATATTCATAACATACTTTTTTCATTAATTCATTCATTTATGAATTTACTTTTTACCCTGAACTTTTTGCTGTTGTTGAATGAAGTATGTGTATGTACAGTTTGTTCAATTGTGTAATT
This sequence comes from Polypterus bichir lapradei, assembly GCA_026402145.1. NCBI lineage: Eukaryota > Metazoa > Chordata > Cladistia > Polypteriformes > Polypteridae > Polypterus > Polypterus bichir. Next base: position 33,235,202 of record JANRMT010062856.1, read on the forward strand.
TCAATCAAATATTAGAACATTAGAACAAATGAGTGCAAAGTGCTATTTCACTGATGTTTGTGTTACTATACTCAATTACACACACTATATTATGGTAAAAATGGTTAAAATTTAAAAATCTGAATAAAACAATAATTAGAAAAAAACTGAAAATAGGGAAAAAGAGAATTAAGGGAAATATATAATTGATTTCATATGGTCCTATTTTAAATTTGTATCTTATAGGTTAATTGGTGATTCCAGAATGGCTCAGTTCATTAGGGGAAAAAATAAAACAGATTTCATAGGGCCTTATTCTAAATTTGTATCTTGTAGATTAATTGGTGATCCCAAAATCGCTCAGTATATTTGTGAGTTATTATTGTGTTTGTGTGAGTAAGTGAACACGATAATGGACTGCTGACCTGTTTTAGGTCTGATTTATGCCATGGGCTCAGTGTTGCTGCACTAGGCTGTGGGTCACTGCCACTGACCTGAATGTATAACTGTGTACTTACCATGACATTGAAATATTTTAGAACGCAGTATTTTACTTTCTTTGTCATTTTTCACATTCATGATTGAAAATGTTAATCAGTTCTGGCACTTTATTCTCTGAATGGCTATTCCATATTTCTGATAAATACTTGAGGTTTTTGCTGTCTTTGCATTAATGATTTTGGACTGAAATTATTATTATGGCAAAATTATTTATATTGCATTTTTAACTTTCCCGTTATTTTGCAAACATTTCCAGTTGCATATATTTGTACACCAGTTGCATGGCTGGCTTTTAGTACTTAACTGTGCAGTAATCCTTTGCTCTTTATAAACTGTCTATCCAAAAATTAGCTGTTACAACTCAAATATTTGTATCCAAAGTTAACTAAGCACATGGACACCCGATATTCTAAATTTAATTTGCTTGCTGGTCTAGAGAAAGGATGAGGTGCATGCCACAGGCAGTCACGTTCATAGGATTGCGTTTCTTGCTCATGCTGTTTGAAAGTGTTGTGCCTCTGATTTTTACTGTTATTTTTGTTCCATTATTAAATTAAAATTTTTACAAAGAAAGTGCACAAGAAGAGTACAATTACCCCTTCACCATACCCTCCTCTTACCACCCATTAAGACAGTTCAGTTTTTCAGTTGGTAGGTAACCATTCCTTTAAAACTGCCTAATTTTATTTTACAAAATATTTTGTTGATGCATTTTGTGTATTCAGAGTTAATTTATTTATTTAGAGTTAATCACAGTACATACCCATTCCTGTGTAGAAGAAAATGTAGTTGGTTTTTTGAAACTGGATAGTATTTTTTTGTTTAGTTTTGTACTGCAAATAAAATGCTTACCATTGAGTCGATTTAAGTTTAAAGAAGTGGAAAATTTTAGGTGTTTTCACACTCATGGTTTGTTTTCTTTGTTACAAATTGGGATGATTCATTACTTCGCTTCAATTTCCTGTTAATTCGAACTAAACATACCAATAAACATCCTATGGGCGTATAATGGACTTTTTTCATTAAGCAAAAATATTTTTTTCTAGGATAAATTGTAATAAAGTGTTGAAAACAGCTGTATCTGTGCACCACTGCATTTATTATTTGGTTTATTTACCAACCCAGCTGCTGTATGAGCAAACATTTATTATCGAACTACTAGAAAACAACTTGAAAATTATACCCTGCTATGAATGGCATGAAAAGAACACATTTTAAATAGGCAAATGTACAACAGAAGGCAACCTCTCTGCTGGGATCATACACTGTAATTCAGTTTTATGGTAGTAGATGTATTAGTTGAGCTTCATTTAACTGTATGACACCTTATGAGCATAACCTCAATTTAGATGATCTCAAATCACATTTTTACTGTCTTAACAGTTATAAATATTTGTTAATAATGCACATTATAGAACGTTTAATTAAAATTTACTACATGCTGTATGTCAAAGTCAGTATGCCTCCATATCCACATTGCATCCATAAAACAATTGCATTGAGAAGATGCCCCACTGCGTGTAGCACTTTTGTGGTATAAGGTTAAGGAATTTGATTGTGGATCTCACAGAGTGCGACTATTTATTTCTTGCCATCATTGCATGTATTTTGAAAGACTCAAAATAAATGAATTTACACTTTTAACAATCCTTCCACCCTTGAAACCCAACTGCTGTTTGGTTACATGCACAAGGTTCTAAGCTTGAGTATGTGCTGGCCTTGCTCTGATTATGCAAGTTGTTTTATGTGAATTGTGCTACATTTTTTACATAAATGCATATTTAGTTTTGCCCTTTTAATGTATTAATGCTCCATGTTAACCATCAACTCATTATGCTGTGAATGAGATTCCCTAATTATTGAAAGCAGACAGTTGGTGTGACTACCACAGCATGTACAATTTCATCTGTAATACATGGTATTTGCTTTAGTTAGATAGACACTGTGTCGGATCAGATTCCTACCATGTGCAAACTGCTCCAAGGGCTGATTGGTACCAAATCGAGAGAACCCATTCTAAAGGGTCTTGGTATGGTTGTTGAGTGCAATTGTCATGTTCACATCTACATAAGTGAAACAGACTTTTGGGGAAATCACACCAGAGTTTGAAAAAGCCACACCAAACAATTAAGGTGTGAAAATGTCTTTAGATGCATTTCATTCTAATGAATTCCTTGGTGGAGTGTAATTTTGGTGTTTGGACTGTCTTAGTGATATTCAGTGAAATTGTTTAACATACTTCAGATGTGCTGGGATGCATTATACTCTTTCCAACTGAAAATTTTGATTACAAGTATACATTATTTGAAAATCCTTTGTTGAATACATTTTCAGCAACAGATTAGGTTGATCTAGCTTAGGGATATCTTCATTAGGGTGGAATGACTGTACATGACCTTGATTCAGTGTGCAGATCAGTTGTAGAATCTCTTTGCCTGTCAGAGTATTAATTGGATTCTAATGCTATATCAACACCACTAAGTGTCCTTTTAAAAGTGGTGTTTTCAAATGATAATGATCTTATCCACACTGTCATTTTTATGTAATTTATGAAAGTACTGTGTTTTCATCCATACTTAACTCTTTTAGGGCTAATTTTTTTTTGTTTCTTATCTCCCAGGGCTGAATATTTTTCCAAAAACTAACATTTTTTAAAAAAGAACACAAAGCAATTGTTTAACATATCAAATCAACAAAAAATATGTACTTTTGACAAATGTTACTTTCTCGTGTGTTGTATGAGCCTGCATACTCTATGATTTCACATACATACTGTATCACATACATTTTACACAGCAAAGTCCTGCAAAGTCTGATCTCGCTCAAAGCAGCCAATTTCAGTCATTGCCACATTGCACTGCTTACAATACGTGTTGCTTTGGTGCTTACTTTTCAATTGTCTGTTGCTGCACTTTCTCACATATATTGTTAGTGTGTACTGTAGAGAGACAAGTCACCCTTTTGCCATTGTGCCATTCCACTGCCACCAAGTTTTCTGCCCGCATGAAAACCGTATTGTCACCTCTTTTCATCTTCTGAAACTTTATGAACTTTATGCATGGCATTATAGCCTGGCTCACCCCATGGGATTTGCTTCTGTTTATTACAGAAGTGAATAAAACTTTGCAGCAGCACGTACCTATCACCATGCTGCATAACCTGTCCAAAGCCACCAGGGGACAAAGCACATTTGGACCAATGCTCCCTGAAGTTATATCACCAGTTCTGTCCCATCTCTATTTGTAATACCACAGCACGCTTCATCTCGTCTTTTGTTGTGGGTTTACACTTTGAAAAACGAGAATGCGATGCAAACGCAGCCTGCGATTCAAAAAATTTCTCTGCCTACCTGTTTGTCTCGTCTGACGGTAGCTGAAAAGCAGCATCAGGAGAGAGCAGCCTGAAGTACAGCAGCTGGTGATCTGTCGTGTCGTGTCCAACAGTAGCCAGATCGGCTCTCAACGGATCAATGTCTGTGTATTTATCCAATGCGAACCTTGCCGTAGATGCATCGGCTGCGCGAAGGCGCTCAACTGGCAGCAGATCCGCTGGCGCGGCATCAGCTGGTGTTTGATCAGCTGATGCCGGCTTCTCACTCTCTTGCTCGATCTCCTGATCACTGTCAATAAAATCCAATTCTGAAAAATCAGAGTCCGACTCCGCGATAATGCACAAAACATTGTCTGCCAAGTGTTTTCTTTTCTGCACTCGCTTCGCTCCCTCATCACATGTGGATGCCATCTTGCCATTGTTTACATTTCGCAACTCACGCACACGCAAGGATTAGTTGCCGAGTCAGCAAGTCTAACATTCCTCCAAGCACAGAGGGAATGCCTGTGACGTGACAGTGAGATTTGTCGCCATTAACAGCTGATTATTGCCCTCTATCCCTGGATGTTGACTTTAGTCGACATGCGCCCTCAACCCCTCCTCTCGACAAATGTCGACATCCGCCCTAAAAGAGTTAAATGACCAAAAGCACATCTTATATATAAACATCTATGCGTGAAAATTTGCATGTCTGTCCGGTCTGAAAGTGACAGGTGGAGTCAGGGTAAGGGCTCCACCTCCGAGGAAACAGAAAACTCACTCAGCCGCTAATAACGCAAGCGGGGCCAGCACATCAGCAAAACTGAACCTCAGAAGAAAGACAAAGTTGCTTAGCCGCTAACATCAGCAAAACATTATCCCTTTTACTTTTCTTCCTTCTGCTAATACACAAGCGAGGCGAGCACGTCAGCAAAACGAAACCTCCTAAGAAAGACAAAGTTGCTTAGCCGCATACATCGGCAAAATGGGTATCCCTTTTACTTTTCCTCCCGCCGCTAATGTACAAGTGATGCGAACACGTTGGCAAAACAAATCCTCCTAGGAGAGAGATGCCCAGAGTGGTTCCTTTCAATTACCTGACATCTCTATATTTCAGTTTTTTTTCTGATGATTTCAATAGTTTCTATGACCCAGGCTTTTTACAGCACGGGCTTACACAGCCAGTACAACATAATCATCCACTTAAACTAGACCTTCACACAGCATAGATGTCTTAAATCGAGCATACACTGTGTGATTTTAGCAGAATTTTAAGACTGATTTGCAGTTGTTGACTGATTTTCTTTTTTTTTTTATTGATTTTATTGTAATCACACAACATTCCATACAAATAGATCAATTTTAACAAAAATAGGGTTGAAAACAAATCAGCCCCCACCCCTGAGAAAGAGAGCATGGCCAGCAGAGTAAAACTCTGAGTCATTCCGAGTTTCACCTACATTAGCCGTTGTTTCACGTGCAGTATGATAGTCAGTGTAATGCCTGATTGACTGTCACAACTGGGCTGTAATGTCAGAAATGTCACTTTCACTGTCCCGTCAGAAAAGTCACACATGCATTAAAAAGGCCAGCTCTGACTGTTGTTTTGTCCATAACTTTGTACATATCTTGCATTCTCACATTGTCTTCTCCTGCTCTGAATTTACATTTTGGCTGGTATCTTACTTGCATTTATTTACAAGAGAGTTAACAGACAAGAATAACAAAGCTCTCAAAGAAAGATGACACTCTAAAGTTGCACTATTAAAGGAATTTTAAGGCATTAAGTGCATAGGTCTTGTATGTGACACAAGTAGGTTGAGGTAAATATTTACATGTGACTAAGAATCATGAATTATAGAAGAAAAAGACAGGAATACCATAGCAATCCATTTTACCTCATAAATTGGAATGTCAATTGTCTATACTAACCTGAAAATAAATAAATATTATCAAATTCAAATTCAAACATAATTAGCTCATGAAAGTCAGATATATCCTTCTCACAAAAAGTATATGTCATTATTAAAAATAGGTTAAAAAAATGATGAACAGTTTTTTCAAGACAATCATTGTAATGTCTGATTAAAAGTACAACTGGAGTGGTGGGAATATTGATTCATAAAACAACCACTTTTGTCACCTCTACAGGTCATTATATTTTATTATTATAGTAGGAGAACTTGTTCTGACATGATCGATTTTGAGAGTTTTCATGCTTTAAATAAATATTATCTTCATAAAATTCTAATTTTTTTTTGTTGTTTATTTTTTCCTTCTTCTTCTTCTTTCATCTGCTCCCGTTAGGGGTTGCCACAGTGGATCATCTTTTCCCATATCTTTCTGTCCTCTGCATCTTGTTCTGTTACATCACCTGCAAGTCCTCTCTCACCACATCCATAAACCTCCTCTTAGGCCTTCCTCTTATCTGGCATCTCTATACTTAACATCCTTCTTCCAGTATATTCAGCATCTCTCCTCTGCACAGGCAATCTCGCCTCTCTGACTTTGTCTCCCAACTGTCCAACTTGAGATGACCCTCTAATGTGCTCATTTCGAATCCTGTCCATCCTTGTCACACCCAGTGCAAATCTTAGCATCTTTAACTCTGCTACCTCCAGCTCTTTCTCCTGCCTTCTGGTCTGTGCCACCGTCTTCAACCCATATGACATAGGTGGTCTCACTACCGTCCTGTAGACCTTCCCTTTCACTCTTGCTGATACCTGTCTGTCACATATTACTCCTGACACTCTTCTCCACCCATTCCACCCTGCCTGCACTCTCTTTTTCACCTCTCTTCCACAATCCCCATTACTCTGTACTGTTAATCCCAAGTATTTAAACTCATCCTCCTTTGCCAACTCTACTCCTTGTATCCTCACCATTCCACTGACCTCCCTCTCATTCACACACGTATTCTGTCTTGTTCCTACTGACCTTCATTCCTCTCCTCTCCAGAGCATATCTCCACCTCTTCAGGGTCTCCTCAACCTGCTTCCTACTCTCACTACAGATCACAATGTCATCAGCAAACATCATAGTCCACAGGGACTCCTGTCTAATCTCGTGTGTCAACCTGTCCATCACCATTGCAAATAAGAAAGGGCTCAGAGCCGTTCCCTGATGTACTTCCACCTCCACCTTCAATGCATCTGTCACTCCTACCGCAGATCTCACCACTGTCACACTTACCTTGTACATATCCTGTACAACTCTTACGTACTTCTCTGTCACTCCCGACTTCCACATACAATACCACAACTCCTCTCGAGGCACCCTGTCATATGCTTTCTCCAGGTCCACAAAGACGCAATGCAACTCCTTCTGGCCTTCTGTATACTTCTCCATCAACATTGTCAGAGCAAATATCTCTTTCTTGGCATGAAACCATACTTCTGCTCACTAATCATCACCTCACTTCTTAACCTAGCTTCCACTACTCTTTCCCATAGCTTCATGGTGTGGCTCATCAATTTTATCCCCCTGTAGTTACTACAGCTCTGCACATCCTCCTTATTCTTAAATATTGGCACTAGTACACTTCTTCTGCACTCCTCAGGCATCCTCTCATTTTCCAAGATTTCGTTAAACAATCTGGTTAAAAACTCCAGTGCCATCTCTCCTAAACACCTCCATGCTTCCACAGGTATGTCATCTGGACCTTTCCATTTTTCATCCTCTTCATAGCTGTCCTTACTTCCTCCTTGCTAATCCGTTGCACTTTCTGATTCACTATCTCCACATCATCCAACCTTCTCTCTCTCTCTCTCTCTTATTCTCTTCATTCATCAGCCTCTCAAAGTACTCTTTCCATCTGCTCAACACATTCTCCTCGCTTGTGGGTACATTTCCATCTTTATCCTTTATTACCCTAACCTGCTGCACATCTTTCCCTGCTCGGCCCCTCTGTCTAGCCAATCGGTACAGGCCCTTTTCTCCCTCCTTAGTGTTCAACCTCTCATACAACTCATCATACACCTTTTGTTTAGCCTTCGCCACCTTTCTTTTCACCTTGCACCTTATCTCCTTGTACTCTTTTCATACTGCCAACATTCAAAGTTCCTACCCTCAGTTTCACTCTCATTACTTACCTCCTCTCCTCCTGCCTCCGGAGACGTCTCCCCCGTCTTCTTCTCCTTCTTTGGGCCAAAAATAGCCCAATTTCCACCAGGACTCTGTTGGCTAACAGTACTGGTGGTGGTCGTTGTTAACCTGGGGCTCGACCGTTCTGGTATGGAAATTTGCATTGTTGCATACATTTCTCTTGGCAATGTTTTCAGGTTAATATCCTACTTGTGAGGAATTCCACTAGGTACCTACTTCACTAAGACATCAGTTTTGAGAATGTGTGCTGCATAGATCATACTGAAACAAAACCTCTGCTAATTTATCACACAGTTTGGTAACACAATAATTTCTAATTCTGTAGTAGTTGTATTTGGGGCTTCTAGATAAGATGTAGTATTGTATGCCTTATTTATCTGTAATGCATGCATTGTAATGAAACATTGTAGTCAATAATTTATTTTATCTGTAATATATGTTGCAATGAAACATTGAAGACAATAAATTAATTAAAAACAAAGTGGATGAGGTGATTAACCAGGTTTTCTAACCATTTTGAGGTGCACAAATGAAACATGTAGGGGTGAATTCCATTACAGAGGTGAGAAATCAATACAGAAGTTGCAGGATGTACTGTTTGTTGCATGGAGATGTTTTCTTGTTTTTTTAAGAAAACTGTCTCGTATTTGGTTAGATATCCATCACAGAGAGCACATTGAGTTATTGAGCATCAAGTCGCATTTGGATGATATAACTCATTAGACCTGAATTATCTGTGTATCCAAGTAATTATCCACCAATCTCAAAGTAACATCTGGAAGAAAAAGGACATTAGCAATACAATTTATAAAGGGTGTCTATGTGTTCTTAGAGTATATGGCCCTCTATCAATATGATATGAGGGGTTTGCAATTCATAATAATGGATAATAATTCCTTGGATATTACGTACATTCCCATTAAAGTTGTCTGCTGAATTGACTCTACTGACTCAGTTTTCTTTTATAATCCAAAGATGTAATCTTTTGCATTGTTTTTTGCAACTCTTTAAGTTGGCCCAGTGTGTGTCGACTATTATTGAGTGATGCCTGTTGTAAAAATAGCTCCTTAAAAATAGCTCCTGCTTTATCAGTCTTGCTCTTAAATAGACGTGACTTGCACTAACTCTGTAATAGTTAAATATGGTTTGGAGACTAGTTTTTGACTATTTTATTTATTTATTTTTTATTTGTAATTATTGCTGCTATTATTGAGTTACTATTTTTTTCTGTTAGTATTTTTAAAAAATAATGTCAGGACATAATAAAGTTCAGTATCTATGCTGGCAAGTAGAGAAACAATGTCTTCATGGTTTTGTGATGTTTTAAAGTCACAAATTATGGTATGGAATATCATTATATAGGATAATAATTTTGCTATCTTTATTTCCCCACAGAGGAACCGGACCTGACATCGCATAAAGCTATTAGCCCTCCTACTACTGGAGTATTATACCCACAGGAGGAAGTTCCCCAGTATGTCAATAAGTCCTGTGTTTCATCAGCCTATGCAGACATTCATCCTGACATAAACATTGGTGTTGGACATTTAGAAAAATATTGCTTAGACAATGTAAGACCCATTACCACGTCAGCTGTAAGTCCCAGAATTGAGATTACCCCTTCACATGAATTATATCAATCACTTGGCAGAGAATTTATTATAGGGCCTGTATTGAATCCAGCTAATACTAGCCCTAGGTCAACCTTGCCAGTTCCAGGTTATGAGAGCACAGTGTATCGGGAGCCAGCATGCTTGAGCCCAGCTAGCAGTAACTCCTCTGCTAGCTGGCATTCAGAAACAAATTATTCTCCATGGACTTCCCCTTGTGTATCACCTAACAATGGACCTACGGATGATCTTTGCCCACAATTTCGGAACATCCACACTCAGAATTCTCCAAGGACATCTCCTGGAACTTCACCCAGGACTAGCATCACAGAGGACAGCTGTTTGGATCCACGTTCACCATCACCACGACCTGGATCGAGGTCAGCTTCCCCAGTGGGTAAACGTACATATGAGGAATACAGCAGTCCGAATAAAATTTTAGACCAACATCGCTCAAGAAGTCCCTCTCCACAGGCGTTCAGGGAGGACACAAATACAGGTCTTTTCAGTCATCAAGCACCATATACAACCAGCCTCACTGATGCTATGAATGGTCTAAGTACCAACTCTTCTTGCAACATTCCAACTAAGATTGTGAAGACAAATACGGCATATTCTGTGTTTCCTTTGGACATCCAAACTGACGGCTACTTTGGTTCCTGTGATCAAGATGTGAAGCGAAAGCAAGTAGCTGAGCCGGTCTTACTTGTTCCCCCAAACTGGACCAAACAACTTGTGCCAGGGCTTCCATTCTACAGGTATAGTTGTTACTGCATAAATCATATATCTTATCTTTTGTACTTTGTCAAAAACTAATTCAATAAAAGTGCAGCTTATTAGTAATTTTAGCATTTTTTTTTGTCTGAGCCACAGTGCAAATAACTATATGCATCAGATAAATTTATAACTTTTAAAATCGATAAACAAGATATTGTACCCTATATTTCAAGTGGGCACTCTGTTAGACTTAATGGCAAGTATTGATATCATGAACTATTTTATATGTATTATATCCTTGTATAACCTCTGTTTACCCATCCCCGTCTCTCTCCCCACAAAACACTATTAAATATCAAAGCACATTCAACATACTGTATAAACACAAAAAGCTCTTACCCATAAAATGTGGAAAGTAATGAACTACGTGTGGATCTAGCACTGTTAGAAAATTATTTGGAATGACATACATTGGCATTTTAAAACTTGTGTGGCACAATATTTAGCATTGTCACCTCACAAATTTTAATCCTGCACCTATCCATGTGAAATTATTTCTGTGCCTGTGTGGTTTTCCCTTTCAAAACCCTAAAGACATGCATGTTAGACTCAAGTGAGTACGTGTGTATGTGAGATGGCCCTGTGATTGTCTGGCACTCTGTCCATGGCTTCCAGGGTAGGCTACAGCTCCTGAATTAAATGGGTTTGAGATTGTTACATTGTTACATATGAGCACAATAAATCAAAACAGTATTTGGCTTATTCTAAGGTTCTTCATTTAATTAGCATTTTGTAGGAAAAATAAAAATGACAAAAAAGCAACAGATGAAAATGTTTTTTAGGTATCAACTTTGATGTTATAATTAGCCCATATGACTAAAAGTATGGACTTCCCCTTCAAAAGTTAACATCATGCTATCCTAGCTAGTGCTGGACGGTATGACCAAAATTCTATATCACAGTATTTTTCAAAATTGTACCGGTTTCACTGTATTTTTTTCCCATGCATGAGTGGATGTTAACCACATTTTCCACTGCAATTACTGCAGAAGACTGGCTAAGAATAACCTATTCCGCAGTCATGAGAATTGTACATTGTACAAAAAAGCATTTTAATGTGCACACAAGTATTAATACAGGTTTGCATGGCCCCATAAAGTGATAGTTTTCAAGGGGGTGGCACTAATGAAGAGAAGGAATCACATTGCATGACAGTTGCAGTCAAAATATAGAGCTTTTTTACTGAACAAATTTTGCAAACAACTTAAGATAAAATTTTGACAGCATATTTTCAACCATCCAAAGAGGCATTTAGAATTAGTAAAATATCCAGAAGTGCTTGTCAAAAGTTGTATTACACTGAACATGTCTTAGAAAAGGAATAGTGAATATTTTTTGTAAACCAACTACACTTTCTGTTAATGTTAACAATCTCTGTCCACTGACACGTTAAAGTGACTTTTTAAACAATTTTACCTTCATTAAACTGCATAATATTTAAACTAATAAATAATAACAATAAAATAAATAGTGCAACTTCCAGTAATAATACTATTACTTCAAGACTTCTAGCCCAGGTGCATTACACAGTATTCCATCCATCCATCCATTTTCCAACCCGTAGAATCCAAACACAGGGTCACAGGGTCCACTGGAGCCAATCCCAGCCAACACAGGGCGCAAGGCAGGAACCAATCCCGGGCAGGGCGCCAACCCATACACAGTATTCACCAAATAAAATAAAACAAATGCAACTTGCTGAGACATCTTTACCAACTGAACCATCATTAAGGCAGAATGCATTAATATGGACCTTGCTTCAAGCTAAGCTATATACATAAATAATAAAACTGCAACTTGTATTTATAGGGATTGCCGAACAGAATACATTCACTTCATGATATTCCTGCTCTCTGAAAATTTAGAATGCTAAGATAAATACTTGATATTTTCATGATGAAATATATTAAAGCAGGTATTAAATATGCATGGTAGTAAGGCGGTAGTGCTGCTCCCTCGCAGTAAGGGGTCTCCAGGTGTACCTTCAGTGTAAACTTTATAGCAGGTGTTACAAGGTTTCAAAAAACTGGATGTATGAATGGGTATCGCACAGGTTTAACTTAAATATTGTGTAAATGTTGGGTTCATGATCTGGTGGTTGGAGACACAAACACGGAAATCAATGGATGTTCTTCTGAGCGGGCTTTCTTTATCGCATACATGCTGTCTCTATCTGATGTACCACACCCCCAGTTCCTATCCTTTTTCTTTCTCCACATAACCAATCAACACATGATAAACATCTTTGTTAAATTAAAACTAGTTATAAACTTAGATGGAGTCAAGTCAAGTTGGGGAGCATGCACTGGTACAGTGTATTGCCGCACCCACTACACGACGAAACAAGTCGGGATCTCGGTTTGCAACCCTCCAGGCGGACACGCAGTCCAGTCCCACCCTCCGGAAATGACCCTCTATCTGCTGTAGCCAGGTGTTACATTGGAGGCCCCTTGGCCTGTTCCAGCCACTCGGGTCCCCAACAATGAGGATCTTACGAGCCGGATCACCCTCTTGGGAAATGCGCCACATGGCCGTAGTGCCGTAACTGACACTCCCTCACAACAGGTAATGTGCATTATTCGGGACTCCATGAGCAACCGCTCATTCGACACGAAGTCACACCAACGGTACCCAAGGATTTTCTGGAGAGACACAGTACTAAAGGAGTCCAGTCTTCATCTCAGGTCACTGGATAGCGTCCATGTCTCGCAACCATATAAAAAGACAGGAAGCGCCAGGACTCTAAAGACTTGGACCTTCGTTCCTTTTGCATAGAGAGTTCAGAACTTTAAAAAAATCTTCATTATACATGTTTAAATATGCCATCCATTCAGGATTGTGCCCATCCCAGCAAGCATTATGTGCAAGGCAGGAGGAAATCCTGAACGAGGCGCCAGCACATCGCAGGGTGAATACAAGCAATACATACATTAGCAGGGTTAATATAGCATAACAAAATCCCACATCCTACATGACTTTTAAAGGAAACTGAAGTACGCCGAGTAAAGCCACCAGAAAAACATACAAATCCAAAGCAGGGAACTCCCGGGGACCCCTTTGCTGCGAGGCAGCAGTGCAATCTCCACGCCACCGTGCGCCCACATGATTAATACATGCTTTAATGCATTTCATCATGAAAATTATATCAAGTACTTATCTTAGCATTCTAAATGTTCAGGGAGCAGGAATATCATGAAATTAATGTATTCTGTGTGCTGCCTGCGCCTCCTCTTAATGCAAGAGGAAGTCAGTTTAAGAAGCATTTAGCGATTAACATGGCTTGGGGAACACTTAACACAAAGCATTTAATGTGCTACATAACTTATGACGGGGTTTGAGAAAATCTAGTAAATTAAATATTCATTTACGATGCTCTACTTTAATGACAAATTACGGGAATAAAGTCAACATGTCGACTTTAATCTCGACATAAATGGCGAGAATGAAGTCGAAATGTTGAGAATAAAGTCAACATGACGACATTATTCTCCTCATAAGCGTCGAGATTAAAATGGAAATGTCGAGGATAAAGTCAACATGTCGTCACACTATTACACAGTACCCAGGTACATTACACAGTATTGAAAAAAATAAAGCAAGTACAACTTGACTTGCAGTATTATCCAGTAGTATAGAAACAGCATTCACACATTTGAACATAATGGTCCACATCCGACCTTTTAAGTATCACCAGACAACAGACGTGATTCCTTTTTCCAGCAAAAGTTCTTTTGTGTCATCATCTTCAACTTTATTGTCTGCTACAGTTTCAGTTTTGGAATATTGTCTGTCCATTTTCACTGCGCAGTACCTCCACTACTGCATGTACTCTGTAGCATGCCTGTTTAGCGGTCTAGCAGTGAAAAAGAGCCCCCGCACAACACCTCCACTAACTCATGTCCTCCATTGTATGTGTTTAGCGGTGTAGCAGTGAAAAAGGTCCCCCTTAAACAGTTTCCCGCTGCGCCACATTCCGAATGTTGTTTAGGCAATTTAAACTGGTGTTGCGGTATAAGAAAAATCCATATCATAACAAAAATAAAAAACGGTTTTCAGTATGAACTGGTATACCGCCCAGCACTAATCCTAGCCAATGTCTGGTGATGCTACAAAAGTAATTAATTTGAAAACCAGAGTCATATTTTTCTTTGTTCAGCTGAGTATAAAGGTGGACCCAGGCACAAACAAGGACATTTTTTTTTGTTCAGCTGAGTATAAATGTATAAGTATATGCTTATTGTACAATTTGGAAGACACTGCTGATTTCTGTTAGGGAGTATTGAACTGTACATACAAGACATGGATACTGCTACCCTAGAATTTCAAAACCTTTGTCACATACATACACATGTCAAATACTGCCGTTCATACTATTATTAGGCCAAGCTGTTATCAGGTACGCCGGTTTTCTCAGAGTTAGGCCGGGTTTATACTTCACGCAAGAGTTTTACTGTTTATACTTGCGCACCTACTATACGGAAATCTGGAAAAATCCACCAGGTGGCAGTGCGAGATATCACAGTGAGAACTGGTTCGACTTCGCTGTATTATGAATTGCCTGGAACACCCATTAAATTCCGATGACACCTTACCACAATATCTCTGAAAAGGATGTTTAATGATTAAATCCATCAATCCAGGGATGTGTCCATTCCAACAAGCACTGGGCAGGAGGCTGAAACAATTCCTGGATGGGCATCAGCTCATCACATGGTGAATACAAGCATACATACACACATACACTAGCGTCATTTTAGTGTCACAAAATCTGCATTTCTTTGGAAGGAAACCAGAGCACAGTGTGGAAACCCAGCAGGAAAACATGCAAACTCCAGGCAGAGAATACCAGCGATGTGACTCCCTGCGATACAGCAGTGCTACGGCTCTGCCACCATGTCACCCCATGTGTGTAATTATTAACAGTATTCATTATTAAAATGAATTTAACGATTTATCTGTAAAATGTAACATAAATACTTTAATGCATTTCATCATGAAAGTGATGTCAAGTATAAATCTTAGGATTCTAAATGTGCAGAGAGTTGACCTATTGCTGCTTGCCGTTGCTGACAGGTCCGGAGGAAGCCCTAAAAAAAAAGACGGCACAGAAGACTGTATGTGAGACTTTTAAAATATATCGTGTCATTACGATCAGGAATATGCGATGCTTGAATATAAAAGCACCACGAATGCATTTGTATGTCGGCATTTTGCTTCACCACATCGAACCATTCATCAAACATCGAAGCGCACACATCGATCTCGTAGGATTTGCAAAGCGGCTTTCTGTCACATGTACAGTAGATAGTAACCAGAGACTCTGACGTCACATTCCAACTTTTAGCATACTGCGCCCCCCGACTTTTTGCTGGTACTGCAACTTGCACACGTATCGCGTTAATTTCTGAGGACCTGCTCAGAGGACGTGTCAAATGAACGCTGGGAACGCATGGCAGCCATGATGCGGGCACGTATGCGTTCTGAGCATGAAGTATAAACGAGCCCTAACTCTTCTGCCATAGCTTTGTGGTGGTTCATCTTTATAACAACAAGAAATGAGAACCAGTAGGTGGAAAAAGATACAACATTTTTAGTAAGGATTTATTGATATAAGATGGGTCTATATTTCTAAGAAAACATAGTTGCTATTGGTATTTTTCTCACACTAAAGAGTGCTGTTAGAGACAGATATAATAAGCTATTTCCAGTGGTCATTAAAGTTCAGCTGCTCATTATGCATGACACATCTATATTGAGAGGGGTTAATTCCACCTGAAATTAATTTACATCTCCATTTTCTTGGAAATGGTTAGATAAAGCAACATAATGTGACACAAAGCTGTACAATTACAAAGACTAACACTGTGACCTTGGTCAGATGTTTTAGAGGAGGGCTGTGTCATTGATATACTAAACTACATAGCAAATGATATTGGGACTGTTGATGGTCAATTTTATACAGAAAAATAGAAGAAGAGGTGTTACACACCTTTCTACTGAATCTATGCAAGTATATAATAAAGGAGTTTGTTGTTTTTTAAAAATAATTCATTATCCATAAAATGATCCATTTAACAAAAGTGCACTGAGCGTCCATACTTCTATTAAAGGACAGCAGGAAGCCAAAGAGAAGTGAAAAAATGGGCGAATGGTGAATGTCTTCATTATCCGTTCTATGAGAGAGGACATTAGAGTTTTCCAGACTTCCTCCAAGGCAGCCACACAGAGTCTGCTTAATATATACTACCGGTCAAAAGTTTTAGAACAAATCAGTTTTTTCAGTTTTTATGGAAATGCATGAAGTTTAATGTTTCATGAAATCAATGAAGAGAACAAATATATAATGGCAAATAAAAAAACAAGTCAAAGTATCATTAAGTGTACAAAATATTATTCAAATTTTTGATTCATCAAAATAGCCACCTTTTACTGATGTAACAGCCAGACTGTGGTAGTCCTTTTGATTCAGAATGCCAGTCATTCTGTGTAAGCCACCAATTTTGCAAAAGAACCCCAGACCATCACTGTCCATGTTTCCCAGTTGGTTTTGCACACTGAGGAACCTTCTTTTCACCAACTTGACAGAGTACAAATACCCTATGTGATGAACCAAAGTTTTCAAGTTTTGATTCATCGGCCCATAAGAATTTCTGGCAATCTCCAGTTGTCCACAGTGGTATTTCAAGGCCCTATTTTGTCCTTTAAGGAATGGCTTTTTTACTACCACTCGCCCTGTCAAACTTGCAGCACAAAGTCTCTTTTTCACAGTAGAAACTAGGACTTTACTTTGTCGACCACTTTTAAGCTGTTTTTAAAGCTGTTGTGCTGTGAGGTGCTTATCATGCAAGCTGATGAACCTCAAATATGTGTCTTCTGATTGGGTTGTGACTTTGGGTTTGTCAGATATTTTCCTGTCAGAGTTTCTTCCAGTTTCCAATTGCATTTGGACTGTATAGGACACTATACTCAATGACACTGATTTTTTTTGCAATTTCTCAAAATGAAAGGACTACATTTCTAAGGATAATAATGCTCCCACTCATTTCAATTGTTAATTGGCATTTTCTTGCCATTATCACTGGAATTTACAATTTCCTACAGTGTAATATTGTCCAAATAGTACTTAGCGGGTGTAGTAACACTACATTCCACTCTATTCCAATTAAAACTTAAAACGAACACAGGGGTCTTGAAGTATTCAAAAAAAGTCGGGACAACTGTGCAAACTGTGTGCTTCAATTTGCAAGGCTTAATTTACTTGATTTGCTGCAGAACACATCTGTAAGTTGTAATCTGTTAGTTGTCCCCTGAAAAATGCCCATTTGTAATATTCTGAAATTTCCTTTTTTCAGCTTTTACTAACCTAAACGTTAAATTTAAACCTCTGGCAGTTTAATGCTTACCTTTTCACCATTTGTGGTCATTCATTAAATTTCAAATGATTAAATTTGAAGAAAAACTGGAAAAGCTGAGGTGTTCTAAAATGTTAGACGGGTATTGAATGTGTGATGCACCCAGCATAACAGGCTTGTGTATTTACATTTGTAACTAGATTTTAGAAGGGAGTAAACAAATCATCAAACAAATCATCTCCTTATTTTTTCAGTGGCCTTACTAACATTGCGCATCTGCTTAGACATAAAAATATTGGGAACACTATGTAGCATTTAACTTCTGTGTCTACTAAGAAGAGTATAGATTGTACAGTAATTTCGCACGCTGAGGAGATGCGGTCTGATCAGCTGCTGTCTTTCTGCTGCTGCTGCCAATCTGCATGTCCTGCTTGTTGCGTTGCACATCGATCATTTAAAAGCCTGTACAGCAGCTATCCTTTTGTCTCACTGCCTTGTCTCATGTGACGTTAAAGTGTCTCTAGTGGGACGTCAAATTGTCTTCCGAGAAGATCACGTATCGTCTCCTTCCAAACCTTCCAAGATTTTTTTTTTATAATAGAGAGATAAAATTATACTTGGACTAGTCAGAAGCTGAATTTCAGATTATATTTAATTCCACATTGATGAGTGAAAACAGAGGAGTTTTTACAGGTGACCTCTATGGACCTTTCAGTTATAGGTAACTGTAGTTACATTGTGTAGTCAAAATTTGAATTACTGATAAATTGTTATACACTTGAATTGAAGATATATAAAATACCATGTTTGCTATCAAAAAAAAAACAATTTTAGTTGGTCAAATTGTAATGGAAAATATCTCATAATGAAAGCTCCATAGAATATGAGAGTACATTTATCTTAAAAACTCAATAAAAGCCACTTGGAAAGATCCATCAATTGTATGTATTTCTAAATCACATTCTGGTTAGTTAATTTTATTTTAGACTAGCTGTCCCCCGCGGCTCCGCCCGCGTAGTAGTTAAACAGGACAAGCTGTAAAAATCAATAAACGGGTATCAATAGCTAAGTGGAGGCAAGGTATGTTCCAAAACGTGGTGAGAGGTAGACTGACTCAAACGGAGGCTGGTGTGTGAGTGAGTAGGGCCCCAGCTGGTTCCCCACTCCTGACGTCATGTATCCCCTTCCCCTCGGCCCACAGCCTCTGTCTCAAATTACCGCAAATAAATCGCTCTTGAAAAATGAACTATAATACTGTAATTACTAGCGCAATGAGAGAAGTCAGAAAATGAACTGGAATGTTCAAGCAAATTATAGAAAAAAACCTGATCTAAATCCGTTAAGTAGTTCTCTCATGAAAGCGGACAGACAAACAGATAGAAAGACAGACAAACCAGGCACTGGATTTTTTTATATAAAGATATATAATGTGTTTTAAATGTAATTAGAAATATTCAAAGGTTGGCATTCAATTTTAAATCAATTTTACATATGTATAAGCCTTTTGTGGTTTAAGAGAAGTCAGTAGTTATTTAGTTAAAATGCAAGCATTCAAAAATGACATTTGGAGCTGTGCTGTCTGATTAAAATTAATGACAAAGTTTGGCCTGGATTTTGTGAATCCTTGTATCCTAGTGTTCTGTTCTCATATTTATTTATTTTTCAGTTTTTCCTTTCTGTGTTCTAGAGGTGCTCATCTGAGGCTAGAGTTTTAAGGTTTCTGGTCTTTAATTTTTTTCAGCTTCCTTGGTTTCTTTTTTTCTTAGTTTTATTACATACTTTATTATGTTATTTTGTTGCAGCTTATTAATTTTTCTTACTTGTAATTATTTTATTGACTTTTCTTAATCGAGATAGATAGATAGATGATAGATAGATGATAGATAGATAGATAGATAGATAGATAGATAGATAGATACTTTATTAATCCCAAGGGGAAATTTATAATCGATGATTATAAATAAATAATTAGATCAAGCAGTTTTGTTTGCTGTGAATTAGTACTGTTTTTTATAGACTTGGGTGCAGTCCAGTCTTTTTAAGCTTATTGGTTTTCATTAGACAGATTATAGATAAATTAGATGAATAGATTTTCATTGAAGGATAAGTTATTTTTCAAGTTGAAGCTAAGTTCAAGTTCAAGTTTCTTTTTTTTCAAGTTGAAGCTAAGAAGTAGCACACAGATCACCTGCTGCTTGTCGTTTGTTGCTGTTTTAAGAGCTGGGAGCACATGAAGTGTGTCTGCCAAAAGCATTCAAACAACTACTAGGTTAGACGTCCGTGAACTTGTTTTAAATTGTAAGTAGGGCATGACGTGCAAAAGTCACTGTCTAATGGGTTTTGTTTCCTAAGGTTGTAATGTCTAGTCTCACATGTCATCAAAGTGTCTCTCCGAGATGATTCTGGTCTCGATCGCTTTGCACCTATACACCTCAAGAGTCAGGAATGTCTGGCTGGCACAGTGTAAAAAATCTGTATACAGTGATCCTTTCTTGATCGCAGGGAATGCGTTCCAGAACCCCCCGCGAAAGGTGAAAATCCACGAAATAATAACCATACGTTAATATTGTTATTTTTATATTGTCACGCTTGGGTCACAGATTTGCACAGAAACACAGGAGGTTGTAGAGACAGGGACTTTAAAACACTGCACACAAACATTTGTCTCTTTTTCAAAAGTTTAAACTGTGCTCCATGACAAGACAGAGATGACAGTTCCGTCTCACAATTAACAGAATGCAAACATATCTTCCTCTTCAAAGGAGTGTGTGTCAGGAGCAGAGAATGACAGAGAGAGAAAAGCAAACAATTAAAATCAATAGGTGCTGTTCGGGCTTTTAAGTATGGAAAGCACCACACGACAAAGCAGCCGCAAGAAAGGGAGCAATGTGAAGGTAGTCTTTCAGCATTTTTTAGCGGAGCGTCCGTATCCTCTAGGCCAGTGTGCGAACAGCCCCTCTGCTCACACCCCTTCCGTCATGAGTAGAGAATGTCAGAGAGAGAGAGAGAGAAAAGCAAACAATCAAAAATCAATATGTGCTGTTCGGGCTTTTAAGTATGCGAAGCAGCACGCGGGAAGCATATCGTATATCATTGAGGAGTTTTATTTAATACTTAATACGTGTTCTGATTGGGTAGCTTCTCAGCCATCCGCCAGTTGCGTTCCTTGTATGTAATCAATTGAGCAAACCAACTAAGGAAGCATGTACCATAAATTAAAAGACCCATTGTCCGCAGAAATCCATGAACCAGCAAAAAATCTGTGATATATATTTAGATATGCTTACGTAAAAAATCCGTGATGGAGTGAAGCTGCGAAAGTCGAAGCGCGATATAGTGAGGGATCACTTTAAATATAAAAAGTGTTTACCTGTCAATGTCAACTAATTGAATCAATGTGTGAGAATATATACACTATATATAGAGTGGAGTGCAAAAGTATTCAATCCCCTCGAAAGTCAAAAATAATTTTCTGCATGACAAAAGATTTGTACATATATTTATCCATTGATTGTTTTTAATGTAAGCTCTTATTCTGTAACAATACATTTTCAACGTTAAAATTAACCATTTTCTGTAGATAATTAACTGAAGAAGAAAAAAGTATTTTCATAAATATTTAAACCTCAGTGCTTCGAAGCTCCTGGTTTACACAAATGACACATTAATCACAAACAATACAAAGGTGACAGTTATTTGACAATAATTAAATGTAATTAGGTACTACTTGTGACCCCTTTATATCTCTCTGGATATAAAAAGCACCCTTTGCAAGGACCATCATCTTTGTTGGACAATCACTGCAAAAATTAAGGCAAAGGAGCATCTGCTAGTGTGTGAAACTAAGTCATTGAAATGCATAAGGCAGGAAATGGCTACAAAAATATTGAAGAGTTTGAATGTTCCATAAAGCCCTGTTGGATCCATCATTGGAAAGTGTAAGGTTCATCACAGCACCCAGGCTCTTACTATAACAGGCCGTCCCTCAAAACTAAATATCACAGAAAGACATTGACTGGTAAGAGATGCTGCTAAAAATCCAATTGCCACTCTCTGCAGTGCTCTTTGGCTAAAAGTGGAATGAAGCTACGTGGGTCAACAATTTCAGAAGCTCTCCATGAAACAGGGCTCTATGAGAGGATATCAAGAAAGAAGCCGTTTCTTTAGAAGATCCACATAAACATGTATGGTATTTGGTAAAAAGCATGAGATGACCCAGTTAAGATGTGGGATGAGGTTTTATGGTCAGATTTGACCAAAATAGACCTTTTTTGGCCAGACTTCAATGAGGAGGTATGTATGGCATAAAACTAACTCTGTCCATGCCTCCAGAAACACCATACCCACGTAAAATATGGTGGTAGCAGCATTATACTATGGGGATGTTTTTCATGTGTTGGGTCTGGGAATTTTGTCAATGTTGAAGGAACAACGGACAGACACAAATACTGCAAAGTCTGCTGTGAACCCATTGCTCTGGAGAAGATTCATCTTTCAGCATGTCAACAACCCTAAACATAAGGCCAATGTAACACTGCAATGGCTCAGAAACAGAAAGGTGAATGTTTTGGAATGGCCAAGTCAAAGCCCTGATCTTAACCTTATAGAGAATACAATACAATACAATTTATTTTTGTATAGCCCAAAATCACACAGGAAGTGCTGCAATGGGCTTTAACAGGCCCTGCCTCTTGACAGCCCCCCAGCCTTGACTGTCTGAGAAGACAAGAAAAAACTCCCAAAAAAACCTTGTAGGGAAAAAATGGAAGAAACCTTGGGAAAGGCAGTTCAAAGAGAGACCCCTTTCCAGGTAGGTTGGGCATGCAGTGGGTGTCAAAAGAAGGGGGTCAATACAATACAGTACACAGAACAGAACAAATCCTTAATACAGCATAAAAATAAAAATTTTAGAAGTACAGAGCAGAATTTAACAGTAGATGATATCACATAATAAGATTTGGATATTTTTAGAGTCCTGGAGACCTCATCCATCAAGCTGCCTCCCCCATTTGGCCATTCCACGGCTGAAACAGTGCTGGGCCAGCCAATCCAATGAAAGGATCCCTCTTTCCCATGATTCCTGTGATCCTCCATCAGGGATGACTTTACCATAGGCAGGCAAACAACTTGGCAGGTGGGTCGTGGCACCAATTGCCACATTTGAGTACCGAGAACAGAAACAGAATAGGTGAGGGTTAGTATTCAGTTATAACTATCATGTTACTTATGTTTTAGTGCTAATGACTAACAACAGAGATGCAGTCTGTACAGTTAATCAGCAGCTCTAGTCAGGATATGCTAAACTGAAGTAGTGAGTCTTCAGCCGGGATTTAAAGGCTGAGACCGAAGGGGCATCTCTTATAGAAGCGGGAAGACCATTCCACAGTTTAGGGGCCCTGTTACTAAAAGCTCGACCTCCCACTGTTATTTTATTAATCCTTGGAATCATAAGCAGACCGGCATCTTGAGATCTTAATGTGCGCTCAGGTTTGTAAGTCATGATAGGTTCAGACAAGTAAGTCGGACCTTGGCCATTTAATGCTTTATATGTTAAAAGGAGGATTTTGAAATCTGCCCTAAACTTAACCGGGAGCCAGTGTAAGGATTTAAGAACTGGAGTTATGTGTTCATATTTTCTTGTTCTTGTAATAATTCTTGCAGCCGCATTTTGGATTAACTGGAGGCTGTATAGAGAACAGTTTGAACAGCCAGTGAACACCGCATTGCAGTAGTCAATCCTACTAGAGATAAATGCATGAATTAATTTCTCAGAATCCTGTTTATTTAGAAAGCGCCTTAATTTCCTAACATTTTTAAGATGGAAGAAACATGTTTTGGACAACTTTGTAATATGTGCTTTAAATGACATGCTAGAATCAAAGATAACTCCTAGATTGCGGCTGATTCAGTAAAATTAATTGGGATTCCAACTGAGTTAAATGATGACAAAATATTATTGTAATCCGCGTCATTCCCTCCAACAATTAACATCTCTGTTTTATCTGTATTTAAAGACAAGTAGTTATCATTCATCCACTCCTTTAATTTGCTAACACAACTAATTAAAGACAACATCGGAGAAACTTCATTTGATTTAAATGAAAGGTATAAGTGGGTGTCATCTGCATACGAGTGAAAATTAACATTATGTTTCCTAATGAGAGATCCCAGTGGAAGCATGTAAAGTGAAAACAGTAAAGGTCCCAGTACTGAGCCTTGCGGGACACCATATTGAACTTCTGTGTATAATGATGGAGTACTGTTAGAACATTTCTGTACATATTGTAATCGATTTGATAAATAAGAACTAAACCAAGCGAGCACGAGGCCTGTAAGCCCAACATCGTTTTCTAGCTTGTGCAGTAAAATAGAATGGTCAATGGTGTCAAATGCTGCACTTAAGTCTAACAACATAATTACAGTGGAGTTTCCTTCATCAAAGGATATCAGAATGTCATTTACAACCTGTGTTAGTGCCGTTTCTGTACTATGACCAGTGCGAAAACCAGACTGGAATTTCTCAAATAAATTGTAATGCGTAAGGTGTGCCTGAAGCTGACTGGCGACTACTTTTTCTAGTATTTTAGAGAGAAACGGTAAATTTGAAATAGGCCTATAATTATTTAGTATGTGTGGGTCTAGGTCTGACTTTTTAAGTAATGGTTTAATGACTGACACTTTTAGTGCATCAGGTACTGTGCCATGCAGTAATGATAATGGTTAGAATAGGCGCCGCAAGAACATCCATGGCACTTTTTTACTAGTTTTGTTGGCACTGGATCTAGGGAACAAGTAGTGGGCTTCATTTTAGTAATTAAAGTTAAGACTTCCTGCTCAGTTACAGGATTAAAATTATTAAAGTGCTGAATGCAATGTGAGACAGGGTCTGCTAAGCTAGTATGTGGTTTGTACTGTGATGCAGAGATCTGGGATCTTATATTTTTAATTTTCTCATTGAAGAAGTTCATTAAGTCTGTACTGCTAATATCTGTTGGTACTTTGCACTGTTGATCTGAATTCCCATTTGTTAATTTAGCCACTGTACTAAACAGTACCCAAGGATTTTTATTATTGCTATCTATTAATGTAGAATAGTACTGAGCGAGCTTTAAAGAGGGCTTTTTTATACTTATTAACACTCTCTGTCCATGCAATTTGAAAGACATGTAGCTTTGTTGTTCTCCATCTGCGCTCCAGTTTTCTACACTCTAATTTAAGAGCGCGAGTGTTTTCATTAAACCAGGGAGAGTTTCTACGTGCTTTGATCACTTTTGTTTTAAGGGGAGCCACTGTGTCCAGAGCATCTCTCAAGGTCACATTATAATGTGATGTTAGCTGATCTAAATTGTATTCCACGTTTACATTTGATGTTAACTGATCTAAATGGTTTTCCACAATTACACTCGACTTACTCAAGGTATAAATTTTGAAGCAGAATTACAATCTTGATGTCGCACTGTCTTTGTTTTAATCTGTTACTGCATTGGCAAGGGCAGGACTAAATCAAATGTAATTAAGAAGTGATCGGAAATAACTTCATTTAATGGAGTAATATTTAAATTTTGAATTTCAACTTTGTAAGTTACAGTATAATTAAATCTAATGTGTGGTTATGATTATGAGTTGGACCTTTGACAATCTGACAGAATCCTACTGAATTTAACAAATAAGTAAAACATTTGCTAAAAGTGTCAGTTTCCACATCAATGTGTACATTAAAATGCCCCATCAGAATCTGTGGCACTATTTGGAAACTGATGTCCAGGTGCGCCATCCCATCAGCCTGTTGGATCTCTATAAATTCTGGCAAAAAGATTGGGGAGAATACATACATATCCCAAAATAATTAAGGCTGTTATTGCAGCAAGAGGGTTCATGAAAAGTATTGATGTGTAAGGGCTTAATAACTTATGCAAACACTGACTTTTGAGTTTTTCTTCTTTAGTTAAATATCTAAACAAAATTGTTTAATCTGACATTAGAAATGCATTGTTACAACATAAAAGTTCACATTAAAATACTAAATGGATAAATTTGTGTACAAATCTTTTGTTATGCAGAAAGTTATGATGACTTTCAAGGGGATTGAACACTTTTGCACGCCACTGTATATTCTGTTAGACAAATTTAGATAATAATAAGAACTACTTTTTTTAATTAAGCTTTGTTTCAAATAAGTAAATTACAGAAGAAATTAAACAATATGACAGCTTGTAATTATAAGAAGCATTTTATTTTTTATGCCATATGCATTACAGATACATTTTTACTGTAGATATTTTATTAGTTAAAACACATGTATTTTAAGGTAAATTTATTTTAACATAAGGTTTCATTTTGCTTGACTTCTCATTTTTACAATAAAAAATAAATTGTAACATCTGTGGTCTATAGTCCAATTATAAATATAAAAAGTTAACACTTTAATCTAGAACAAAAAGCATCTATGTGTCTGGTTATACAGGATCTTAGTGTAAATCTTTTTAAAAGGATTTAAAAAATTGGTATTGGAATCGGCCTAAATAACCTGATCAGAGCATCCCTAATCAGAAGCATGAACAGCCTGATCTATTTTAATAAGTTCCAATAATTAAAAATCACTCACTTTTTTTGTCCAGTAACTGAAAATAAATACAGCATAAAATCAATGCTAAAAATAAAACTACCGTAGATCCCGGAATACAAGCCGACCCGGTATATTAGCCGATCCCCTTCTCTACCGACTAAATTACATGTATTTGCCGATGACCGGTATTTAAGCCGACCCCCTTCTCCAAGCAAAATTTTCTAAATTTCCTTAAGTGTTTCTTCGGGTATATTTATAATGTTTATCGGCGAGAATTTGAGACTGCCGGCATTTTTGATGGAAAACAGGAAGTGATTGCGGAGAAGTTTGGTAAATTGGAACCTTTGTGTTGAAACTATATACACAAATATGGTACATCGGCGGGTGGATTTCCGGAGACTTGTTATAAATTTGATTAACTTAAATACGCAATACAGTGGACCCTTGACTTACGAACTTAATTCGTTCGCAAAGGCTAACCCATAATGCGTTCCGAACCTCCCACTGCAACACTTCCTTAACCTTTTCATAATAAAAAACACCAATAATTTTTCTAATGTACTAACCAAAAAGTTATAAAATGTGCCTAGCCTACTTCGATTAGGCTAGGAGCATGGCGGCGCGCAGCGGCTCAGGGCTCTCCTTTTCAGTGCACTTTTTTGTTGTTTTTGTACTTTTTTTTTTGTCCTTGTTTGTGCACGATCGGTTCGGCGAACATCCGCTACACCATTCAGAACCTTATAGACATCGGTGTCCAGAGCCAGACATCTGTTTTGAGTGTTTTTCATCACACGCACAACATCCCAGACAACATAGCGAGACCAGCGGGCTCTCCGTGGTTTGTTGTCGGGTCTAAGAGATGACACAGACGGAGGAGGGAAAGAAAGCAGAAGCGGGGCCGCAGATACGGCGTTATGCTAAGGCTAAAAAACAACCATACAAGCCCTATACAGAACTTTTTTCTGCACTGAAGGAGCTGCTTTTAATCTCAATGTAGATGTGTATAGTGACATTAAAAGGCATTCTATTCTAGAAACAATTTCATACTGTACTCACCATTTAATTTGACATCTTTGGGCTGCAGGAAGGGAGGTGGAGGAGATATTTCCACACAATGTCCATCTTCGTTTCGAAATTACATCCACAAACACATGTATCTGGGCTCCGACTGACGCTACTAACGCTCTCGGTTGTTTGTTTACAATCGCGCAAATGGATACACGTGACCGCATCCGTTTCGTAACGCAAGATGTGGATTGTAAATCAAAATAAAAAATTTTATTTTAAACTTCCCGATAATTTATTATAAATTTTATTAATAAAATCAACAACTAAAACACTTTTTTTAATAAATTCTTTATTTAATTTAAAGTACCGGCATGCAAAGTTACTTCTTCATCTGAAAGATGGCTCTGTGGTTTCGTCATTATTTACTTCCGTATTCATCGGCAAAACTGGCATTGCGCTGGAAATCTTGAATCTGAAATGATACTCGTTGTATAAACCGAACCCCAAACTCCAAGCCAAAAATCTAGGACGAAATTCTCGGCTTGTATTCCGGGATCTACGGTATATTATACCATTGCCACAGGAATTATCGAGTACCATGGTAATTTAGGGTAACTTCATTTACTGAGACTCTTTTTTAACAATGCACTTATCAGACCGGGATTGATAGAAAATCAGTTTTTTGGGCTTGTGTCATTTGTTGCTGTTAAATTTATTTTAGCATCAATATATAGTAAAGCGATTAGCTGGCTAATAATTCTTATGAAGACTGATATTTAAAGGACATGTCAAATTAATTAAAATTTTAGATGTCACAGACTTCTGATGATTTAATTTCCAAATTTGTGGCTAATTCATGAAATCAAACTTGTCCATTTAAGATTAGTGTTATCATTAATCCTGTAAAGGAGCCTTCATTCTCTTGTAGTACCTCACATAAATCATCGGAGATTGTTTTTACCATACCATACCATACCATACCATTTTATTTGTTGAGCGCTTAAAAGCACAGCATTACAACTGACCGAAGCGCTGTACAGTTAAAAAAGAAACAGGACTAAAAACAAAATATTAAAAACAAACATTAAGAGAGAATTAAAACGGAGATACTAAAAACAGGTCAGAGGACCCAATAAAATAAGAGAAATAGGAAGAAGCAAGTGGAAATGAGACAGGTTAAGAATTAAAAGCCAATGTAAAGAAATGCGTTTTTAGGCATGATTTAAATGTGGCGACTGAGGCGGCTTGCCTAACCACTAAGGGTAGGGAGTTCCAGAGCCTGGGTGCACAGACGGAGAAAGCCCTTTCACCACGAGCTTTAAAATGTGCCTTGGGAACGGTTAGGAGCAGCTGATCTGCGGATCTAAGAACACGAAGAGGATTATGACAATGGAGCAAGACACTCAAATAGGCGGGGGCTAGACCGTTTAGTGCCTTATAGGTTAAGAGGAGTATCTTAAAATCAATTCTGAATCTAATCGGCAGCCAGTGTAGGGTTTTTAAAATTGGTGTAATGTGTTGGCTTCTGCTACTTCCAGTAAGAAGCCTTGCAGCCGCATTCTGAACCAGTTGGAGTCTAGAAAGAGTGGCTTTCCTGATACCATAAAGGCAGGAATTTGAGTAGTCGAGCCGGGACGTAATGAATGCATGGATTACTGATTCCAGGAGGTGGTTAGACAGAATAGGCTTGAGTTTGGCGATTCGCCTGAGATGGAAAAAGCAGGATTTTACTGTGCTGTTGACTTGAGCATCCATTTTCAGTACCGTATCCATTTTGATTCCAAGATTGGAGACAGACGAAGTTTCTGGAATGGGTTGAGAGTCGAGGCCAAGGGGTGGGGTCCGTTTGCAGTCGGGGCTAAAAACAATGACCTCGGTTTTTGAATCGTTCAGGTGAAGAAAGTTTACAGCCAGCCAGTCCTTAATGTCAGATAGGCAGTCGAGAAGAGGTTTGGTGGAGTCAGTTGGCTTGAGGGAGAAATAAATTTGGCAGTCGTCAGCATATAGGTGATATGAAATTGCATGTTTTCTAAAAATTGCACCTAAAGGCAGGATATAGATTGAAAAAAGCAGTGGCCCCAAAATGGAACCCTGGGGGACCCCACAAGGGAGTGGGACTGATTCGGATGAAAAATCGTCTAGCATGACTCTTAGAGTCCTGTTACAGAAATATGACCTGAACCAGTCGAGGGCTAAGCCAGATACACCAACCCAGGATTCGAGTCGGGAGATCAAGATATCGTGATCGATTGTGTCGAAGGCGGCAGATAAGTCGAGAAGAACCATAATCACGTGGAGTCCCGAGTCCAATGCCAAAAGGACGTCATTTAGGACACGTAAATGCGCAGTTTCTGTGCTGTGTTGGGGCCTAAAGCCTGACTGAAAAAGGTCCATTACCTGTACATTAATCTGGAATTAGACTTTGAATAGGACTCTAAGCGCAGTAATTACTCCTAAGTGGAAACAAAATCTCTTTCACTCCATATTCAAATATGCGTTCATGGGTGGCATGGTGGCGCAGTGGTAGCACTGCTGCCTCTCAGTTAGGAGACCAGGGATTATGTCTTGGGTCCTCCCAGTGCGGAGCTTTCATGTTCTCCCTGTGTCTGCTCTGGTTTCCTCCCATAGTCCAAAGACATGCAGGTTAGGTGGACCAGCAATTCTAAATGGGTGCTAGTGTGTGTGTGTGTGTGGTGAGTCTTTGTGCACAACCTGTGATGATGACCTGGCTCACTGTCAAGAGATTGTTCCTGCCTTGTGTGCCATGATTACTGGGACAGGCTCCTGCTCCCCTTAACCCTGCTCAGAATGAAGCAGATTTAGTAAATGGATTCACATATATTCCTTCACTATGTTTATTTACATTTTAGTTGTTAAAATAATAAACCTTACTCTGGCTTCAAAACCCTGCAAACAATAGAAATTTAGTTATTTGGTGATTCATTTTCAGTACTTAAGTGTGCTGTTATATTAGTTCTTCTGACTGCATGTCTATGCAACTATGCACTTCCATTAACACATTACAAGCCATATCATTGAATTTTCCTCGTGGTTCAAAGCATTTTGAGTGGAGTCACAAGAACATCTGGACAATGTGCATATTTTTGAATATTAACTAAACAAGTTTTATTTTGGAATGAGCATGTGGAGCAGCACATTTTGACACTATTGTAGATGGATATTTAGATGTGTGAAGGTGGCATCCTGTCCAAAGTTGGATCTTGAGGTCACGTCCCAGATCTTCCTTGTGTGCAGAGTGCTTTGAGTAGTGAGTAAAGAGCTATATAAATGTAAAGAATTAGTATTTTGTCTTGCATCAAGGTCCCAGTGATGCTGAATTGGATAAGCCATTTTGAAAATGAATGGTGGATTAGATAATCAGATGTATCCATTTTCATAATAATGGGAGGATAAAAACAAAGCGTTTGTTTCTTTACCAGCACTGTTGATTGCACTTTATTAAAGAGCTAATAATCGCACCATCATTTCAATTCACTCAAAATAGTGACATTTCAGTGTAAAAAGATTGCAAGTCACAGTTGTTTAGTCACTTCATTGTAGTCTGGAAGCATGCACAAATCATGTTGTTTTATTTTTCAAGTAATTTAATAATGTTACAAAAGTGTCAATACCTAAATAGTTGTTTTCACTGAAAGAAAATTTGGATTTTTCTGTTACATTAAGTTTAACTCTGTGGGATTTGTAAATAATATGTTCAATCCTTTGCCAAAATTTAAGCTCTGTAATATACAGCAAATAATATTTTATGTACACTAGAAGATATATAGATATACAAAATACAGAAGACTGCATCTTGTCCCTTGTTTCAGGTACTGGATTCATGAATGAGTTATGTTTTTATTTTGATATTTAGTTCAGTTTCAATTAGTGCTGGGCGGTATGACCAAAATTCTATATCATGGTATTTTTCAAAATTATACCGGTTTCACGGTATTCAACTGTATTTTTTTCCCATGCCTGAGTGGATGTTAACCACATTTTTCACTGTAATTACTGCAGTAGACTGGCTAAGAATAACTTATTCCACTGTCATGATAATTGTACATTGTACAAAAAACATTTTAATGTGTACACAAGTATTAATACAGGTTTGCATGGCCCCATAAAGTGATAGTTTTCAAAGGTGTAGCACTAATGAAGTTAAAGCATGACAGTTGCAGTAAAAATATAGAACCTTTTTATTGAACAAATTTTACATATAACTTAAACTATAATTTTGACAACATATTTCCAACCATCCAAAGAGGCATTTAGACTTAGTAAAATATCCAGAGGTGCTTGTCAAAAGTTGTATTACACTGAACATGTCTTAGAAAAGGAATAAATAGTGAATATTTTTTGTAAACCATCTACACTTTGTGTTAATGTTAACAATCTCTGTCCACTGCCATGTTAGCTATATGGATTGTAGTGGCATTGGTTATCTCGATCCACTGCTTGCTTTTTTTGTCGTAGGCAGTACCTCTAGCAAATGCGTCTACAAGTGACATCTGACTCGAGTGTCCTGTAGCTTTTTCAGTTTTACTGGAGGACATGGAGGGTGCCAATCTTAGTTCCATACATTCATGGTACTCCAAAGCATGTTTGCGGCTAAGGTGGTGCAGCAAATTGCTCGTGTTGACAACTTTAGCTCGACAGCATTTGCAGTAAATAGTTGTTTGGTCCACATCCGACCTTTTAAAACCAAAGTGTCTCCATAAAACAGACACGACTCCGTTTTTAGGCAAAAGTTCTTCAGTGTCATCATGTTCAACTTATTGTCTGCTACAGCTTCAGTTTTGGAATATTCTCTGTCCATTTTCACTGCTCAATACCTCCAGTAACACATGTACTCCTTTGCATGCGTGTTTAGCGGTGTAGCAGTGAAAAAGGTCCCCCCTTAAACAGTTTCCCACTGTGCCATGTTCCAAACATTGTTTAGGTTATTTAAACCGGTATTGTGATATAAGAAAAATCCATATCATAACAAAAATAAAAAATGTTTTCGGTATGAACCGGTATACCTCCCAGCTCTGTAGTAGTTTCATTACAAAAGGCTAAAGAATGTGTACCTTAAGCAGGGTTTATAGATGGTCTGTAGCTGATCTGTGATGTTTATTTGTTCTGTGAAATAATCAGTGATTTTTTTTTGTTTTACTCGTTTCTTTCTGAACCATGCATTTTAGTAAGATGCTTAAAGCCTCAGTTGACTATTTAATTGATTTATATCAAATTTAATTTACTATTTCAGTATTTCATTGGCAGCTTTTTGAACTAATTCAGATATGCTTGTTCATTTAATTCAAGGGAGCAAACTGTAAAAGGTATTTGACATATTTACAGTGGATATAAAAAAATCTACACACCCCTGCCAAAACTGCAAATTCCGTGTAATAAAAAAAATGAAACTCAAGATAAATCCTATCAGAACTTATTTCATCTTTATTGAAAAATTGTGATCTATACAAAGAATGTGAAAATAAATGAAACTGTTTAGTGAAAAAAGGAAAAAATATAAAAACCTAGTTGGATTAGTTTGCACACTCAGTAAGCTAATACTTGAAACACTCAGACTTTTTTGGGTAAGAGTAAAAATCAATTTGGCACATCCAGACTTGGTGTTTTTTTACCACTTCTCCTTGCAAAAAATTTCCAGATCTGTCATATTTGAGGGCCTCTCTTTTGCACAGCTGTCTTCAGGTCACCCCACAGATTTTCAGTTGGATTAAAGTCTGGGCTCTGGCTGGGCCATTCCACAACATTGCTCCTCCTTTGACAAAGCTATCGCTTTGTTGATTTTGATATCAGTGTGTGCCACTCCCGATATCTATCCAAAAGGATGAGGGTCCAAGTGTTTAGAGTCCTGGTGCTTCCTGACTTGCTATATGGTTGCAAGACATTGACGCTATCCAGTGACCTGAGACAAAGACTGGACTCCTTCGGTACTGTGTCTCTTCAGAGAATCCTTGGGTACTGCTGGTTTGACTTTGTGTCAAATGAGCGGTTGCTCACAGGGTCCCGAATGAGACACATTACCTGCATTGTGAGGGAATGTTAGTTACTACACTACAGCTAAATGGTGCATTCTCTATGATCCAGCTTGCAGGATCCTTATTGTTGAGGACCTGAGTGACTGGACCAGGCTAAGTGGATGCCCACACAATGAATGGCTGCGGCAGATAGGGGGTCATTTCTGGAGTGTGGGACTGGACCACGTATCTGCCTGGGGGGTTGTCAACCAGGATCCGAGCTGTTTTGTTGTGTGGTGGGTGCAGCAACGCGCTGTACCAGTGCATACTCCCCAACCTGAGCTGACTTGTTCAGGGAAATTGAGTATACCTTTTTGCAATGATTAGTTGGTCCTTGCTACCCTATCACACAACCCAGACATGAAGAATACAACTGATTGTTATCACATGTAGGGAACAATCAGTACTTGCAGTTTCTTTAATGTTGCTGTAGGTCTCTTGGTGGCTTCCTCACCAGTTTCCTCCTTGCCTTCTCATCTGTCTTGGAGGGATGTGCTGATTTGGTAGAGTCACTGTTGAGTCATATTTTCTTCACTTTTTGATGATTGTCCTCACCATGCTCCATGGGATTGTGACGGCGTTTCTCTTGCTTCGTGCTCCCTCTTCCGATTTTGGGAGCTTCTTGAACCCAACACTTTTGGTAATGGGACCAGATGAGCTGTACAATGAGGACAAATCACAGTGAGAAAGGGGATGGTGAAAAAAATGTAGCTTAAAATCCAAAATAAATAAATCCTTTAAAATGTGGTAAAAAAAAATCAACAGGCTGGAAGCTGTCCCTTTTAAAGAAACCCAGTGCCTTCTTCCTTCTAACTGGCAGCTCCCCTGCTTCTCCCATATGTGACTTGCAACAGGGCAGTCACCCTATCTGCAGGTGCAGCTGACTCTCCTCCTGGTCTGGTAATCTTCCGTCCCCTGACTATGTACAGCCCATTCACCAGACCAAGACTTGGGTTCCCGCAATGGCCAGGGCACACATACTGGGGCTAAGCCTCCCAAGCCTCCCTGACTCCCGCTGCCTTCCACGGTCTAACGCAGCGAGCCATCCATAATCCTGGTCACTCCTGCTCCTCTGAAATGCTCAGCAGCCGCAATTCAATCCATCTGCCAGAGTGTCGGTCAAACACTGTTGCAGGGCTCTCCTCCCAGCTGCCTCCACACTTGCGAGCCTGCTCTTCCTGCTCTGTCACACGGGCTGTTTTCTCCTACCGCTTTCTACTTCTCTCTTTAACCTCCGTTCTCTTTCCTTCTCTTCCTATATCCATCTTTCTGTGCCGGCCCTTACTTATGTGGCTCTGCGGGCTGAGCGTCTCAGTCACATACCATAGGAAGCCAATGAAGAAACTGAGAATAATCGCATACTAACTAGGGCTGCAACTAATGATTATTTTGGTAGTTGACGAATCATTAAATTTTTTTTTCAATTAGTCATGATTATTTCATGCCTGGCTATTTTGATGCCTGCGACCTGTGGTTGCACATCCTGTTTTGGGCTCCAGTGCATGTCTTACCTCATCTGCTCACGTCTGTCCACCTGTGAATGTCACCTTGATGTCTCTGCATTAACATTATTAAAATTAATAATAATCAAATTAAAATAACAACCAGTGAAACATACGAATTTGAAAATAATCATTTGTTTTATATTAGAGTGACCATCACAATAAAAAAGAAATACATTAAACAATACAAACTAAAGTGCACATAGGCTTTAAACAAAAAAAGTGCATTTAACTTAACCAAAAATGGCCACTGTTGTGTCTTAAAGTCCAAAATTTTAAATAAAGCTTCAATCCAAATAAAATAAAACAATAATGTACAATGTATAAAAGACTAGCAGAATACCCGCGCTTCGCAGCGGAGAAGTAGTGTGTTAAAGAAGTTATGAAAAAGAAAAGGAAATATTTTAAAAATAACGTAACATGATCTATACTAATAAACGGCAAAGCCCTCACTGACTGACTGACTGACTGACTGACTGACTGACTGACTGACTCATCACTAATTCTCCAACTTCCCGTGTAGGTAGAAGGCTGAAATTTGGCAGGCTTATTCCTTACAGCTTCCTTACAAAAGTTGGGCAGGTTTCATTTCGAAATTCTACGCGTAATGGTCATAACTGGAAGCTGTTTTTCTCCATTTACT
>JANRMT010062856.1:33281825-33310611 GCA_026402145.1 Polypterus bichir lapradei
CTATCTATCTATCTATCTATCTATCTATCTATCTATCTATCTATCTAGTTAGAGATGGTTTACTATTCATATGAACTCAAATGTTATACGAAAAAAGAAGAAAAAAAACTAGGACGGCTCAGTTACTCCTATTCACTCATTTACTATAGCTCCAAACACGTTAGCAAACATAACTGAAATTATATTCACTTAACCCTTAAACCTGCATCGGTTCCCAATGCAATTGCCAATACGCCGGAGCCGAGTATATTCATAAAAGTACATTCGTTGAATGCCGAGTATACGCGGCAACATACATTCGGTGACGTACATTCATTGAACTACGCAACCGGCTAAAGTTGTTTCTCAGTGCAATTTCCCAGCAAGCCGGAGCCGAGTATATTCCACGATGTATATTCATTGAATGCTGCAACCGGCTATAGTCGTGTCTCAGTGCAGTTGCCAGCACGCAGGGGACAAGTATATTCGGCGACATACATTCATTGAACCCCGCAACTGGCTATATTTGCTTCACAGAGCAATTTGCCAACATGCCGGAGCTGATCGGTCAGTGCCGTATATTCATCGAGCAGCCAGCTCACGACTACTGCTGGCCTCGGCAGAACTGCAGCACCATTGTCTCTGGGATTCAGCCGCTGCACTAGATGAGCCTGCGATCATCAGTGTTTACCTCTGTATGTTTGCGTGCAGCCAGTTCAAGCGCAGTTAGCTTGGTGATTTACTGAATTTCATCAATGGCTTCAGTTGTACCTTGAACATATAATAATAGATTGTTGCAGTAGTTTTTTTTTATAGTTTTTACAGTTCATTTGCAGTGTGTAAAATGATCAGTGTTGCAGTAATTGTGATGCATTTTGCATGAAAAAAATGTGTTCCATTAAAATTTCACATTTTCTTTGTGAATTGTGATGTTTACTTAAAAAGTGCAGCTAAAAAGTACTTGGCATCCAGGGGTGCATTAACCCCCAAGTATGTGTCGGTTTAAAGGTTAACTATTATCGTCGAAACTTTGATATGCACATTATAGTACAAACATCAACGTTAACACGCAACACTAACTTTACTCGCTAAAACTTACCTCTCAAGAGACGGTGGCATCACAGCTCCAGGATGCTTGCGTTTCAGATGCTCATGCATCACGGTGGTGCTGCCGTGAGAAGAAAGCTCTGCTTTGCATAGTCTGCATTCAACCTTTTTTTTCTTTTGCGGTGAAGTGCTCCCACACTTTATAAAGTTTCTGTCTCAATTTTGTTCTATCTCCTTGCCCCTCCTCTATCCGACTCGCCATTGCAACCACATTTATTTTCCTCTACATTCTTCTTCTCCTCAGACGTTCTTCTTCGTTGGTAGGACTGTGTGCAGTCTTGATAAACAATATCAAATGATACTACCCCCAGACGTTCATGTAGTGCATTGCAGTTACAAAATCCAATGTGGTTCTTTGTGACTGGAGCCTCTATTTGAAGGTTCTGTTTATGACACGTCGACAACAAAAAATCTGTGTCGACAATTTTTTTAAGTCGACGTCATCGATTACGTTGACTAATCATTGCAGCCTTAATACAAACTAGTATTTGAGATGAAACTTATTGTAATTGGTTCTGAACGCAGCCACATCCTTAAAGGGTGTGCAGAATACAACCAGGTTTTTGTATGATTTTATTTTTTTTCCTTTTTTTCACTGAACAGGTTCTGATTTGTTTTCACCTTCTTTGTATAGACTGCAAAGGTGGAATAAATTTTGACAGGATTTAACTTGGTTTAATTTTTTTAATACACAAACTGTCTGATTTTGGCTGGGGCGTGTAGACTTTTTATATCATTGTATGCCCCCTAGGTAACTGAGCTTTCAGAAGTCTTATTGCATTTGGATGCAGAAAAAACATTTGATAAAGCAGAATTTAGAAACCTCTTTACTGCACCAAGCAAATTTGGTTTTGGATTAAATATTTGTGTTTGAATCTAGGTACTTTATGTTCAGAAGCCTATATTACATTTTAGAATGTGGAATTTGATATGGTTGTCTAGTATTGCCAATGATCTTTGCAGGTGCTATTGAACCAGTGGTTATTTGCCTCTGGTAACACTCAGCAATAAAGGTAATTCTAAGGAAAGGGATGAAACAAACTATATAAGTTTATACATATTACATAAATATTTATTTGTTTGTGCTGATCCAGCCTTATAATTAGCTCTTTTATTAAATATACTTGATGAATTTTACAAAATCCCTAGTTTTAAAGTTAATTTGGATAAAAACGTGCTTTTCCAGTTCACTCAGTAGTATGCCATTCTATATTAAAGCACTTTCCACTGACTATTAATTAATATGCTGTCAACTCTACAGCTGTGTTTATCAAGAATAATCCTGTTAAAATGAGTTAGTATTCTTTCCAAATGCATATCTTTTTTCAGAGCATTTATATATTTATCAGCAAATCCTTTTTTAAAAAGTTCAATCTTATTTTTAGCTCATTTATATGCAAATCAAAATATCACTTATTTAAAGAATGCCACTGCAAAGAGAGAAAGCAGAGGGTGGCATGGGTGTTACATTACTTCTAGCTTTACTGCAAATATTCATAATTTAACACTGTCAGGAAGTACAAGGAACAAAGAATGCATATGCTGGGTTGGTTCTGGATTTTGTCAATATATTATTAGTCAGTTTATGCTTTGCTAGCTGAAAATAAGGAAAATGTGCAGCAAACATTTTAAGGTAGAGGCACTGTTATCTGCTGTTGGATTACAGGATAATTTTGTATTTCACCCCTAATATACTGTCACAAAAACGATGATAAGACATTGAGAAGGTTTGGGGCAGCCAACCGTATAATTGTTCCCGGCTGCAAAACTGATTCAAAAACAAAGACATGTTCATTCAACTGAGTCCAAAACAGAACTGATTCTCTGGAGACAAGATGACGGCTTTAAAGGCCAGTAAAGAAACTGATGTCATCAATACCAGGACCGAAAGTGACGTCATTGGCTGCCCCAGAGCCGGGCGGGATTTCGCTAGAATGGTCTGCAAAAGATTGAGAGGGAAAATTAGTGCACCTCGCCACCCCCTGGTCTGGCATGGAATCTCATGTATTCAAGCCTTTTAGTTGTCTCCTAAACACACGTGTGTGACAATACTTACACAAACTTTAGCTTATTTAGACTTGTAAAGTATTTTAGCTCTTAATGAGGAGACAATCAGTAGTCTTTCCACACTATTAATTAGCGTCATGATGCTTACTGCCAGATGATCTTGAGCAATGCTGGTAAATAAACCTGATTATTAAAATCTTGGGCAAGGAGTAGAATTTGAATATTGGTAATATTAATTTTTTATCAGTCCGTGGAAAATAATACAGTAATTCATCTTAAAATTGTACAACAGCTGCACCTCTGCAGGTTGAAATTATCTATAATATATCATGGATTGGGTCCTAATTATAGAGTATCACATCAAACTTTTTATATTACCAGTTCATTTTCCTCAGCTGGATCAATCCCAATACATCCTCCAAGACTCTAGGGGAAGGCATATATTATCTAAAATTAAAAAAACAATAGCAAACATTATTTGTATGGACCTCAGCAGTAAAGCTATAAGGTATACTGGTACTGGAAATACCAAAAAACAATCTTCAAAACAGTATAGTACCAGCATTTCCCAATTTTCAATACAGAGAGATAAAGTTTGCTTTCCTCTTAATCCCACTTTCCCTTGGCACTCACTACTGCATTTGTGTGAAAACATCCATTTTGTAGTCTTCAGA
Source organism: Polypterus bichir lapradei (assembly GCA_026402145.1). NCBI lineage: Eukaryota > Metazoa > Chordata > Cladistia > Polypteriformes > Polypteridae > Polypterus > Polypterus bichir. Next base: position 33,285,593 of record JANRMT010062856.1, read on the forward strand.
AAATAAAAGTACAAACATCGACCTGATTAGAAATTCATGAGGGGCACCCCACTTCACTTTTTTCATATCTTGCTATGTTGAAGTTTTATGCTAAAATCTTTTATATTAATGTTTTTCTCCACGTCAAGAAACACTCAAAACGCCAGAATGACAAACCCAAAACATGGTTTTAGATAGTTTTACAAATTTATAAAAAATAAACTGAAATATCACATTGACACAAGTATTAAGACCCTTTGCTGTGACTCCTGAAATTTAGCTCAGGTACATCTGATTCTATTGATCATCGCTGAGAAGTTTCTACACCTTGTGTGGAATCACAGTTGTCTATGTATTGTCCCTCAGTTGACAGTATTTGTCAGAGCAAAAACTAAGCCAAGAGGCCAAAGGAATTACCTTTAAAGTTGCAGGATTGTGTAAAGGCACAAATCTGAGGAAGGCTACAAAACAATCATGCAGCATCGAAAGTTCTCAGGTGAACAGTTGCTTCATAATTCTTAAATGGAAGAAGTTTGGAAAAACCATGACTCTTTCTAGTTCTGGCCATATGGCCAAACTGAGTAATCATGGGAGAACGGCCATGCTAAGAGAGGTGACTATTTATTTGAATGTCAATCTGGCTGAACTCCTGAGAACCTGCATGGAATGGAAGAAACTTCCAGAACGACAGTTGTCACCACAAAACCCCACTCATCTGGGCATTATGACTGAACGGCTAGACAAAAACCTCTCCTCATTAAAAGAGACATAGAGGCTTGCTTGGAGTTTGCAAAAAGTTACCTAAAGTTCTCTTAGACTGAGAAGCAAGATTCTGTAGTCTGATGAAATCAAGATTAACATCATGTCTGGAAAAAACAGGCAATGCTTATCACCTGTGCAAAATCAGCCCAACAGTGAAGCATGGTGGTAGCATGAGTCTCCATCCATCCTGACAGAGCTTTAGAGAATTTGCAGAGAAGAATGGCAGAAAATCCCCAAATCAAAGTGTACAAAGCATGTTATGTCATACCCAATGTGAAATGAATGACACCACAAAAAGATTTGGGGCAGCATCCCTGTATACTTGAAGTCTGACTGAAAAAAATGGCAAAAGTAGTAATTGACAGTCTGTACAGACAAGAGTCCCAACAAAGAACTGAGAAACAGGAGGATTATTGCAGTTTTTAAGGTCAGTCAGTAGAAGTAATGTCATCAGGATTGGAAGTGACATCATCTGAACCGGAAGTGATGCTGTCTGAGTCAGAAAGTGATGTCATCCAGTCCGGAACCGGTTCCATGCAGAATTTCCTGTTTTTAGTCTGCAGGGATGAAAGAGAAAGGATTAGTATACTCTAATCTTAGTGTTACTCTAAAAACTAGCAACAAGATTTTATAATCAATTCGAAAACTGACAGGCAGCAAGTGTAAAGAAGCTAATATTGGAGAAACAGAATCAGACTTTCTTGCCCCAACCAGGAAGCGAGCGGCAGCATTCCGGACCAACTGTAACCTGCGCATCAGGGATTTGCTAATCCCAGAATACAGCGAGTTGCAGTAATCAAGGTGAGAAAAGATAAAAGCATAAATAGCTTTCTGAAGATCCCTAGCAGATAAAAAAAAGGCTTGATCTTACCTAATAGACGAAGCTGGAAAAATCAACTCTTGACTATAGAATTAACCTGTTTCTCAAAAGAGAGGTTACTGTCAAAGATAACACCAAGATTGCGGACTTGAGGTTTGCAAAAGACAGAGAAAGAGCTGAGAAGTCCAAGACCAATTTGGGCTTTAGCTGATGGACCCACTATAAGCACCTCCGTTTTATTTTGATTCAGATCAAGAAAATTATTTGCCATCCAGGATCTTAGTTCAGAAAAATAGTTGTGCAGTTGATTTATTGCAGAGTTGCAGACAGGAATATAAACCTGAGTATCATCAGCATAGCAGTGAAAAGAAATGTTAAATTTCCTAAAAATAGCTCCAATAGGATGAAGGTATATAGAGAATAAAATAGGACCCAAAATGGATCCCTGAGGAACACCATATTTAAGAGGAGCAGTAGACGAAAAAGAGGAATTTAAAGTCACTGAAAAGTGTCTACCAGTTAGATATGACCTAAACCAGTTAAGAGCCCCTTTAAGCCCAACAAGATGTTCAAGCCGCAACAGAAATATCTCATGGTCAATAGTGTCAACGACAGCAGACAGGTCAAGGAGGAGAAGGACTGCAGCGCCACCTGAGTCAGTAATAATAGAGATGTCATTGAATACTTTCAGAAGGTCCGTCTCAACACCATGAAAACGCCTAAAGCCAGATTGGTAGATCTCAAATAAATTATTGAAATTAAGGTGATCAACCAATTGATTATACTGTAAATAATTCTTTCTAGAATTTTAGCCAGAAATGGCAGTTGGGAAATCGGGCGAAAATTGACTAAAACTCCAGAATATAATTCTGCCTTTTTTAGACAGGGATGCACCTCAGCATGTTTAAAAAATGAGGGCACAAAACCCTCATTAATAGAATCATTGATAATGGTTAGTAAAGATGGACCCAAAACAACAAAGGCTTCCACTACGAGGTGTGGTGGAATGATATCAAGGGGACAGAGAGCTTGTTTAAGGGTGTCAATAGTTCTTTTTAACTGTGAAAGTGAGACAAGATCAAAAGATTCCAAGACAATGCCCTATTTAACAGTAGGAAGTTCATAGCCAGTTTGAACAATGCCACAGCAGATAGTATCAATTTTGCTGACAAATAATGAAAGAAACTGCTCACATGAATGAACAGTGCTATTTAATCCCATCACAGAATGAGAGTGAATGGCTTATTTAATTGAATTAAATAAGACCCTAGGATTCTTAGAATGAGGGGATAGTAAATCAGCAAAGAAATCTTCTTTAGATTTCTTAACTGCCGCCTGGAAGTTGAATAGAGAAGTCCTAAAAATCTGTTTAGAAACAATCAGTCCATCTTTTTTCCAACGCCATTCTGCAGCTCAACAGGTGCGGTACAGCGATTGCGTAGTTTCATTTAGCCAGGGAGCAGGTCTTCACCTTATTACAGTGTATCTAGAGAGGAGCAATTGAGTCTAAAACCATTTCACAAGAAGAATTAAATTTTAAGACAGAATCATTGATACCATCATTTTGGACATGCACATTAAGACTAGAGAATATGGTTTTAAAATTGGATATAACAGAAGAATTTAAAAAGCGAGAGCAGCGTGGGGGACAGCTAGTAGTCGGGACATCAACAGTAATATTGAAATCCATCATTATAGAAAAGTGATCAGTGAAAGAAACCGCATAAATCAATATTATTAACTGAAATATCACGTGTAAGAACGAGATCAAGGGTGTGACGCTCCTCCCTTAAGAGTTGGCATATTAATATGCTGGATAAAATCAAATGAATCCAATAGTGATAAAAAGTCATTAACCAGAGGTTTCGATTGACAACAAACGTGAATGTTAAAATCACCAACAATAAAAACTTTGTCATGGGAGATGGTAATATCAGCCAGGAGATCAGAGAATTCAGAAATGAAGATATTATTAATTACCGGAGGTCTATAAACCACAGCAAACAACACAGAAGGGAAGCTGCACACTTCGAAAAGTTGCAGGTCGAAGCTACTAAACAGACCCTTTGTAAGGCTCCGACACAACAACATACTTTTATGTACAACGACGAGTTAGACGAGGAGAGTTTAAAAATGAATAACCTGATGGTATTAAGTCAGTAAAACATGAAAAGTCACCGTTTACAATCCAGGTTTCAGTGATGAAAAAGAAATCCAGATTATTTGAGGTAATAAAGTCTTGCAGAATAAAAGTTTTATTAGATACTGATCTCACGTTCAAGAGAGCAGCCTTGATAGAAGTGAAAGAGCTCGTTGCGGGATGAGCATGAGTGAGCGTGCGAAGATTAGCAGCATTTACTGCCCGAGCACACCAAGGAAGAGTGTTGCCGCCTTGAAATGGAGAAATTAAATCCGATATCCAGCGCCCATGGACCAGGGATGGAGTCCTGTGCAGGAGAAGATGGGTCATAGACAACTCGCAGGCATCGGGAATCCAAGCTCTGGGACTTGAGTTGGTGTTATTTAACAGCAATTCTGGCTCTTTTTCCATGGTGGCAGCGAGTGCGTTTGTGTCTCCGAGGTGCATTCAATTCACTGATACAGGTGAACACCGGCGTCCAGGTGAAGAAGTCAGGAGATGAATAAAACAAAGGTGGAGGTTCACATAATATCCCATCAGGAGATGAAAATTGAGAGGAAAGCAATCAAGAAAATATGTTAAGTAAAGAATCACGGTGGTTTGTGGTTTAGTACATGCCCAACAATTTTATTTGAAACGGTTATGATTTTTTTTTATTAATGCAACTTTATTCATGCCTAAATCCTATCTTCCATTGGTCCTTCCCACTTACCCCATTCCCACACCCCAATATTGGGTGTGTGCCAGCATCTTTAAATTGCAGAAGCAAAGAAAGCTGGCTGGTTATTCTTGCATTTACATACATTGTTGGGTCCGTCATGTCTGTGAAATGTGCTGGCTCATTTTTTTCTTTTGTTGTTTCGTGACATTTTAATTGAGTTTGTTAACTTGTTATTTACTTAATTGAAATAACTGGAGAGCCAAAGCGTTTTTGGATTTGTCTATTATTCATCAGATATAGTGAATCAATTTGAGTGATTAGAAGTGAGACACTTTTTGCTGATTATTTTTAGACAGTATTTCACATTTGAGCAGCAATGTTGAATAGCATTGTTAACTGCAGCAGCAGAGGATTTGTTAGGTTAAAATGGCTATACAAATCCATTGAATTTTGAGCCACAGAAAAAAAGCAAAGAAACGTATGTTTTGGGCCAGAGCGGTGGCGCAGTGGTAGCACTGCTGCCTCGCAGTGAGGAAACGTGGGTTCACTTACCAGGTCCTCACCCGCGTGGAGTTTGCATGTTCTCCCCTTGTTTGCGTGGGTTTCCTCTGGGTGCTCCAGTTTCCTCCCACAGTCCAAAGACATGCAGGTTACGTGCATTGGCAGTCCTAAATTGTCCCTAATGTGTGCTTGGTTTGTGAGTGTGTGTGTGTGCCCTGTGGTGGGCTGGCGCCCAGCCCGGGATTTGATCCTGCCTTGCACCCTGTGCTGGCTGGGATTGGCTCCAGTAGACCCCTGTGACCCTGTGTTAGGATATAGCGGGTTGGAAAATGACTGACTGACTGATGTTCTGTGTTCACATTTGTGAATAGAAAGTTACAACAACAAGACAGTGTTGTAACAGCACACGTTTCAAATCATATTTATCAGAAAACACTTTGTTAGGTTTGTGATATTTGCTGTTTGCAAATGTTTTGTTTGCAACCATATGTAGGAGATCATAGTTGGTAATTACACATGCTGAGAAGAAATATTTAATGGACAGGTCAAATTAATTCAACTTTCAAATGTCACAAACTCATGATGCTTTAATTCTACAAATCTTTTCCAATATTAAGGTTAACATTCTGAAATCAAAATTGTCAGTTGAAAATTCTTTTCAGTGTGCAGAATTAGCCATTCAACTGAACTGACCTCAAATGAGTTAAATCTCATTTCCTTCCATACCATTTACATATGTGCTTTCAATTGGTGCTGTTCTAACTCAATATGAGGTACAGGTGAAGCATATTAGAAAATTGATGCCTTACCTTCAGTGGATAAAGGAAAAACCTTCATTCCTTTATTGGGGGTATGAATTGTGCTGTATTAAAACAGCCCTTAATGTCACTGACACCCTCATTCAAATACATGTCATTAAAAGTGGAAATGATTGCCAATCTCAGCTGATCAGCTCTCAAATAATTACAGTGTGTATTTTTAATTCTGAAATTTTTGCTTTGAAAGATGAACAAGATTGTTTAATTTTAAGTTAAAACAAAAGGATTTTGAAATAATGTAAGTCATTAGCATTATATTATTAATATATATTGTGACGGATGGCAACCTGCACCATTACCCGACCAGGATGCCTCCGAAATGGAAAGACATGGGGAGAAGACTTCCAAAGGGTGCTATCTCCCCCAAATTGGCACCTCGGATTCCCTCAGGGCTGTATTGGAATTACTATTTACTGGCACAGCACTGTTGGGTTGCATGGATGTAGGTGTACCCGTTGTCTTCACTATATATAAAAGACAAAGAGTAGATGACAAAGTAGAATTTCGTAAAGAATTCAAAAACATTGGCGCAATACACATTCAGAGCAGATTAGAGGTAATGAAAGTGCTAAAATTCGAAGGCTCAGAAAAATGATAGTAAAGCTCGCATTAGCGCAAACAAATGGAAATTATTACTCGGTGAAATAACAGAACAGCGAAAAGAGATTGAATATATTGTTATATTGTATTGTTATTGTTATATTTAAACTTTTAAGTCGGAGACTTGTAGATCGTCTAATTCATATTGCCATCAGGGAAAAGTAGTGTTTCTTCCAAATGAAGAGGTGCATCCGCGAGAATTAAAAGATTTGTTGTTTGGTGAAAGTGAAATCCACATACTGTACACAAGCGGCAGAGACATGAAGTGGCTGGTACAAGGCGCAGGCCTTTGGGTTAGCGAGCTAAGAGAGCAGGGGGTGAAGCCCCCTAGTATATAGTGAGAGAAATAACAGGAATGTCTATGAGAGAAGCATGCGCCTCCTGAGGAGTCTGTCTCAATTGGCATTTATGGCATGAAGCACAAAAGTGATGGACCTCCTCATTAATCCCTGGCCAACAGAATCAAAGTTTAATTCTTTGTAGTGTTTTTTTGGCGCCTAAGTGGGAGCCTAAGGTCAGGTTTATACTTCATGCGACGTGATGCATGCTGCAGCGGACGCTCCTGCTATGCCAGTGTTTTACTGTTTACAGTAGACCCCCGCGAGGTCGCAGTTCAGAGTTCGCAGCCTCAGTCATTCATGGATTTTTCTAACAATTGTTAGCGGAAACCGCAAATATCCTCCGCAATTTTTATGGCTTTTTTCGTAGCAATCTTGTACTGTAGAGAGAACAGGAAGCAACTGTAGAGGAAAACGTGGCTTGGGATGGTGAAAGTAGCCAATAGAATTTGAAACTGCAACTCCCAGCAGTCCCTGCAGTGGCTCTGATTGATCTTCTGGTGAGGGTGCTGGGGCTGTTGGGGTCAAAGGATATCAGCGCGACTTTTAAAAAGGGGGCCGGTGACCAAAACCAAAGAAAAGGTTTTTGTAATTTGTGTTTCAAGATCCTCTCTGTCTGCCTTCTGTTGGGTTACCTATACTTATTTGTTTTGTCCTGGATCGTTTTGTGGTTGGCATCTGGATTGTCTGCCGTCTGCCTGTGTGCATGAGAACTGTAAGTGGATTCAGGGCCATCCTGCAAAGAAAGGAGCACTCCTGAACCCGTCCACCCGTCTTCACCATTTCAGGAGCTAGCGGTAGGACTATCTTTACATTTCCATTCAACGTGCAGATTTCTGGACTATTTATTATCATCATTACATTTCATCCATTGCCGTTTTTCATGATTTACTGTGTGTGTTTTGTTTGTGCTTTGTTGTATTTAATGAGTAATTGCTGTAAGGGGAACAGTGTTGGTATCGTTTTCATTTATTTAATTTGTTTTCATTACATTCTTTATTTGCTGTTTGATTACCAGTTTGTCTTTGTTTGTGAGGGCGTGCAGGTCGGGCCAAGGCTGGGTGAGTCCCTGGAATCCCCACCATAAAAATAAATAAATCACCGTCTTCTCGGCGGTGTGAATCTTAGTGGCACCGGACCGCTACAGCGTTATTCATTTCTCCTTACTGCTGATTGACTACAATGCATCTTCAGCTGAGTGTTCTTGTGTTTTCCGTTTTGTTCCTCTTAACCCTTAAACTGCCACAACCGGCTATAGTCGTTTCCCAGTGCCATTTGCAAGCACGCAGGAGCTGATCAGTCAGTGGCATATATTCATTGAGCAGCCAGCTCATGACCACTGCCAGTCCCCTTGTGAGCAGGGGGCTCAACGCACCCCTAGAAGACATGGACGCTCCTCAAAAAAACCCTCTTAAAAATGCTGATAGACTACCTTCACATTGCTCCCTTACTTGCTTGGCTTACTTGTGGCTGCTCTATCACGTGATATGCTTCTCACTTGACGCGATGCTATGCTTACTTAAAATTCTGAACAGCACCTGTCCTTTTTGGCTGATTGCTTTGTTTCCCTCTCCTCCCCCAGACATCCTCTGCTCCTGTTGGGGGTCCCGTTCCCGTTGTGCTCCTCTATGATGTTTGTTTATTCTTTAATCGAGAACTAACTGCATACTGAGCTTGTTTTACTTCTGAAAGAGACATGTTTGAATAAAGTTCCTATCTCTGCAATCTCCTGTGTTTCTGTGCAATTCTGTGACCCAAGTGTGACACACTGCAGCCTCACTTTCCCTGGGATTGAGCTGCTGCACTAGACTAGCCTGCAAGCATCAGCACTTACCTCTGTGTGCTTGAGTGCAGCCAGTTCAAGCGCAGTTGGCTCAATGATTTACTGAATTTCATCCATGGCATAAGTTGCCCTTTGTACATATTGTTCCAGTAGTTTTTTAAATAGTTTTTACAGTTCATTAGCAGTGTGTAAAATGATCAGTGTTGCAGCAATTGTGATACTTTATGCATGAAAAAAATGTGTTCCATTAAAATTTCACTTTTTCTTTGTGAATTGTGACATTTACTTAAAAAGTGCAGCAAAAAAGTATCTGGCGTCCACGGATGCATTAACCCCCAAGTATGTGGCAGTTTAAAGGTTAAAGCCCCAAGATGCTGCCAAAACGTCCTTCACCTTCTAAGGCTTCTGGCAATGAAAATGCACTTGCATGAATTACAGTACATATAGCGGTAACATCTGTATTTAACATTCTAGCACTGCGGGTGACATAGTACAGTACTGTACAGTATACGGGTTTACCTTTACATTCTTTTTTTTAGGTATTTAATTTCAAACTCAGCTTAAGTGTTTTGGGGGCATATTTAGGGTTTAAACTATAAAAATTGGAATTGTTTTAACCACATCCAAAATTTGTGGTTTTTCACAATAAGCAGGTGCTCTAGGAACAAAACCCCTGCAAATGTTGGGGGTGTAAGGTATACTTGCGCGCATACTGGAAGAATACACCAGGTTTCAGAGCGAGATATTATCACTGTGTTGTGAATTGCCGGGAACACCCATTAAATTGTGATGACACCTTACCGCAATATCTCTGAAAAGGATGTTTAATGATTAAATCCATCAATCCAGGGGTGTGTCCATTCCAGCAAGCATTGGGCACAAGGCAGAAACAATCCCTGGACGGGGCATCAGCTCATCGTAAGGTGAATACAAGTGCTTGCATACACTAGTGTCATTTTAGTGTCACCAAATCTGCATATCTTTGGAAGGAAACCGGAGCACACTGTGGAACCCAGCAGGAAAACATGCAAACTCCAGGCAGGGAATACCAGCGACATGACTCCCTGTGAGACAGCAGCACAGTAGTCATTATTTAAACAAAGTTAACAATTTATCCGTAAAATGTAATATACATACTTTAATGCATTTCATTATGAAAGTGATATCAAGTATAAATGTAAGGATTCTAAATGTGCAGAGAGTTGGAGTATCATAATGTGTTCTGTGTGGTGATCTATTGCTGTTTGCTGCTGCTGTCAGGTCATGAGGAAGCCCCAGAAAAAAAAAAGTCACAAAAGAGGCTTTTTGTCACATGTAGATAGTAAACAGAGACTCGCGACGCGTTAATTTCTGAGGCCCTGCTCAGAGGACGCGTGAAAACAACTTGTGAAGGGTTTTTGCCATTAATAACCAGGCTCAGTGCTTTAGAGTGGGTGGTAGATTTCATTCCACTTTTCTTTTGTAACCAGTCCTTTCCAAAAATCATAGGAAAAGAGGGACTGCTCATAATTGCAACCCTACTCCTTTAGTGACACCTTTATAAGTAATGATACAACAGTATGGTATAGCGGGTCCATGGGTCAGAAAAAGTGGCTGTTTTAAATAAATTAGTAATTGGATGTACTCGCCCTGGTGAGTAGAGCGGGTGTGCACGATCTGCTGAGAAGACATCTCATCTTCAGGTTGGTGTGAGGTAGTCAGCCTTCCATGCATTGCCTTGCTGGCACTTGCAGGCGGTCTGATTCTCATTATCAGCCTGGGGCAGCAATTAGGCAATCGCACCTACAACCGCTCCCAAGCATATAATAGGGAAGTGCAAGGGATCGGGAAGAAAAACACAGACATCAGAGCAGAGGTTAAAAAGAAGAGAAGTGGGCAGGAAGACGTGAGGGAGAGAGAGCACCAATGCAGGAGTAAGCGAGCTGAAGTGTGCGGGCTCAAGAGAGAGAAGGCAGACTCTGGGAGAAGAACCCCTGAAGAGGAGTGTGTTGCCAACACTTGGAGGATGCTGAAAAGGGTCACTCCAGCTGAGAATGTACAGCATTAGTAGTTACCAGATGTGTGAATGACTCGCTGCAGAAATCTATCTATCTATCTATCTAGAAGACTTGGGAGGCAGCAGGAGTTGATGAGGCTTGGACTGAGAGCCCCAGTGTGAGCGCCATAGCCTTTGGGAGCCCAAGCCTAAATCCGAAGAGGAAGCCTTACTGTAGCCGTGGAATAGCAGGGACCTAGACCCATGGAAGGTTGGTTATGTCTGTTGGCAGGGCAACTCCTCTTATGCAAGGCCCGTATGGGATAACCAGAGGAGATGTCAGTTTTAAGAAAGATGCACCAGGCTTTTAGAAAAGGACAGTTTCCTGCCATTCCTAACCTCATTTTTAATGGATATATTTGTTTGAATTTTAACCTCCAGTTTCACTTTTATTGGATTATTTATTTATTATGGATTTTTCACAGCACTTTTGAACATTAATTGGATTAATAAAAGCTTTGAGCACTGTTTCATCTTCCCCTTGCTTTGTGTGGTATCCTCATTTGCTTGGCTCACCCCTTGGAAATGTTATTGGCGGTGGTGTGTTCTGGAGGCTCCTGATGGGACCTGGTAGCGTGGGGCCGACCCTCACCTTCACAAACAGGCTGACCTGTATCATTAAGTTTCCTGGTGAAAACAGGTTAGACTGGTCTTACATGGTTCCCATTATTGCGGAAGGACATATTGGCAAGCAACAATAGAAATTTTGCTACCTGAGTCAATGAGTGCAGAAACCATGCCTATTAACAACCACCACCTCAATGTGAGGAAGAGAGAAGCAATTAGCAAAAAAAAACAGGTACCTCTTTCCTTTCGCCCAGCTGCAGTCCCTGGACTCACCAAAATGAGGGCAGTTGGAGATGGTATGTTCTAGTTCCTTTACTTATAACAGCAGGGAGGAGTCGTGTGCTTGTCCTTGGGTCACACCAACAGTTCCATGTTGTGTCGTGGTCTCTGGATTAACAACATGTTCAGGATGGGGCTTGTGGTGATCAGTTAGACTGTTCTACACACTCACCTTGCAAAGATGTCCAGTGGCGCTTGAGGGCTGCTGTCAGTGAATACAGGTTTTTGTGTTCTCGTCTCCAGGCTGGCCGGGTGACCATGTTGTTAATCTGTTTTGTGGAGTTTACTTCTGGCTTCAGCCATTGCCTAACTCTGCGCCACAAATTGTACGCATGGTCATGGTTTGGCCTCTCTGGGTTGAACGTTAACTCATAACACACCCTCACCTGTTGGTCCAGATTAATTCTACATTAAATTAATCTACAGTAAAGTAACATTTATACTGAAACTAGACACGGCTGTTACATTGTTGGTTCTGAAGTCATGTTCACTCTTCTAGTGCTCTTGATCATCATCCAGAGTTGTGTGCCATGCCTCTCTGTGTTACCTCCTTATCTTCTGCAAGACTGCATTTATAGAATGCCCTGGAACTATCCATCTGCCTTCTTGAACCTTTAAGTGCTTGTAAAGTGAGTATTTAAAGGGCTAGTAGAATGCAAAGCTCAGTGTAACTGTCAGCTTGTGGGACATTTTGTGTCAATCACCCATCCAGCCATACTTATCTTCAATCTACTATGCTGGCTACTGCAATACAGTTTGCATCCATGACCACCTGTGTACTGATACTTTGATATATTCACATATGCATGCTCATTCGCACTTGGGGCAGTATTCTTTACGTGCATGCAGTCAACCATACCAATGGCTGCAGGAAACACAGCAATTTGCACAACTTGCTTCAACATTACCTCACTTGGAGAGTTACCAGACATATTGTAAGGGCATTCATAATTATGTGTATTCTGGATGACACATGGCTTCAGTGTATAGATGAAATGATTATGTGATGTTCAAAATTTTTTATGATTATTCCTCCAATCTCTGTCAAATCAATGCCTTTTTTCAGTTCATTGTTGTCCAGCTTTTCCAAAACATTCTGCTGTCTTATAGCAGCTCCTAACAAGTAAGAACACCTCACAAGATCTCTTAAATGCTAGCAAAGTTAGGAAAAGTTTCCTAAATTAAGACAACTGATAGAATTATTTTACTCCTACTCTAAGAATAGGACAAATCTGAGCCAGTTAGGACTGTTTTCCTGCTCTGAGATGCATGATAAATGCAGGCACTGATCATTATCTTTGTGGCGTTTGCATGTTTTTCCCATCTCTGCATGAGTTTTCCTCTGGAGATTATTCTTCCCCATACATTGTGAAATACTTTATGTACTGGATAAGTTCATTAACAAGTCAATGTGTGAGTGTGTGTGAGTGGACCTAAACAGGGCAGTTTCCTACCTTGATCCCAAGTCCTGCTGAGATAAACTCTAATCTCATGTAACCCTGAATTGGATCAAATGATTTTGAAAATATTGTTACTTCTGAGAAAAAGAAGTAAGCATATGACTATTTCAGCATGTATATTCTCAGTTATATTCATGTTTACAGGCATATATTTTCATTTATTTACTTCAAATAAAATGTAGGCTTTGGTGGAGCAAAATCACATGTATATTCTTTTCCTTTGTATGCAAGTTTTAACAGTTTCGACTGTAATTATCATCATCCCATATTTGGATCATATAATCCAGAAACTCAACATTTTTACAGTATACGTTTTAGTAGATTTTGTTTTGATCATCCAACAGACATTATGCCGTAACCCTTTATGATGAAACAACACAACACATCACCTCCCCTACTAGAGTGAGCTGGTAAATTAGTTCTCCTAATGTATAGTTGTTTATATTTTAATGATAAACTGCGCTATTGTGTCAATTAAATGCCTAATATTAGCACAATCTAGTAATAGCTGTGGCTTATTTTATTAGGTAATTGTATTAGATTCAGTTACAACAAAAAGAGTAATCATAAGATGTAAAATGCTCTACATTTTGAATCTAACTTTGTTAATGAGGAAGTAATTTTAGAGCAAAATATTAATAACACTAATATATGCAATATGCTTTACTTTTTCAATACAGTGTACCAGTTGCCTCCCTTCCACCCTTGGAATGGCCTCTTTCAAGTCATCTTGATAATTATAGTCTTCAAATAGACGTTCAGCCTAAGCCACATCATCGAGCTCATTATGAAACTGAAGGTAGTCGTGGGGCAGTCAAAGCCCCAACAGGAGGACATCCTATTGTACAGGTATTTCAATATTTAATGTGTTGCAAATTATTTAATAATACTTTGTAAAAATAGGATGGTGTTTCACCTTTTTTGTTTGAATTATTGGTCACTGTCATAGTGGGATTTGCATGTTCTTCCTGTGTTGTCATGGAATTTCATACTTCTAAATATTTGGGATACTCTCCCACATCTCAAAAGCATGCACATTACGTGGTTTGGCAATGCTGAATTGGAACTGTATTATTGAGTGTGGGGGTTAACTAAATGAATAGTTCAGCGGACCTAAAAACAGTGACTCTGTCCTTTTCTGCTAAAAAAGGTAATCTCAAAATGCTTCCATTTGAAATAATACTGTGCCATTGGCTGTCTTTTTATCTCAGGTAGGGTTTTGTGATGTACCAGTAATTGAAAAAGTACAGATAAAAAAGGTTTTTAAAATATGGCAATACCAGCAATTTATTTTTGGTATCATATGTAAAAGGTAAAATTTAAGAGCCTTGCACTCAGTTGTTTCTTTGAGCCTTGGCCCTTCAATGTAATATATATATTTCATCTAGCTCAAATCACCCCCGGTCTTTGAACTTATATACAGTATTTATATAAATGATTTAGAGATTCCAATGGAGATATCACCATTAGACTTGTTCTTTTGTTGAGTCCTGCATAGGTATGAGTCTTGTGTGTTTGCAGTCTGGGGTAATGAAGCAGATTTGAGACTTGGGGTGGTGAAATGAAGTTACCCATTATTTACTTCAATATTGTTTTGGAACTGGTCCTGAGGACCAAAAGTTGCTATTTATACTGAAGTCAAAATTTTATTACTGATCCAACACTAATCTAATGTTCATAGTGATGGATCCATGTTTCATCCTTGACGAAATGTAACAACCCCCCACCCCATTATCATAATGGCAGATTAAATTGGAACACACCTCTTTTCCTTTTTTGTGATTAACAGTTAGGCTTTATGGAACTCAGCATAAGCGTACTTTGTGGAGGATGCACACTCTGGTCTGTTCATAGTACAAATATTCAGTGTGTAAGTCTGCATGGTTGCAGAATTACCCCACTTTTCCCTCAAAGTTTTTTTCTTTGTCTTTACATGTTAATCTTGCAGATATTTTTATTTCTGCCTACACATTCTTTCATCATTTTCCAGGGTCTCGGTGATTTCTCACAATGAATTTGTTCACATTTGGCTATCTCTGTATGATTTTAATATTGGATTGTATAGGCGTGTGTTATACTACATTTTCCTTTATGTCAATATATCTGGACAATACTGTTATGAGTTTTATTCACATGTGCATGTTAAATTTGGCACACAGGGGCTCAGCAGTTAGAATTGCTAGCCAAGCATTGAATTAGATAGCCAAAGACAACTGGAGGCTTGTATAGTCAGTTTAAACAGAGGATAGTGTATTTCTGTCCTCTGTCAGCACAAAATCTTCTTTCCTTATTGGGAGAATGAGAACCGGCATGTAAGCACTATGATATTTCTGTATTTTGTGGAGGAGGAGTTCAGCCCTTGTTTGGAGACAGAGAAGACCAATAAGTGAAGCAAGACATTATAAAAGGCTTGGACAACAGCCAGACCCTTTGAGGCTGTGTCGACAAAGTTTCGAAAAACCTCCCAGCGTGGGGACGAGAAAATGGCAGCCTGTGTTGATCCAGATTCCCACCTGGATAAAGTCTGTCCATATGCCTCCCGTCTGTAACCACGTTAACCGTCAGTAAATGTAAGCTAAAAAGATATTTTTTTTCATATGATTCTTGTACTGCTGTAATCACGATGGGAGGGATATCGCCTTTTCTGGTATATTACTATATTGTTTAGTTACTTAATATGCTGCAATTTCAAAAGAACACATTTCCAAGAGAGCTAATGCCTCTTCAGGAAGCATAATTGGCGTAGTCGGCAGGATTGTGGCTACATTAATAACTATATATTATTTATAATATTTTATATATATTAAAAATATGCTTATACTGATGAATGGGAGGCTCGGTCAAAATATTTGGTATATATTTTGGGATGGTTGCGCGCACTGTCATGGACTCCTGACCGAGAAATAAAACTGCCTTAACATGCCTGGCCCGAATTGGAATAGGGATATTAATTAATCCCATCAAAAGACAAGAGGCAGTCTTGGCAAAATCGGCACAGTGCATGAGGCTGGACAGAAAACCCGACATCTTTCGGCGAATCGTGGTAGCGTCTGCTACCTACGGTATGCGAGTGGACTTTTAAGATTGGACTTTTAAGTTCAACGCATAAGTGGGACTAAAACCAGACAAAATAAATGGAAAATAACAAGATTGAAACGTATAGCACGAGACTGGCTGTCCAGTAAAATGAAACGGCACTCACGGGGCAGCATAGATTAATGCACTTCAGTACGAGTCCAAAACCTGCCTGAAAAGTACATGCTGTGATGGGGAACACTGTTATTTAAATAAATTACATCGCTAGCCAGTAGAAAACAATATTGAAAAGCTATAAAGAACGGCGCGTTATTGTACTTAGTTGCGGCAGGTAGACAGACATGCAGGCAATGCACTTACCTTGCCGTTTGCGTAATAATCCAGCGGAGCTGAAAAACTTAAAGATGAAAATAAAAATCAACAGCGATAGAATCCATAACGTCTCGATCACGATCGCTAAAATAATTTGGAGAAATCTTTAATGGCTTTCTAGCAGCCCGATGCAAAAATACACAGACCGTCCACGTGTTAAAAGCAGTCTAAAAGACGCCAGCTGTCCCTATCATTCTACCTACAAGGATAAAGGTTAAAGGTTAAAGGTTTTGGCAAACCCCACCTATTTTGGTACTTTTACGAAATTGCCGTGTGTTTAAACACACAGAAATTATTAAATTGCCTTTTAAATATAGCTTAAATAACGAACCTATGTTATAAGCTAATGTTTAAAAAGAAATTGTACAACGGTGTACACATATAGCGCTAAAATGCAAAAGAGCTCTAACAACAAAGTGAAAAATAAATGCATTTGGGGTTAAAACTTACAATGAGAAACATGCCTTTTTTACCTTCTGGTAAGTACTGGCCAAACTTTGTTTTAAGAAGGGATTAATTGGATAAGTGTGAAGTTAAAAAAAAAGGAGGCAGTTTCTCATAAGACAAAGAATATAATTATCGATATGTTTAATTGGTTTAACGCAAATAAAATGGAATGTCTCTACTTTTGTTTAAGATTTGTAAACGTGCAAAACATTTTTCCTTTTAAACCCTGATCAAGTTTAATGGAAAAATGCTCTTTAATAATACTAAATGAGAACGGAGGCAAGTTCTTGCGATATGAAGCATGTGTTTGATTATGCATGAATGGAGATTGTGTATTTTGGGAACTCTTAAGGGAATGTATGGTGGCGCAGTGGTTAGCACACTTGCCTGGTGATACGAGATTAAGGTTAAAGCATGTATGTTTTCCTTGTTAAGTCAGGATATTCTTTGTGACTGCGTAACTTTTTCGGGGAATACTTTCTTGTTGTGGAATTGTGCTGCGTAATTTCCCCACGAGTGGATTTTTCTTGTTGCCGCTGAATTTAAGGGATCGCCATGGAAAATATTTGTTTTTCCTTGTTGCCGCTGACTCCGGGGGTTCACCACGAAATTTCCATGATCTGGAAAAATAGCGCGTATGAAACTGAGGTAAGAAGTATTCCTAATATTTTCAGTAATATCAGCTTGCGGCCTGAGATGTTGTTTGATTACTAATAAGCATGAAGGAAAAGACGCGTTTAAGTGTGTTGCACGGTGAAACCCTATAGATAAACAAAAAAGCACAACCTCGAGTGAGTTTATAGCACGTGTGCTAGAAATCGAGAACTTTATTCTGTGAATGAAGTATTGTTGTAAAAGAGAACGTGAGTATGTGAATATATGTGAAAGAATGAAGCAATTGCCAACTACTGTGTAGAAATGACTGAAACGAGTGAAGGTTGATTGTCTGTTCTCCAGTGAACGAATTTCTGCTTTAGCCAAGTAATTCTGCTTGGGCATGAAGCAGGGTTTAGAATCTAGCAAAGAAAATAAAAGACGAATAAATTATTTTTATTCAGAGTCTGGGGTGGCAGATGCGTGTTTATGTCATTTGTAAGTCTGTCTTTCTATGTTCGTCAGCTGACTAAGAATGTTAAATAAAACTGTAGAAAAATGGGAGACGTCCCATATAATAATATTCAAAGTTAATTGTAATACATGTGAATATCAATAGTGATCATGACTGGTGATTGATAACACAATCTGTGCCTGGTCTGTGTCTTTGAAGCCTGCAAACAGATGCAGAGTTTAAATAACGACATGACTTATTGACCTAGACGAATCTCAGAATAGCTTGTAACACGGTCAAAGAGTTTAAGCATTTTAAAATCTGAATTTTAAGAAAAGTATTATAAGCATAAAAGTTTAAATCTATAGATGTTCTTTTTCTCCAGATTCAGCAAATCCAGTGATCAACGGATAAAAAACAAACTATGTTTCTATACAAGTTGCAAAAAATAGCTTAATAGCAAGTTTGGGCAGAGCAATTAGAAATAATCTAATCGAAGGATAGTGAATATTTATCAATCATAAATTAATGACCAGCAGCTATTGGAATAATTTTCTTGCATGCTGATTTAGTGCAAGTGTTAAATGTTTAAATGAAAAAATGCAAACAAATGAAAACTAGACTGATTTCCTTCTCTTAGTCTTCATGAAAAAACAGTATAGAGGGTTTACATATTTTGATGTAAAACAAATGATTATTATTATTACTTCAGTAATTACAAAATGTATTAGAATTGAAATACATGTATTGATTTGTCTCTGTAAGTGATTAATTTGAGGAAGAGTTGTTATTGCATCAATGTATTAAGTTAATGCTCAGTGATAATGCACATAGTTAAATGGATTATTCAGTTAGACATTAGAACCATTAGTCTATATGAACTATTGTAAAATCGTACAAACATTTAAATTCAAATATGTAACATCCTGTTATAATTTAAGACACTTGGATAACTGAGGCAATGTGTTAATTTTGTGTAATGTATGATCCTACTGAAGAAACATTGTCACTAGCCTAGTTTAAATGTATTAATCTATTTCTTACTGTTATTTTATGAGACTGAACTGCGGGTCTAGAATTGTCATTCATAATGCTGCATTTGTATGATACGTATGATTGGGAAATAATTGCTATATGTTATGTATTTGCTCTACCTTGCACCCTTCTTTAGTTAGCCTGGCAAGTATTTTAGTTTGGCCACTCAATTTAGTGGTTAAAGCCTCTCCATTCAGTGGTAAAGTTTTATCAATGAAGTAACAGGTGGTGTATACACAAACGAAGATTTACAGAGACTGTACTGCACTAATGACTTTTAATCTGCTGCACATACCTGAGAATAGCTGGTGAAGAAACACTTGCTTTTCCAGAGATAACGGAGTGAAGAACTAAAGAAAGATTGCAAGTCCAGCTACTCAAATTTGATGCCATGATGTGGGCAGACATTTTTGCTACTGAGACAAGTTTTATGGACTCTTCAGGGACAGGCTGTAGCCACTGAGGTGATGTAACAGCTGTTGAGTCTCCCATGATTGACCACTGAATACAGTGCAAGCCTAGAGGGAAATGTGCCTCTGCTAAAAAGGGACAGTCACCATGTGTAAAGCTCATGAGTTCCCTAATGGCAAAAGGACTGTTTAATTTTCTGTTCCAGTAACAAAAACATTAGTGTCTTGAAGCAGTCACACTTTGTTCAGAAGGATCTGCAAAGCTACCAATCTGCAAAGCCACCAAGAAAAAGACTTTGTTAACAAACCACTGGGTTGGACAAGGCATATATATAGCAAGTCTAGGAATATACTTGAAACTATTATAAGAAGGGCTCAAAGGTATGAGGCTATGCATGATTTATCAATGATGTGAACTTGTAAATTGCTAACTTGGAATAGAACATCTGATAGTGAAGTTGGGGAGGATAAAAGATAGTGAATGAACAATTATGCAATAATACTAGTTAAAAACAATAATCATAGCAATGAAGCTAGAATAGCATCTGAGTTATGTTACAACTATTGTAACTCATAAAGGGATTAGACACCAAAGGGTGGGGCACATATAGCAATATACTGAAGCAATAAATGATAGGAGTGCCAAAGAATAGTAATCCATCAAGATGCTATATAGGATTGTAATATAATCTGATGCTATGACACCCACTGCATGAATTCAGTAATATGTAGACACAACACAAACTATGTAAGAAATAACAGGGCAAAAAATCTCCACTAACACCATTGATGAGATACATTGATCACTACTTGATAACAGCATGTTAAATATAACTGTTTGTCCATGTTTACGCTGGTTTTAGATGAATGGTACAGAAGCTATAGTGATACTACATCTTACATGTCCACAAATGATCTTGAAATGTCTACACTGTGACGGGGGATCAAGTACCTTTTGCTTTGTGGATATAACTTTCAAGTATTGTTTTTGTCACAGATCCAGTGACAAAGGGTGGCTTGTTATACTACATTTTTCTTTATGTCACTATATCTGGACAATACTGTTATGAGTTTTATTCACATGTGCATGTTAAATTTGGCACACAGGGGCTCAGCAGTTAGAATTGCTAGCCAAGCATTGGATTAGATAGCCAAAGACAACTGGAGGCTTGTATAGTCAGCTTAAACAGAGGATAGTGTATTTCTGTCCTCTGTCAGCACAAAATCTTCTTTCCTTATTGGGAGAATGAGAACCGGCATGTAAGCAGTGTGATATTTCTGTATTTTGTGGAGGAGGAGTTCAGCCCTTGTTTGGAGACAGAGAAGACCAGCAAGTGAAGCAAGACATTATAAAAGGCTTGGACAACAGCCAGACCCTTTGAGGCTGTGTTGACAAAGTTTCGAAAAACCTCCCAGCGTGGGGACGAGAAAATGGCAGCCTGTGTTGATCCAGATTCCCACCTGGATAAAGTCTGTCCATATGCCTCCCGTCTGTAACCGCGTTAACCGTCAGTAAATGTAAGCTAAAAAGATATTTTTTCTCATGTGATTCTTGTACCGCTGTAATCACGATGGGAGGGATATTGCCTTTTCTGGTATATTACTATATTGTTTAGTTACTTAATATGCCGCAATTTCAAAAAAGCACATTTCCAAGAGAGCTAATGCCTCTTCAGGAAACAGCGTGGGTAGCTAAGAACCACTTCACGCAATTCTTCCTTGAATGAGCCGATGTTTTCTTGTCTAGCAAATGCATAGATAACATGCACAAGTGCACACAGGCCACAAAGTTCTGGAGGCACACGGTCGCAGATGCTTGGGCCGTAAGACATCAAAAATGTTGTTCACACCACCATTCAATACTGTATACTTGGTTGTAAGCTCTTTGATCACCTGTCCTCTCTATAAAGAGCTCAATAGAAATTTGAAGCCACACCCAGGTGACTGCTGTTGTTGGACAATTTAAGCTAGGTGCATACATGAACTCCATTTGGCCTTACTCAATTTGTGAAGCCTAGTGACTAAAAGTGCATTTTTCAACATCACTGTGTGTATTCTTTAATCCCCTATAAGTGTTCATTAGTGATTACTTCTCTGTTGTTTAACATGCATATCACCATATGATATAATTTTGAGAGCAAACTGCACATGCGCCAATCCAGATGGAAATCCAAGAAAGTAATTTTTAAAGATGTAAATGCATAGATGTTTACAATTTGACATCTGATCACTATCTGGCATGGAACTGTTGTCTAAATATGTCCAAACATGTTATAGCCTGCAAGTTCTAAAATAATTATTTTATGCCATTCTAGAAAATTATAGAATATTCACTAACAGCAATAAAAACATTTTAATCCTGTATTTAACTTTTAAAAAAACATACACTTTAATAAGGGTTTATTTTAGGAATGCTACAATCAGGTTTATTAAAGCTGATACCAATCACTGATTTTACGTTACTGAAATGGCCTATTCTGATACCATTTTTTTTCTTTATCCCTTTAAAAACTTTTTACAGTAAGCTCCTGCATAACCAGAGGCATAGAAGCTGTATGTCCCATATTATAATGTTAACTTTGATATTTCTATAATTAAAGTATAGACCACAGATGTTAACTCTTCATTTTTCTGTTAGCAAAATGAAATTGTACAGGCTTACCATGTACAAAAAACTTTACCCATAATACATAAGGATGATTACGATTGATCATAATTACAAGCTGACTTGTGACTTTTAATTTCTTCAGTAATGTACCTTTCTGAAACAAAGCGTAATTAAAAAAGTAGTTTTCACTAACTGCTTGATATACAGGGTGGGCCATTTATATGGATACACCTTAATAAAATGGGAATGGTTGGTAATATTAACTTCCTGTTTGTGGCACATTAGTATATGTGAGGGGGGAAACTTTTCAAGATGGGTGGTGACCATGGTGGCCATTTTGAAGTCGGCCATTTTGGATCCAACTTTTGTTTTTTCAATAGGAAGAGGGTCATGTGACACATCAAACTTATTGGGAATTTCACAAGAAAAACAATGGTGTGCTTGGTTTTAACGTAACTTTATTCTTTCATGAGTTATTTACAAGTTTATGACCACTTATAAAATGTGTTCAATGTGCTGCCCATTGTGTTGGATTGTCAATGCAACCCTCTTCTCCCACTCTTCACACACTGATAGCAACACCGCAGGAGAAATGCTAGCACAGGCTTCCAGTATCCGTAGTTTCAGGTGCTGCACATCTCGTATCTTCACAGCATAGACAATTGCCTTCAGATGACCCCAAAGATAAAAGTCTAAGGGGGTCAGATCGGGAGACCTTGGGGGCCATTCAACTGGCCCACGACAACCAATCCACTTTCCAGGAAACAGTTCATCTAGGAATGCTCGGACCTGACACCCATAATGTGGTGGTGCACCATCTTGCTGGAAAAACTCAGGGAATGTGCCAGCTTCAGTGCATAAAGAGGGAAACACATCATCATGTAGCAATTTCGCATATCCAGTGGCCTTGAGGTTTCCATTGATGAAGAATGGCCCCACTATCTTTGTACCCCATATACCACACCATAGCATCAATTTTTTTGTTCCAACAGTCTTGGAGGGATCTATCCAATGTGGGTTAGTGTCAGACCAATAGCGGTGGTTTTGTTTGTTAACACAAACACAATGGGCAGCACATTAAACACATTTTATAAGTGGTCAGAAACTTGTAAATAACTCATGAAAGAATAAAGTTACGTTAAAACCAAGGACACCATTGTTTTTCTTGTGAAATTCCCAATAAGTTTGATGTGTCACATGACCCTCTTCCTATTGAAATAACAAAAGTTGGATCCAAAATGGCCGACTTCAAAATGGCCACCATGGTCACTACCCATCTTGAAAAGTTTTCCCCCTCACATATACTAATGTACCACAAACAGGAAGTTAATATCACCAACCATTCCCATTTTATTAAGGTGTATCCATATAAATGGCCCACCCTGTATATATATCTATACTAATAAACGGCAAAGCCCTCACTCACTCACTCACTGACTCACTGACTCACTGACTGACTGACTGACTGACTCATCACTAATTCTCCAACTTCCCGTGTAGGTAGAAGGCTGAAATTTGGCAGGCTTATTCCTTACAGCTTCCTTACAAAAGTTGGGCAGGTTTCATTTCGAAATTCTACGCGTAATGGTCATAACTGGAAGCTGTTTTTCTCCATTTCCTGTAATGGAGATAAGCGTGAAACCCGTGGGGGCGGAGTTTCGTGTGACATCATCACGCAGTAGGTAGAAAACCAGGAAGAGGCCCAAAAAGCGCTGAAGAAAACATGCATTTTATAATTGAGAAGGCAGCGAAACAATAAGAAGCGAGTGAGTGACATATACAACCATATTCATGAGTTCTGCTACTTCGGAAACAAAGCACGATGTAAACCTAAACTTTAAATTAAGTTCATAAACAGGCTGCCGCTAGCGTTTGTAATTTAGTGCCTGCCCATATAAGGCCGTCCGTCAGCGGCAATCCAATAGAAACACTGCCACGGGTAAATATTCACGGGTGAAGGACTGTGCTTATGCAGAGGAAGATGAGATGGTCAGGGTGGTGATTGACACAAACTCAGCGAAACTGCGAGAGAAAGTTTTAAGTGCCGGGACTTAGGTAACATTAGATACAGCCATAGACATAGCACGACATGGCACCAGCACAGCTGGGAAACTTCGATGCATGTACACCGAGCGGCTCACGTGAACTGACGCAGTGCACAGACAAAAAGCAACAGTTCCAAAGAGCGCTGAACAAAAACCGAATTACACAATTGAAAAGGCAGCAAAAAAATATGAAGCGTCTGATACATACAAGCATATTATTCATAACTGCAGTTACTGCAGAAACAAAGCACACGGTGGAAAAAGTGAATGTCCCGCTAAAGGAAGACAGTGTTAAAAAAAAAACCCGTACATGCAGTGTGTCAGGTCTCAGATAAAGAAGAAGACGAGCTGTTTATTGATGCAGTAAGAAACGAATCTTTTTCATAGCTTCTTTAACACACTACGTCTCCGCTGCGATACGCGGGTATATATATATGTATATATATCCCGATCTACATACTCGAATAATGAATACTTTATTCGCAATCAATGATTGTTTTGGTAAAGCCATACTCAGTGTATTCATTAGATGAACGGTAAAAATGTAAGAGCGAGGGGAGGGTGACTTATTGAGGCATGCAGGCAAAACCACAATAGCACGCAGGCTCGATGTACGAAAAAATATATCTTTTCAAGTTCTATTTAGTCCATATGTGTCAAACTCAAGGGCCACGGGCCACATCCGGCCCGGCGTGTAATTATATCCGGCCCGCGAGATCATTTTATATACTGTATTATTGTTATTAATGGCCCGGGTATATGAAGCGCTGGTAACACAATAAACTACAGATCCCATAATGCAGCGCTTCAGCTGCCTTGCCGAACACTTACCGCGTTAATCAAGTGTAGCTTATGAAGGTGCAAGTTATTGTGAAGCTAGCCCACACGATGCCGAAGAGAAAAGGTGATTCTGGACATAGAGCCTTTAAAAACCGATGGGAGGCTGAGTATATGTTTACTGACATTGCCGGTAAACCCGTGTGTCTCATTTGTGGAGCTAATGTGGGTGTAATTACAGAATTTAATCTAAGACGGCACAATGAGACAAAACATCAAGATAACCTGAAAGACCTGAATGCAATGCAGAAGATACAGAAACGGGAACAATTAAATAAGAATCTGACACTTCAGCGGACGTTTTTACCCGTGCACAATCACAAAGTGATTTCAAGTGAAGCTGCTTTTATGGGAGACACAAATGCACCAGTGCAACTTGCCCCACTTTCCCTGTTGCCAAGTAATGTTGAACCAAGTCGTCACTACGGTGTTCCCAAA
>JANRMT010062856.1:33311011-33332195 GCA_026402145.1 Polypterus bichir lapradei
TAAAATGACATATGAGCAAAGACAACTGAATGATTTGATTTGTTATTGCTGAAAGGAACACATTTTATTTATATTTCCAGGTTTTGTTATGCAGCATGTTCATATTTGAATTTGTATAATTTTGACAGGATATATTTTTATGGAGAGCAAAATCTTTTGGGATATTTAAAATCTAAGTTTATTTTTTATATAAAATTACATAAGAGTAAAGAAATTTGAATGTTTGTTCTTTTAACGTTTACTTTATTTCTAACTTGTATAATTTAGACAGGATATATTTTTATGGAGAGCAAAATATTATAAGTTGTTTAAGGTTTGAGTTGATTTATTCAGGAATAATATTCCTGTCTGTTTTTACCATTCCTACCAAAGATATTTCAGTCGACTAAATAAAAATTCCTTCTATTTAAAATTTAAATAGAACTTGAACAAATACGATAGTTCATAATATCCACGCAGACTTGCACGTAAGAGCGGGAGTTATCCGTTTTAACAAGCAGCGTATTGCACTGATACGAAATAGCTGTGTGTGTATATATGTAGATATGTATGTATATGTATATATATGTTTATATATGTGTATGTGTATGTGTATATATATATGTATTTGTGTATATATATGTGTGTGTATGTATGTATGTATGTGTGTATGTATATGTATGTGTATATATGTAGATATATATATATATGTATGTATATATGTGTGTGTGTATATATATGTGTATATGTATAAATATGTATATATATATGTTTATGTGTGTGTGTGTAAATATATATATATATTTATATATATATATATATATATATATATATGACAGCAACACTCATCACTCACAACAGTGACAAAACAATTACATTGACAATCATGTTACGTTATTTTCAAAATGTTTCCTTTTCTTTTTCATTGCTTCTTTAACACACTACTTCTCCGCTGCGAAGCGCGGGTGTTTTGCTATCTATGGTAATAAAAGGCAAAGCCCTCACTGACTGACTGACTCACTCACTCACTGACTGACTCATCACTAATTCTCCAACTTCCCGTGTAGGTAGAAGGCTGAAATTTGGCAGGCTCATTCCTTACAGCTTACTTATAAAAGTTAGGCAGGTTTTATTTCGAAATTCTATGTGTAACGGTCATAACTGGCCACCTACTTATGTACATATATACGGCCATAGCTTGCAGCTCGGTCGCCGTGTGAGGCGGAGTTGCGTCCCTCATCGTCACGCCTCCCACGTAATTGAGTGCCTGCCCATATAAGGCTGTCCGTACGTCAGCGGCAATCCAATAGAATCACTCTGCCGCTAAATATTCGCGGTTGAAGGACTGTGCTTATGCAAACGAAGATGAGATGGTCAGGGTGGTGTTTGGCACAAACTCAGCGAAAGTGCGAGAGAAACTTTTAAGTGCCTGGTCTTAGATAACATTAAATAAAGCCGTGGACATCGCACGAGATAGCACAAGCACAGCTGAGAACCTTCGATGCATGTACTCCGAGCGGCTCATGTGAACTGACTGTGAACGCAGTACGCAGAGAACAAGGAAGAGCTCCAAAGAGCGCTGAACAAAAAACGCATTACACAATTGAGAAGGCAGCAAAAGAATATGAAGCGAGTGACGCATACAAGCATATTCATAAGGGCAGCTACTGCAGAAACAAAGCACGGTGTAAACCGTAAGTTTAAATTAAGTTTATAGACACGCTGCCGCTGGCGTTTGTCATGCCTACGACGAATACTATATTCGCGAGATACAAGTTTAATGAGAAGGCGCGGGGTATAAATGAGACTTTGGATCACTTTGTAACGGAGTTAAAATTGCTGTAACGGAGTTAAACTTGCTGGTGAAGGACTTTTCCCCTTAAGCTCCTTTATTGTTCTCTCTCTCAGCTACCTGCTGTTTGTCCTTCTAGGAGGTTAATTTTACTTTTCTCTGTCTGTTCTCCTAACTTTGTGCTCCTCTTAGTCCTTACTTAAAAGCTCTCCACTCGTACTGTTTGTTTTCCCTGTATTAATGAACCCTTACGCAGTCACCAGCTTAACTGTTCTACCTCTGGACCGCTAAGAACTGTTCAACCTAAAATAAACAAATAAATGGAAACTTTACTACCTTCTCTGCTCCTATAGCCCCTTGTGCCTGATCAGCGTCTTAACGCTGGCTGCTTACCTAGGTACCTCTGAGCCTTCTCCTTTATTACTTTGAAGTCAGCCACAGACTTTTTTTCTTTTCTTTTAACCTAAGGAATAGCTGTTAGGACACGGTTATTTGCTTACAAATGCCGATATCAGTTACTGCTGATTCTACCCTACATCTTCCATTCTAGTTCAGATACAGATCAAGAACAAATACACGTACAAGTACAGGTACAAACAACTTTTCCAAGCGCACCTCCAAACACCCAGCTACCTTTGTTCTTGTGCAGGTGAACAAAAAAGCAAAAAAAAAAAACTTTAAAATTTAGCTTTTTTTATTTAATTCTCACACCACAGAACACACCAAAAACTCTCAGCAGCCTCTAGCGTTTGCAAAGTTCACATTAGCATGCCTCAAGCCTCCAAACCGGACTACTAAGGAAGTACTAAGGGATTTGGAAATTGTAGACGGAGATGTCATGCTCAGATTAAATAGACTGAAATCAAACAAATCACTAAGACCAGGTAATATTTACCCTCAAGTTCTTAAGGAGGCTAGCAAGTACACATATAAACCCTTGACACATATTTTTAGGAAGTCACTACACACTGGAGAGACTATGAAGGACTGGAAAATGGCAAACATCACATTATATAAAAAGGGTGACAGGGCAGATCCAAGCAACTATAGGCCAGTAAGCCTAACATGCATCATAGGAAAATCAATGAAATGAATTATTAAGGAGAAGATTGAGCAACACTTGGGAAGAACAGGAGTTTTTCAGAACAGTCAGCATGGCCTCAGAAGAGGGAGGTTGTGTTTTACTAACAGGCTGGAATTCAATGAGGAGGCAACAAAAGGATATGATTAAAGTTTAGCATATGATATTATTTATCTTGACTTTCAGAAAGCATTTGATAAGGTGCCACATGACAGGTTGGGCATCAAACTAAAAGAAGTGGGAGTTCAGAGTAATGTTTTTAGATGGGGGCAGAATTGGCTCAGACACAGGAAGCAGAGAGTGATGGTGAAGGAACCTTATCAGAATTAGCTGATGTTAAGAGTGTTTTTCCACAGGGGTCAGTGCTAGGGCCACTGCTATTTTTAATATATATAAATGATTTAGATAGGAATATATATAAAAGGCTGGTTAAGTTTTCTGATGATACCAAGATAGGTGGATTAGCAGATAATTTGGAAACAGTTATAGCATTACAGAAGGATTTGGATAGCATCCAGGCTTGGGCAGATTAGTGGCAGATGAAATTTAATGCCAGTAAATGTGAAGTATTATACATAGAAAGTAAAAATGTTGGGTTTGAATACACAATGGGCGGTTGGAAAATCAAGAGTCCACATTATGAGAAGGATTTAAGAGTAATATTGGACTCTAAGCTATCGACTTCCCGTCAGTGTTCAGAAGCCATTAAGAATGTTAGGTTATATAGCACGATGTGTGGAGTACAAGTCCAAGGAGATTATGCTCAGGCTTTGTAATGCACTGGTGAGGCCTCATCTGGAGCACTGTGAGCAGTTTTGGTCTCCAGGCTACAAAAAGGGCATAGCAGCGCTAGAAAAGGTGCAGAGAAGAGCAACTAGGCTGATTCCTGAGCTATAGGGGATGAATTATGAGGACAGATTAAAAAGAGCTGAGCCTTTTCAGTTTAAGCAAAAGAAGATTAAGAGGTGACATGATTTAAGTGTTTAAAATTATAAAGGGAATTAGTACAGTGGATTAAGACTGTTATTTTAAAATTAGCTCATCAAGAACATGGGGATACAGTTGGAAACTTGTTAAGGGTAAATTTCACACAAACATTAGGGAGTTTTTCTTTAGATAGATAGATACTACACAACGAAGGATAGACACTTGGAATAAGCTACCAAGTAGCATGGTAGACTGTAAGACTTTAGGGACTTTCAAAACTCCACTTGATGTTTTTTGGAAGGTATACGTGGATAGGACTGGCGAGCTTTGTTGGGCTGAATGGCCTGTTCTCGTGTAGATTGTTCGAATGTTGTATAAACTGTGCACTAATGAAAGCAATGGCTAGATATCAAGCTTTTCATGAGTTTATTGTAGTAAAGTAAGTGGGCATACAAAAAAATGAATGAACATGACATAATGCATCAGATGATATGATACAGTAACAGTAGTGGTACATACAAATAGTTTCTTTTTTGCTTTCAGTACTTTAGCATATTTTTTACTATATTATTAAAGGTATCTTTTTAGTTATTTTTATTATCCATACATCCTTTCTTTCAACCAACCTAATCCATTTCTAGAGCTGCAGGTAGATGTGTCTCAATTCTGCAGTTTAAATTTGGACTTTTTACTCTTTTTTAATTAAGGAATGTTTGGGTGACGAGAGTCTATTTTCACAGCATTGTACGCAAAGCAAGAAAGAACCCTTGTTTGGAAAGGGACATGGCACAAGTCAGTCGTATTTTAGGAAAAGATAAACAATGGGAAGTAATGTAATCTGATCACACTTTCAGAAGCTGTTTGCAAAGAGTGAACTTTATATTCTCAGATGTTCTGAGCAAATGTTAAATGTTCAGTAACATATGACTTTTTTCCTCATGTGCTGCTTTCACTCTTTGAATGCTTTGCTAGGTATTTATTCAAAGCCTATGTGAATGTTTGCATACACCAACACATGCAGAAAATGTATATCCTTTACCCCTTGTGGTTTCTTTGCACTTCCTTTGGTTTAGAAATTTGGCTAGGAGCACAGAGTTGTGTGCAAACAGCATGTATTTCTTCAGAGCAACAAGGGGAATGGCTTGTTTGTTATATAAGTATATTTAACATTATACTGAAAACACAGCTTGTTTTTGTCTATAATGTGAATCATTTATCAAGTTAAAGTAGAACAGCATCATGAAATTTTTATTATACTCTATCATGGTATTGTTTGTAATTATTATAATGCAAGTGGAAGAAAAAAGTGAACAGTGCTTGGATTTTACATATTTATTTGGAGTGTATATTAATTCTGCAAAAGAAGTAAAACTTTAAATTTTCATAAATGTATCTTTAAGTATTTATATGCATATAGGTCTATGCAGTCTCATAACGTTTTTGCAGTGGTTTTAATTTTCTGACTTTTGTTCACTCTCTTTAAATGATTATTTACCAGTGTCTTCAAATTTGCCATTTAACAAGATAAAGTATGAGGATAAAAACCATACAAATTGTTTTTTTCATTCGTTTCCACTTCCTTCTACATTTTTCATTGTAGTGATATGCAATTTGTTATTACAAATGCATATTGTTCTAAGTCTACCCAAATATTATATTTTCAGTTTTTAAGTGAAAGTTTTTTTAAGGGCAAAATGTATATTGAATGAATATTGAATTTATTAAATGAATTTGCAGAAAAAAAAACTTTTTTGTTTTAATATTTGGTTTTATTTTGTAACTAAGTATACAGGTGCCGGTCATAAAATTAGAATATCATGACAAAGTTGATTTATTTCAGTAATTCCATTCAAAAAGTGAAACTTGTATATTAAATTCATTTATTACACACAGACTGGTGTATTTCAAATGTTTATTTCTCTTAATTTTGATGATTATAACTGACAACTAATGAAAGTCCCAAATTCAATATCTCGGAAAATTAGAATATTGTGAAAAGATTCAATATTGAAGTCACCTGGTGTCACAATCTAATCAGCTAATTAACTCAAAACACCTGCAAAATCCTTTAAATGGTCTCTCAGTCTAGTTCTGTAGGCTACACAGTCATGGGGAAGACTGCTGACTTGACAGTTGTCCAAAAGATGACCATTGACACCTCACACGAGGAGGGCAAGACACAAAAGGTCATTGCTAAAGAGGCTGGCTGTTCACAGAGCTCTGTGTCCAAGCACATTAATAGAGAGGCGAAGGGAAGGACAAGATGTGGTAGAAAAAAGTGTACAAGCAATAGGGATAACCACACCCTGGAGAGGATTGTGAAACAAAACCCATTCAAAACTGTGGGGGAGATTCACAAAGAGTGGACTGCAGCTGGAGTCAGTGCTTCAAGAACTACCACGCACAGACGTATGCAAGACATGGGTTTCAGCTGTCGCATTCCTTGTGTCAAGCCACTCTTGAACAAGAGACAGCATCAGAAGCGTCTCGCCTGGGCTAAAGACAAAACTGCTGTTGAGTGGTCCAAAGTTATGTTCTATGATGAAAGTAAATTTTGCATTTCCTTTGGAAATCAAGGTCCCAGAGTCTGGAGGAAGAGAGGAGAGGCACAGAATCCACGTTGCTTGAGGTCCAGTGTAAAGTTTCCACAGTCAGTGATGGTTTGGGGTGCCATGTCATCTGCTGGTGTTGGTCCATTGTGTTTTCTGAGGTCCAAGGTCAACGCAGCCATCTACCAGGAAGTTTTAGAGCACTTCATGCTTCCTGCTGCTGACGAACTTTATGGAGATGCAGATTTCATTTTCCAACAGGACCTGGCACCTATACAAAGTGCCAAAACTACCAGTACCTGGTTTAAGGACCATGGTATCCCTGTTCTTGATTGGCCAGCAAACTCGCCTGACCATAACCCCATAGAAAATATATGGGGTATTGTGAAGAGGAAGATGCAATACGCCAGACCCAACAATTCAGAAGAGCTGAAGGCCACTATCAGAGCAACATGGGCTCTCATAACACCTGAACAGTGCCACAGACTGATCGACTCCATGCCACGCCGCATTGCTGCAGTAATCCAGGCCAAAGGAGCCCCAACTAAATATTGAGTGCTGTACGTGCTCATACTTTTCATGTTCATACCTTTCAGTTGGCCAACATTTCTAAAAATCCTTTTTTTTCATTGGTCTTAATTGATATTCTAATTTTCTGAGATACTGAATTTGGGACTTTCATTAGTTGTCAGTTATAATCATCAAAATTAAAAGAAATAAACATTTGAAATACATCAGTCTGTGTTTAATGAATGAATCTAATATACAAGTTTCACTTTTTCAATGGAATTACTGAAATAAATCAACTTTGTCATGATATTCTAATTTTATGACCGGCACCTGTATAGTCGGTGCTTCTGTATCAATCCATAGCAGACTATAACAATTATGGTGTGTTTTAAAACTACTCTATTTTATTCAAGAAATGTATTTTATTCTTCAAATATGTTTTTAATATGTTCATTTGTTTCATGAAATAAAGTTAATATAAAGTACATATAAAGTAAAAAATTGCTATACAGAGATGTACCCAATTACAGAGATGCGAGAACTGCACAGCCATTGTGTTATTTACTAAAAGACTTCACCCTGCAATTCCCAATATATATGTATACAGTTTTATTTTATATGGCCATTGTGAACGCCATATAATGAATATAGTGTATCAATTGCGTTATGTAACAACCTACCTTGAAAAGTAAACAAAGTAAAGTCATGACTAAATAATATACTTTTTAAAGAATAAAATTATTTCCAATTAAAAATACTGTAATAGCACAGTTTCCTTTATAATCTACTCAAATAAAGTAACAAAAGTAAAGGTAATTGATTACTTTGCACCCCTGGAAGTCGATGCATTGTAGGTTTTGTGTGCTCTGTGGCAACTGTGTCATTTTACAGACATAGTTTAAATAAAGTAACTGGCTGCCATGTGTATGTTTAGGTAGATTTTTGATGAATTTTTATTTTTCATTTTTGTGTTTTAATTTGATGATGTATAGTACATCTGCTTTTTTAACTGCCATATTCTAGTTTCACCCAGATTAACCGATTTCCCCTCCGGATCTTGGGGGTATTGGAATCTGAAATCTTTACAGTAAAGTGCCCTTCTGAATGCTAAACTCCTTTATTCATTTTTTTGTACCATGAAAGATGGACAGTGACCTTATTGTACCTCAGGGTAAGAGGGTTTAATGATAATACAGAGTACTAATAAGTACATTTTTCTTAAAATATTTAAAGGCTGATTTACAGTATACCTGTGACTCAGATAAAATATATTTTCTAATTCATCCAGTCTCTCAGTGAAATCTGAGAGATGTAGGGCCCTATGGAATCCGCTTTATTTTTCCACAAATTCTGTTTTTTTTTTTTTATTTTCGGTTTTCACCTTTTTATTTTTCCTTGATATGGATTTTGAAGTTGTTTTTTTTTTTACTGTAAGTAGAAACAGCTATAACAAAACAAACCATAATGAAATGGCACTTTACATTCCTTTTAATGAAACAGCACACTAGCACTACTGCCATCTCTTCCATGATGCTGTATACTGAGACTGAAGTAGGGCAGTGAGTGCCCTCCAGAATTATAAGAGCTTTTACTAGTTTGATGCATCCTTCTGTGATGAAGGTTAGCTTCACTTTTAGGTTTTAGGATATTTGCCACAGCCTGAGTTGATGTGTTCTCGGCCAGAAAGAACTTTTTGTAGAGGTAAATATGTTTCGCGAGGAACCCTACTGATTTGAACCAGCTATTCCACCTGGTGTTTCCTGCCTCTGAGGTTCCTGGTAGGCTTCTTGAAGAAGGCAGACTTTACCCACATCACTAGTGATGCAGCCTCACTAAAATATTTGTAGTGCTGCCAGGTCTCTCCTACCAAACTGATGACATGACGCAAGCAGGTTGAATGTACAGTATTAGGCATAACTCCTTTTAAAACTTCTTGGAATGCTTTCAGACAGTATGATGCATGGTCTGTAACCACCACTAAAATGTCATTAAGATTAAGCTGGTTGGGGGCTGACGTACTGCCTGTGAAAAGGTGGAAAAGTTGCAGCTCTCCATAAAGGTAACATCTGCCAAAAAGTACTGGTCTTCAGCACCTGTAATTGTCAGTCATTTATCCAACCCGCTATACCCTAACACAGGGGTCTGCTGGAGCAAACCCTAGCCAACACAGGAGCAAATCCCCGGGCAGGGCGCCAGCCCACCGCAGGACGCACACACACCCCAAACACACACTAGGGACAATTTAGGATCGCCAGTGTACCTAACCTGTATGTCTTTGGACTGTGGGAGGAAACCTGAGCACCCGGAGGAAACCCATGCAGACACGTGGAGAACATGCAAACTCCACACAGGAAGGACCTGGGACGCAAACCCAGGTCTCCTTACTGCAAGGCAGCAGCACTACCACAGCGCCACCGTGCTGCCCACCTGTAATTGTAATTATGTTAATTATTTCTAATGATTATTAAACCTTAAATGTTTACAGATTGAAAACGAGCACTATTACATCTGTAGCTTCATCTACTGCATATCTTAAAATAATTAATTACAAAGCAAAAGCAAATTAATCTGCAAGACGCTAAATCTGATAATTAAACAGAAAAAAAGAAAAAGAGACCCACTTTTAAGGGATCGTTGCATCTGAGGAGAAGCCTGCTCATCTGCCCAGGTTTGTAGGTGCTGAGTTTGCAACGGAAGAGACAAATGTGGACCTTATGTGCCTCATCACCGCAAGGCAAAACATTTATTAAATCCAGAAACATCGTTGTTAATTTTTAAAGGGGACCCGTTAACAACCAGTGCCGTTTATTAATAACAATTTTCTACAGGAAAGACTGTTAACACTGGTTTAATATAATTTTATGTGCAATTAGAACTGCCTACATAAAATAATTACCATTCAGCCAAATGGTTACTCCCCTATCACTATTTTGAGAACTATGCGGTCTCAGCTATCTGTGGTTTCATCAACTACAACATAAATTTTATTGCCACGAATCTTTCGAAGAACGGCGTCCATATGTTGTTCAAAGACACGGGGCAAATGACTTTGACGAAGACTGCTCTCATTTTCTGGCAGCGTGCCTCCTTGATTACAATGCTTAATAAAGAAAGGATGCATCTTCGTAATTTTTTTCAATAATATCCGCTTGCAGAGCCACAGCACCATACATCACCGCAGTTGTAGACCCGCAGTTGCAGACCCGGAAGTGACATCTCTGTCGTTTCAGCACTGACTTCGTAAAATTACTTTTGGAAGGTTTTGGCAGGTCTCAGCAAAGCCTGGAAAGTAATGTTGGGTGCGCATCATTGTGAAGTTTCTGCCATCACATCGTGTCATACATCAAACTAAACAATACGGATCATTTCTGTGAAATACACGATTAACATATATGTTGTGTTCGGGTCTGTGGGAACCATTTAACATGTCAACAAAATCAAAATCAAGATCTGTGTTAATTGAAAATAGTTTTTCGTTTACATTCATGAAACAAAGTATACAATATAATTATAATGTTTACACCACGTTAGAGTTTAGTAAAACATTAATAATAAAAGTGATTTAAGTTTTTTAAAATGTACTATGCATGTGTGCAATATTGTTCTAAACCAATTTAGAATAAACATTTAAGCCAATCTAATATTTTTAAACATGTATGTGAAGAAATGATTACATCTTGTCTGAAGAAGGGGCTTGAGTTGCCTCGAAAGCTTGCATATTGTAATCTTTTTAGTTAGCCAATAAAAGGTGTCATTTTGCTTGGCTTTTCACTACATTCATAATGGCTAACACGGTACAACACCCTAGTACTATCTTCACTAAATAAAGATAAATACAGGATATACAAAACATTCAAACAGAATTAAAGACAATAATGCAGACTAAAATACAACATATAATACTACAAAAAAATCTTGAACAAATAACATAAATTGTGATAAAAATGCAAACCCTGAGTACCTGGACAGATAGAGGGGGTAAACTGAAAGAAGGGGCAGAATGTCAGGTCTGTTTAATGTCTTCCTAAACGAATGAGTTAAAAAATGAATGGAGTCAGCTGATCTCATTCATTTTGGGACGTCATTCCACAGTCATGACGCTATACAGCTGAAGGTCTTGCTGTCACCCACAGAGTGCAGGTTAGTGTGGGGCACAGAATGAGAGGACCTTAGTGGGCAGGTCAATAACAGAATTTTATATTCAATCCTGTAAGACACAGGGAGCCGTGAAGGTGCAGCAGGATGGCTGTGATGTGCTCGCTGTTGTTGGTTCGTGTCAGGACTCTTGCAGTTGAGTTTTGAATCAGCTGGAGCTGTGATATAAGATTAGAAATGGCACTTGCTAGTAGAGACTTACAATAATCAATGTAGGATGTGATAAAAGCAGGGACAAGATTCTCAGCTTTAGAAAAGGAGAGGAATGAGCAAACATAAGAAATGTGACACGGGTGGAGTTTCTTAATATGGTTTACATGGGTGAAATAAGAAAAGGAGGAATCAAAGTAACACCAAGATTATTTGCAGTAAAAGAAGGTCTGATGAGATCATCACCAAGAATGTTGAAGAGGAGCTTGTTTTCTTAAGTTACACTTTAGTGTCGCTTTGCAGGATTTCAGTTATGTTGATAACGTTAATTTTAAAGAGTTTTGCTCTGTTCAGGCTTTAATTTTAATTTAATTTTACTGAGCTAAGTTGTGAGCTGAGAAAGCTGTGATGAAGTGTCACTTTTAACACTGAATTAGATCTAAGCATCATCTGCATAAAAATGATAACCCAGTCCAAAGCTATGAATAACATGCTCATGGGGAAGCATAGAGATACAGAAGAGCAGAGGATGTAATTTCATTAACAAAGGGAAGTCAGATGGAGGAACTCCTGTGAGAAATTAAAGCATAAGGGTTGTCCTGGACATGACACAAGCTGCATGGCCACAACGCCATATGCAATAACTTTTACTTTTACACACACTGGGACAGTAGCTCCTCAAGAGGAAGGTAGCGATGCTTAGCACTAAAAAGAAAAATACGCCAGAGCTCCCATCTCAACTGCTGGCCACACAGAACAGGCCAGTGAATATATTAAAGTTTGTTTGAACAAATGACACATCCTTGGTGAACAATGTGATCTGCACAGAGATAGGAGATTCCATGACCAGAAATGATAATGGACTATAATGCTACAAAAAGGAACAGGGAGAAGGAGACAGCGCCTTCTTGAGGAGCAGGGTAAACCATTGGTAACACATTGTACAACCATTGTGTAGATTCAACAGTCCAATCCACAGGGGGACCAATGACAGTACCCATAAGTATGTATACATAGTGAGTGTGTTTCTGTGTCACACTGTGTTATTTTAGCCTACTGAACTGCACAGTTATTACAGTGTTGTGTAGAAAATGAAAATATTCAGTTCTGCTTGATAAACAAATAGAATGTGATCTGAGGGTAAAAGTAAACAGGTTATTTACATTGCTTGTTAAAATAAAGTGACCATCTGATTTAAAAGAAAGTCCCTCAATAGTACATATGTAGCAAAAATGTAATCATAAGTTGAGATTCCTGTGGTGGGTTGGTGCCCTGCCCGGGGTTTTTTCCTGCATTGCGCCCTGTGTTGGCTGGGATTGGCTCCAGCAGACCCCTGTGGCCCTATGTTAGGATATAGTGGGTTGGATAATGGATGGATGGATGGAAGTTGAGATTCAACACAATTATTTTTCATGCTTCTCAAAGAGAAATTAAAATACGATGTTTGTAAACTACTGCATTTGTGAAGGACTGCAGTGTGTGGCTTTCGAAAACTATCATTGAGTGTATTTCAGTTATCTGTGTAATGACTTATAAAACCACAATATTACATTTAAATATACTGCTCAAAAAAATGAAAGGAACACTTTTGAATCCGAGTATACAGTAGCATCAAGTCAGTGAAACTTGTGGGCTATTGATCTGGTCAGTTAAGTAGCAGAGGTTCTTGTTAATCAGGTGGAGGCCACTGACATTTTTCCCTACTTAACTTTTCTGACTATTTTTTCACTAGTTTTGCATTTAGCTACAGTCAGTGCCACTACTGGTAGCATGAGGCCTTAACCCATCAGCAGGACTGGAGGAACAGGATGAGCACTGCCAGAGCATACAAAATGACCTCCAGTAGGCAGGCCACTGGTGTGAATGTCTCTGAACTCTGACAAAAAGAAACAGACTTCTTCAGGGTGGCCTGAGGGCCCAACGTCCTCTAGTGGGCCCCGTGGAGCTTGATTGGCATTTGCCATAGAATACCAGAATTGGCAGGTCCACTACTGGTGCCCTGTGCTTTACATAGATGAGAGCAGGTTCACCCTGAGCACATGTGACAGACATGAAAGAGTCTGGAGAAGCCGTGGAGAACGTTATGCTGCCTGTAACATCGTTCAGCATGAGTGGCTTGGTGGTGGGTCAGTGATGGTCTGTCTAGGGATGCAAATCCATGGAGGGACACACAGAGCACTACAGGCTAGCCAACGACACCTTGACTGCCATTAGGTATCAGGACGAAATCCTTGGACCCATTGTCAGACACTATGTAACTTATGTCATGTCCAGGGCAACCCTCATGCCTTAATTTATAATATAATAATTAAGTTATCTTAATTTTATAAAAATATAATCTTATATCACAGCTCCACCTGATTCAAAACTCAACTGCAAGAGTCCTGACATGAACTAACAACAGCGAGCACATCACTGCCATCCTGCTGCACCTTCATGGCTCCCTCTGTCTTATAGGATTGAATATAAAATTCTGTTCTTGACCTGCCCACTAAGGTCCTCTGATTCTGTGCCCCATACTAACCTGCACGCTGCGGGTGACAGCAGGGCCTTCAGCTGTATAGCATCCTGACTGTGGAATGACGTCCCAAAATTAATGAGATCAGCTGACTCCATTCATTTTTTTAACTCATTCGTTTAGGAAGACATTAAACAGACCTGGCATTCTGCCCCTTCTTTCAGTTTGCCTCCTCTATCTGTCCAGGTAGTCAGGGTTTGCATTTTTATCAAACTTTATGTTATTTGTTCAAGATTTTTTTGTAGTATTATGTGTTGTATTTTAGTCTGCATTATTGTCTTTTATTCTATTTGAATGTTTTGTATTTCCTGTATTTATCTTTATTCAGTGAAGATATTATTTGTAGCCAATGTTAAATACAGTGCATCCAGAAAGTATTCACAGCGCATCACTTTTTCTACATTTTGTTATGTTACAGCCTTATTCCAAAATGGATTAAATTCATTTTTTTCCTCAGAATTCTACACACAACACCCCATAATGATAATTTGAAAAAAGTTTACTTGAGATTTTTGAAAATTTATTAAAAACTAGCAAAATACCCGCGCTTCGCAGCGGCGAAGTACTGCCTTAAAATTTTTATTAAGAAGAAAATTAAACCTTTTTAAACTGAGGGAAAATATACCAATAATTATTTGTTAAGGATCTCTTTGTATGCCACGTTGTCAGTTCGGCCCTCCAGTTGCAATATGACCAAGGTGTAGCTGTGCGCTGAGCTTACTCTTGAGCATGCAACGTACAGTTGGCCATGTGAACAGTAATCTTGTTTCAAATCTCACAGCTTGGATTGCTGCTGTCATAATCGGTTTGAGTTTCATGGTTTGTTTCAGTTACGACAGTATTTGTAGGACTTGTGTTGAAGAGACATTAGGCATCTGTCAAGCGTTGTAAGTATACAACCAGTTTCATTGATAACTTCACATCCAGCTTTTGAGAGTTTAAACATTTCTAAACATCAAAGTGTCCACTACTGAAATCGTCACCTGTGAAGCTAAGATGTTTAAGAGGCATTGGCGGTTGTCCAAAGGTGTAAAATATTTGGCCATTTCGGTACACTTAAGCATTTCACTCTTCTAGTGCTCCTGTGTAGTATAATTATCTCCTGTACCATAATCAGTCCACACTTTGAACCTGTCCCAGTCATTCAATACATAAGACACAATGTTCCTCCCGATATCAATAGTGAGCCTGATATGGCTGTGCAATATGTAACAAAGAATGGAAAAGGCAGGTGCCATCTCCGGGCATGGAAACCACTTGGTAAGTGACAGTTCTTTGATCGATGGTGATTACCTCGATAGACATGTTAATGGGGGTACGGTTGGAATGATAAAGGAAATGGGTACCTGAACAATGTAAAGTAAGTCTAAAATACCTATACAATAACTATAATCGTAATAAATTAACAATAAAACAGCGGAGAAGCCGTGGATTAAATAAAAAGGCTGTAGTTATCAGCAGGGAGACGTGAATACCGTGGCGAAGCAAGGAAGGGAATGTAGAGACTGGAGCGACAGACGGCCTTATATAGGCAGGCAGCCAACAACATGGGAGGCGTTGGGATGGGGGACCCAACGCCGCCTCACACGGTGACCGAGCTGCAGGCTATGGACGTATATATGTACGTAAGTAGGATTCAGTTAGCGTTGGGAACCCGCTTACCACATTTCTTGAAGATGGGCCCATAAGTAACAAAGACCGTTGAAAAGTTCAATATGGCAGCCGACAGTGGCATCATATCACCGAAATAAGTACCAAATTTCAGCCTTCTACCTATGAATAAAAAAGTTCAACATGGCGGACGTTGTTGACCGTAAGTAAGCTGTAAGGAATGAGCCTGCCAAATTTCAGCCTTCTACCTACACGGGAAGTTGGAGAATTAGTGACGTTGGAAACTTCAATATGGCGGCCGACAGTGGCATAATACCACTGAAATAAGTACGTACATCGGTTTTGGATTGCGCAGGGAAGCCACCTACCAAATTTCGTGAAGATGGGGCCATAAATAAGAAAGTTAAACATAGCGAACATTGTCAACCGTTATGACCGTTATGCGTAGAATCTCGAAATGAAACCTGCTTAACTTTTGTAAGTAAGCTCGTGAAGATGGGGTCAGCCATCTACCTACACGGGAAGCTGGAAAATTAGTGACGTTGGAAAGTTCAATATGGCAGCTGACAGTGGCGTCATACCATCGAAATAAGTACATACATCAGTTTCGGTTAGCGCAGGGAATCCGCCTACCAAATTTCGTGAAGATGGGGCCATAAATAAGAAAGTTCAACATGGTGGGCATTGTGAAAATTAGTGACATTGGAAAGTTCAATATGGCGGCCGACAGTGGCGTCATACCATCGAAATAAGTACATACATCGGTTTTGGTTAGCGCAGGGAATCCGCCTACCAAATTTCGTGAAGATGGGGCCATAAATAAGAAAATTCAACATGGCGGACGTTGTCGACCGTTATCGACCGTTATGACTGTTACGTGTAGAATTTCGAAATGAAACCTGCTTAATTTTTGTAAGTAAGCTGTAAGGAATGAGCCTGCCAAATTTCAGCCTTCTACCTACACGGGAAGTTGGAGAATTAGTGACGTTAGAAAGTTCAATATGGCGGCTGACAGTGGTGTCATACCACCGAAATAAGTATGTACATTGGTTTCGGTTAGCGCAGGGAAGCCGCCTACCAAATTTCATGAAGATGGGGCCATGAATAAGAAAGTTCAACATGGCGGACATTGTTGACCGTTATGACCGTTATGCGTAAAATTTCGAAATGAAACCTGCTTAACTTTTGTAAGTAAGGTGTAAGGAATGAGCCTGCCAAATTTCAGCCTTCTACCTACACGGGAAGTTGGAGAATTAGTGATGTTTGGAAAATTCAATATGGCGGCCGACAGTGGCGTCATACCACCGAAATAAGTACGTACATCGATTTTGGTTAGCGCAGGGAAGCCACCTACCAAATTTCGTGAAGATGGGGTCAGCCTTCTACCTACACGGGAAGTTGGAAAATTAGTGACGTTGGAAAGTTCAATATGGCGGCCGACAATGGCGTCATACCATCGAAATAAGTACATACATCGGTTTTGGTTAGCGCAGGGAAGCCGCCTACCAAATTTCGTGAAGATGGTGCCATAAATAAGAAAGTTCAACATGGCGGACGTTGTCGACCGTTATCGACCGTTATGACCGTTACGTGTAGAATTTCGAAATGAAACCTGCTTAACTTTTGTAAGTGAGCTGTAAGGAATAAGTCTGCCAAATTTCAGCATTCTACCTACACGGGAAGTTGGAGAATTAGTGATGAGTGAGTGAGTGAGTGAGTGAGGGCTTTGCCTTTTATTAGTATAGATAAAAAGATTGAGAAAGCACATGTACATAAGTATTCACAGCCTTTGCCATGAAGCTCAAAATTGAGCTCAGGTGCACCCTGTTTACCCTGATCATCCTTGAGATGTTTCTGCAGCTTAATTGGAGTCCACCTGTGGTAAATTCAGTTGATTGGACATGATTTGGAAAGGCACACACCTGTCTATATAAGGTCCCACAGTTGACAGTTCATGTCTGAGCACAAACCAAGCATGAAGTCAAAAGAATTGTCTGTGACCTCCGAGACAGGATTGTCTTGAGGCACAAATCTGGGGAAGGTTACAGAAAAATTTCTGCTGCTTTCAAGGTCCCAATGAGCACAGTGGCCTCCATCATCCGTAAGCGGAGGAAGTTCGAAACCACTAGGACTCTTCCTAGAGCTGGCGGGCCATCTAAACTGAGCGATCGGGAGAGAAGGGCCTTAGCCAGGGAGGTGACCAAGAACCTGATGATCACTCTGTCAGAGCTCCAGAGGTCCTCTGTGGAAAGAGGAGAACCTTCCAGAAGGACACCACTCTGCAGCAATCCACCAATCAGGCCTGTATGGTAGAGTGGCCAGACGGAAGCCACTCCTTAGTAAAAGGCACATGGCAGCCTGCCTGGAGTTTGCCAAAAGGGACCTGAATGACTCTCAGACCATGAGAAACAAAATTCTCTCGTCTGATGAGACAAAGATTGAACTCTTTGGTGTGAATGCCAGGCGTCACGTTTGGAGGAAACCAGGCACCGCTAATCACCAGGCCAATACCATCCCTACAATGAAGCATGGTGGTGGCAGCATCACGTTTTTCAGCGGCAGGATGGGTATGATGGAGTTTGAGAGGTGCTGCAAAGAGGAATGGGCGAAACTGGCCAAGGATAGGTGTGCCAAGCTTGTGGCATCATATTCAAAAAGACCTGAGGCTGTAATTGCTGCCAAAGGTGCATTGACAAAGTATTGAGCAAAGGCTGTGAATACTTATGTACATGTGATTTCTCAGTTTTTTTATTTTTCATTAATTTGCAAAAACCTCAAGTAAACGTTTTTCACGTTGTCATTATGGGGTGTTGTGTGTAGAATTCTGAGGAAAAAAATGAATTTAATCCATTTTGGAATAAGGCAAAACATAACAAAATGTGGAAAAAGTGATGTGCTGTGAATACTTTCCGGATGCACTGTAGGTCCTGTTGTTCTTTCTGAATTTTGGGCAGGGTGCTAAATAAATAAATTGTGTTCTTATTAGTATTTTTATTTTTTTTCTTTTGATGGCCCATCGTTTATAATAACAAGTGACAAAAACTAGAGCAGTTCTATATAAGGCATTTAATATCCTTATATATAATTCGATACTATCAGTATGTATGGTGTTCGCGTCAATACCCCGTATGTATGGTGTTCGCGTCAATACCTCGACTCAATGCAAGCATGGTTCTCTGCCTCTCTAGTTAGAACATAACGTGGCTAACGTGGCAAACACGGATGCAGTATTACATCATTGGCTAAGAATGTTTGAATGCTTCAGTGAAGCCGCTGGACGGCCGAGTATAGTAAGTTGGTGTTGGTTCGAGCAGATAACTGTAAGTTTGGTTGGTTTTTGGAACATTGGTTTGGTGGGGCGTACTTTCCAGGACTAACATTGGTGACTGACTTAAACCCTTTGACAGCTCCGGAATCGTAAGTAATTTAGAACATATCGCCATTTGCTTGGTACTTCAAAATCTATCTTTTGGCAGTTCGCTTCTGACATCTATTGGCAAACTGAGTAATGACAGCTGGGTATTAACAACGGTCATTGTTTAAATGTTAGCCGATCTCAGATCTAAAATGACCACGGCAACATAATTATTACTTCGACTCTGATTAGAGTCATAAAATACGGTTTGTTTTGTAAATTTGTTTCCAGGAGAAAATTGGTTTAAAACAATATTGCACACATGCATACTACAGTTTAAAAAACATAATTACTTTTATTATTAACGTTTTACTAAACTCTAACGTGGTGCAAACATTGTAATTTTATTGTATATTTCGTTTCATGAAT
The DNA here is from genome assembly GCA_026402145.1 of Polypterus bichir lapradei. Lineage (NCBI taxonomy): Eukaryota > Metazoa > Chordata > Cladistia > Polypteriformes > Polypteridae > Polypterus > Polypterus bichir. The sequence continues at coordinate 33,330,068 of JANRMT010062856.1, forward strand.
GTAAACAAAAAACTATTTTTAATAAACACAGATCTTGATTTTAATTTTGTCAACATGTTAAAAGGTTCCCACAGACCTGAACACAACTTATATGTTAATAGTGTATTTCACAGAAACGATCTGTATTGTTTAGTTTGATGTATGGATAGATAGATAGAAACTTTATTAATCCCAAGGGGAAATTCACAAATTCACATTCCATCATCACACACATGATGTGATGGCAGAACAACAGCAACATTTATTTATATAGCACATTTTCATACAAACAATGTAGCTCAAAGTGCTTTAGATGAAGAAAGAGAAAAAAGACAAAATAAACAATTAAAATTAGGGAACACTAATTAACATAGAATAAAAGTAAGGTCCGATGACCAGGGAGGACAGAAAAAACAAAAAAATAACTCAAGACAGCTGGAGAAAAAAATAAAATCTGCAGGGGTTCCAGGCCATGAGACCGCCCAGCCCCCTCTAGGCATTCTACCTAACATAAATGACCTCAATTAGTCCTCATTGTATTCAGGGTTCTCATGGAAGAATTTGATGATGATGATGGTCATGTGGATTTCTGGCATTTAATCCATCAATATAAGGACATCACAGTGCTTTGATTAGGTGGTGGTGGCGCAGATCGTAAAGAAAGTAGGGGTTAGTACGGATTTTGGAGCCGCCATGAATAATAATGATAATTAATTGAATATACAGAGCATCATAATTTAACTAAGATAAAGCTATGAGAAAGCCATGTTAAAGTAATGAGTTTTCAGCAGTGTTTTAAAGTGCTCTACTGTATTAGCCTGGCGAATTTCTATTGGCAAGCTATTCCAGATTTTAGGTGCATAACAGCAGAAGGCCGCCTCACCACTTCTTTTAAGTTTAGCTCTTAGAATTCTAAGTAGACACTCATTTGAAGATCTAAGGTTACGATTTGGAGTGTAAGGTGTAAGACATTCCGAAATATAAGATGGAGCGAGATTATTTAAGGATTTGTAAACCATAAGCAGTATTTTAAAGACAATTCTAAATGACACAGGTAACCAGTGTAGTGACATCAAAACTGGGGTGATGTGCTCAGATTTTCATTTCCCAGTTTAGATTCTACCAGCTGCATTCTGCATTAGTTGCAATCGATTGATGTCTTTTTTGGTTAGTCCTGAGAGGAGTGCATTACAGTAATCTAGCCGACTGAAAACAAAAGCATGGAACTAATTTTTCAACATCTTTTGCTATATTTCTTAAGTGAAAAAATGCTGTCCTAGTAATCTATACTAATAAAAGGCAAAGCCCTCACTGACTCACTCACTCACTCACTCACTCACTGACTGACTCATCACTAATTCTCTAACTTCCCGTGTGGGTGGAAGGCTGAAATTTGGCAGGTTCATTCCTTACAGCTTCCTTACAAAAGTTGGGCAGGTTTCATTTCGAAATTCTACGCGTAATGGTCATAACTGGAAGCTGTTTTTCTCCATTTACTGTAATGGAGATGAGCTTGAAAGCCGTGGGGGCAGAGTTTCGTGTGACATCATCACGCCTCCTACGTAATCACGCAGTACGTAGAAAACCAGGAAGAGCCCCAAAAAGCGCTGATGAAAACATGCATTATATAATTGAGAAGGCAGCGAAACAATAAGAAGCGAGTGAGTGACATATACAACCATATTCATGAGTTCTGCTACTTAGGAAACAAAGCACGATGTAAACCTAAACTTTAAATTAAGTTCATAGACAGGCTGCCGCTGGCGTTTGTAATTTAGTGCCTGCCCATATAAGGCCGTCCGTCAGCGGCAATCCAATAGAAACACTGCCACTAAATATTCACGGGTGAAGGACTGTGCTTATGCAGAGGAAGATGAGATGGTCAGGGTGGTGTTTGGCACAAACTCAGCGAAACTGCGAGAGAAAGTTTTAAGTGCCGGGACTTAGGTAACATTAGATACAGCCATGGACATAGCACGACATGGCATCAGCACAGCTGGGAAACTTCGATGCATGTACACCAAGCGGCTCACGTGAACTGACGCAGTGCACAGACAAAAAGCAACAGTTCCAAAGAGCGCTGAACAAAAACCGAATTACACAATTGAAAAGGCAGCAAAAAAATATGAAGCGTCTGATACATACAAGA
>JANRMT010062856.1:33347195-33363988 GCA_026402145.1 Polypterus bichir lapradei
TTCTACCTACATGGGAAGTTGGAGAATTAGTGATGAGTCAGTCAGTCAGTCAGTCAGTCAGTCAGTCAGTGAGTGAGTGCTTTGCCTTTTATTATTATAGATCAAGTTACGTTATTTTTTAAATTTTTCCTTTTCTTTTTCATAACTTCTTTAACACAGTACTTCTCCGCTGCGAAGCGCAGGTATTCTTCTAGTCTGATTAATATGTGATTTAAAATTCAGATCAGAGTCAATAGTTACCCTTAAATTCTTTACCTCCATCTTGACTTTTAATCCTAATGCATCAAGTTTATTTCTAATAACCTCATTATATCCATTATTGACAATCAGCTAAAATTTCTGTTTTCTCTTTATTTAGTTTGAGAAAATTAGTACTCATCCATTTGGAAACACAAGTGAGACATTGTGTCAATGAAGCAAGAGTGTCGGGGTCATCAGGCACTATTGATAAATACAGCTGTGTGTCATCGACATAGCTGTGGTAGCTCACATTATGCCTTGAGAAAATCTGACCTAACGGAAGCATGTAAATTGAAAAGAGCAGTGGACCCAGGATAGACCCTTGTGAAACACCATATAGAATATCATGTGCCTTTAAAGTATAATTACCACAACTAACAAAGAATTTTCTACCTGCCAGGTAGGATTCAAACCAATTTAAGACACTGCCAGAGAGGCCCACCCATTGACTAAGGCAATTTGTAAGAATATTGTGATCAATGGTATCAAATGCGGCACTCAGATCTAAGAGGATGAGAACAGATAAACGGCCTCTGTCTGCATTTATTCACAAGTCATTTACTACTTTAATGAGTGCAGTTTCTGTACTGTGATTTGTTCTGAAACCCGACTGAAACTTATCAAAAATGGCATGTTTATTAAGGTGATCATTAAGCTGCATAATGACTGCCTTCTCTAGAATTTTACTTAAGAAAGGCAGGTTAGAAATAGGTCTAAAATTTTCAAAAGCAGTGGAGTCAAGATTATTTTTCTTCAGCAGGGGTTTAACTACAGCAGCCATAAGACAGTCTGGGAAGACCTCCGTATCTAATGACCTATTTTACTAGTTTACTATGTCAAGAATACTATCAATTAGCACACCCAATACATCTTTGAAAAAAAGAAACCCTCTGAACTTTACAATGATGCATATTATTTGGTTTGATGTACTGTTTTCCATTTCATTTTTATCACTTAATTTCTGAACGGGTCCTTGACCCAACCTTACTTTTCGGGCTTTGCCGAGACCTGCTGAAACCTTCCAAAAGTAATTTTATGAAGTCAGTCCTGAAACAACGGCGACGTCACTTCCGTGTCTGTAACTGCGGTGATGTATGGTGCTGTGGCTCTGCAAGTGGATGCTACTAATTTTTTTTGAGCAGTCTTCCACAAACTTTTGTATTGCATCTGACTATTTTTTTTATTTCCTCTATTGTTACCTGAAGGGGAATACGTTTTTGATCTTAATCTCTCCTTGTTGTTGAGGTGGATTTTAGATTTCATGGGGTCATTGCAAGTGTCTTTTTGTGTCCAGTCTGTGGTATGCTGGCAAAAATTGCAGAGAAATTGTTGTCCAGATATGTAAAAGTCTGGATATTGTTGTGCACTCAATTTTGCAGTTAAGCTTGTGTTTCTTAGTTTTTTCGACTTAGGGTATCTGATACTGCTTGCTTCAATATCTCTGTATCATGCAGATAGCCAATTCGTGTGCATTTAACAAGAAAACATCAGGGAAACACGCACACAAACCGATAGATGCACCACTGAATTTCTACAAAGAATTGTGTTTGCTTGAAAAACAACAAACTAGAAAATACTGTAGTATCTGAATGATAGAACTACAGATTATTCAATCGTTTATTTTATTGGGAAGTAACTCCTTCAGTATCCAAAATCTGCACATTTCCATTTTTAAATCTAAAATCCGTTTTTATGCGTTAATTCCGTGATTCTCTCTGTGTTTACCGCATTGCAGAAATCATAGGGCCCTAGAGGTGTCCCCACTATAGATTTCTTTGCAGTGTAGAGGTGACACAGAGTGTCTTTGAAATGAGGAACAGTACTACAAAATATCCAGTGTGAGAGAATTTTGAGTTATACAGGCACAATTTATTTTATCCCACTCCTTGGTGCTTTTGTAAATATGACACTATAATAATTTTTTTTACATCTATTCCATACTGTATATAGTCTCTTGAAATCTTGAATTGGACTAAATGTGTGTTATTTTTTTCTAATTTAAGAACAGGTAGACAAAGTACATGTACAGTATGCATATCATTACAATTGATTAATATTAACAAAAACTGCAACTAAAATTATGAAAATAGCCTTTTATTTAGTTCAATAAAAACTAAACTAAAAACTGAGTGAAAAACAAAAATTAAACTAAGATTTAAACCACATAAAATTATCTGAAATAAAGTAAAGTATAGTGGAAATGAAATTCTGTTGTTTATTTCTTATATTTTTTTTTTAACTTTTTTTATATTACATAATAATAAATAGTGCTTTCAGTGTAATGTAAGTGTTTAAATAACAATTGTTGTGACATAAATCAAGAGGCACAAGTATTGTAGCGGTCGGGAAGAAAAGTGAAAACAATGAAAAAAAGTATGGGATACCTAACGAAGAAAAATTTAAAAATATTCTTCAAAGCCAACTTGGCATATGCAGAAGGTGTCTTCAGTTAAATATTTATTCTTCTTTTCTTCCTAGAGGCACAGTTATCTGCAGCTTTCCCATAATCAAAGTCCCCTAGGATCTGGGCCTTCCAAGGAGATCAGCATGAGATTATTTAGCGTGCTTTGATTCATGCGATTTCTCAAACATGTCTTGATCCTTTTAAGGGCAGAAAGCCCCCTTTCACATTCAGCTGTGCTCACTGGGATCACTAGCCCAATATGAGCTAGTTTGGCTAAATTTGGAAACGAATCTTTGAGCTCTGATGTTGTTGCCATTTTTAGTAAAATCTGTTTTGGACTGAGGTCTTTGTATGATTGACTTCTGATCATTTTTGACGCAAGTGTCCATTTTTGCCTGCTTCTTTCATATTTTAAAATTGGAGGGCTACCCTTTTTAGAATAATGATCGAAAAGAATTTCAGCAGACTGATTTGAATCATGAGTTTCTGCATTGAACACTTTCGAAAAGCTGGAAATAATTGGCATGTCAGGGAATCTTGCATCTCGGTGCTTGACAATGGTCTCTAGGTATTTATCATATATTACAGTTTTGAATGACATTACATCACTCTGTGTATAAACAATGCAGAGATCTGACCATTCTTGTGCCAGATAATGATGAAGGCTTTGAAAATATCTCCCAGGAGTGTCTTTCAACTCCATGATGGACAATTTTGTGGCGAGCAAAATTGGCTCAATTTGGGTAAGATTGACATCTTGCCTTTGCCAAGCCTTAGATAAGTTGGACAACAAAGGTAATACAGTAATCCCTCCTCGATCGCGGGGGTTGCGTTCCAGACCCCCCCGCGATAGGTGAAAATCCGCGAAGTAGAAACCATATGTTTGTATGGTTATTTTTATATATTTTAAGCCCTTATAAACTCTCCCACACTGTTTATAAATATTCCCCGCAGAGTTATACAGCATAATCCCTTTGTATTTTCTTAGATATTAGGTAAGATTCATTGAAATTATGTATATAAACACACTGTTTATATACAGTAAAACCTAAATATTATTTTAAAGATATTGAGTGTCTCCGATATCACATATGTTACAGCCATTACGATAGACAGGCCACCAGCAATAAATACGTGCAGTACAATGCAAGAAAAATAGTATACAGTAAATGTGTGTACAGTGACACTAAACGTACGTACATGTACTAAGCACTGTAAGAAGAAAATTAATTATGGTAACTCACCAACAATGACACGATGACTTGTCCGATAACAATGAGTTTAATTTTACTGCACAACAAAGGAGAGCGTTACAGCCCTTGTAAATGAGCCACTTCAGGTGATTGTGTAGCACTGCCGTTGTTCTTCTTCTGGCAGTCTTCAATCCAAATCCCTAAAGCAGATTCCATCCAGACTACTGCCTTATTACATCCACTTACAACTCGTTTTGCACCCTGGTTAAAAGGACACTGCGGCCGTAGATCTTATATTCCTTTCCTACTTTTTAAATAAAAAGAATCGTAGCCTTCAACAAATGCAAAACGTTTACCTTTTCGGCAATCGTTAACATCTTCTTGTGCTTGGGCACGGCCCCTGAAGCAGTAGCAGATTGTTTTGGAGCCATAATGAAGGGTATGACTATGCACAAAGATAAACCGAAAAGAGCACAACTCATTACACAGCGAAACACGTTGATGCTGAATGAGCGAGACGAGACTTCCTGGTTAACACTGCATTCAGCACGCAGGAACACCACTGCGTGCTCTGATTGGTTAGCTTCTCAGTCAGGAGAACTTAACTGCGTGCTCTGATTGGTTAGCTTCTCAGCCATCCGCCAATAGTGTCCCTTGTATGAAATCAACTGGGCAAACCAACTGAGGAAGCATGTACAGGAAGTAAAAAGACACATTGTCCGCAGAACCCGCGAAGCAGCGAAAAATCCGCATTATATATTTAGTTATGCTTTCATATAAAATCCGCGATAGAGTGAAGCCGCAAAAGTCGAAGCCCGATATAGCGAGGGATTACTGTACGTCTAAAAGCATCATCAGAGAGGAAACAAAGTTGTATGTTTTAATACATCTGCTTAATACGTCTGCTGTGATGTCATTTCATTCAGTTGCCTCTCTTTCCAGTGCAGCTATGACACTTATCATACACTGTTGTAGTGACTGTACTGCAGAGTCATGAGACAGCCATCTAGTGTCACTGGCCATTTTCAGCTTAATCTGTGGAATGTTCAGAATATTTTGAATTTCCTTTAAACCAGCCATACTAACTGAAGAATTAGAACAGCTGCTTTAAGATGTCGTTCATTTTTGTTAAATAAGGTACAGCAGCTGCTGCTTGAGCACTTGCAAGGGCCAATCGGTGGTTTACACAGTGGCAGTTGACCAAGAGTTTTTATCTTTAAACAGTTTTGCCACACCATTCTGTTTCCCAATCATAACAGCCACTCCATCTGACCTTAGTCCAATTGGATTAGCAGTTTTCAAGCCTAGAATGTCCATAGTCTCACTCAGTGTTTTGGTTATAGTCTCCGCTTTGCCATCAATCATATTGCGGGTTGATACAAAACTAATTCTGACCTCTTTAGTGACCTGGCAAACATATTTAATGTAAATAATTAATTGTTTTACAACTGAGATGTCTGTGCTTTCATCACACAGAATACTGACAACATTTTCAGCGTGTATATTTTTCAGTATGACTTTATTTCTGATGCTAAGACATCCAGCAGCTCTTGCATTATTCTTTCAGAGGTGTATTGTGCATTTTTACCGACACTGAGATGTTGTAAAAAGGAACAACCTATTTCTTTACAGTGTTCCAACAGCTTTTCAAACAACGTTGTATGTGGCAACACATTTTTTGCCAACCAATGCATGGATCTTAAAGCTCCCACATAGGCATCTCTCTGCAAGTTATTTATCACAGATACAGATCTTTCAATTTGACCGATTCCAGTTTGCTCTAGTACACGCATTCTTAAAAGGTGAGCAGAAGACTCAATGTGTGTTTTACATTTTTCATGGTCCACCAAGCTTTCTTTTCGAATTCTTGTGCATGGCATGTTTACCCAAGGTTACTGCCTCCTTGGGGGATGCTTGTTTGAATATTTCATGCACAATGAGCACCACATACCATTTTCTTTAACCATTAGCCAATCAAAATATTTAAACCATTATTTGTTGATGCCGGATAAGCGGTGCTTAGATTTATCAATTGGCAGAGTGTGTGCTGAAGAGATTTCCCCTGATGGACCAGCCCCTGCAATGTCTTTGTCAGAAATTGCCACATCAGGAGTTGACGCCGCACCTTCATTAGTTTGTGACCTCTCTTTTCTGAAATTACTGAGCAGTGTTGTTTTCTGAACACTTTTTTTGCTCATGTTGGTATAACGTTTGGAAAAAATTAAAAGTACCTATGAATAAGACTTTTGAGTGGGGAAGTGAGAGCCTTTTGGATATTCAATGCACACTTACACCATGGCAGGGCAAGATATGAACAAAAAAAGGAATGGCAAATGGGTCACTTTAACAAAACCCTCAGCAATTCAGGGACACACAGTGTGTGCTGCAAGGGTTTCTGCACACTTTTTGCAATATGGACACAGGTCCAAATATGAGCAAATATAAGAACGGCAGATGGGGTCAATTTAACAAAACCCTCAGTATGAGCAAATATAAAAACAGCAAAGGGAGTCACTTTAAGAGGAACAAAAGTGAGTGCTACAAGGATTTTTGCACACAGAACACACCTAATGCTTAAACAATTGTATATATATATTGGTTTGCTATGTACTGAACAAGAAGAGAGCATCTGTACGCTTAGCAGCACCACACAGACTGCACTGACACTGAGAACAGAGACGACACTTCCTGACGCCCTTTTTCTGATATCTGACAGGCTGGTTCCACTAGTCTTTTTTTATTTTATCAGTCCTCCTCTCGTCCGCTCACCTCCACATGCTCTTTGCTTGTGAACTTCCACTCCTGCTGTTAGCATGGACAGCCCCCTCTCGCCCGCCCACCTCTCCATACTCCTTGCAACTGTATTAAGCTGCTCCGCCCCCGCTATTACTATGTACACCCCCCTCTCGAAAGTGGTGAAACACATAGGAAAAGGAGTACAGAAGTATAATGAAGTGGTTGGGTTTTCCTCTGAGTACTGTTGGATCAATACTTTAAAAATTGAAGCTGCAGTACATTGATCAGGCACAACCAAAAAAATTACTTTTGTCAAAACTTGGCAACGGTTTGAGAGAAGACTCTTTGAGGCCATCAAGCACTTTTACAAAACCGACATAAATCAGTAGATGAGAGTAGAGTAAAGGTGCATCAGTCAGCTGTATGACCTGAACCCTACACAATAGATAGATAGGATGGAAAATGTTTTTTGAGCAGTTAGGTTAGCATTGAGATTTTTAGACAAACATCAAAACTTTTCAAGACACAGACCTTTCCATTTATCAATAAACGATATCCCTAAAATGACCTGTGGTGCTGGCAACATCCTGTAGTGTGTAAGCACACTTCTGTTAAAATTCCTTACCGCTTAGGCATAATAGACTTTCCCAGCTGATGAGAATTGTAATCATGTTTTCTTTGCATTTTATTAGGACACTGGTGTTATGGCTGTTTTAGCAGCATTGTGTATAGTTAACAGAGGCCTGGATTACTTTTCCTATTATTTGCATTTATTTCCATCTTAAACACAGCACTCATTCAACAAACTGAAACTCCATGGGCCCTTTCGGCATGTTTTGATATCTTTATTTACTGAAAGTCAGCATGTTCAGTTTTTTGCTTTATTGTGAGATTTTGTGGTGCCAGCTGGGTCTTGCCTTTCATAACCACTGTCACAGACAATGCAATGTTTTATCAAGTTTGCATCTGGGAAATGTTGTGGTAGTTTAATAATAAAATCAATATTTCAAATGTGATCCTTATGGGGGGTGTGCTGGTTCTATTATTTATTTCACAAAACATATTGCCTTCATGCAATTAACAGAAATGTTAAGCTAGTAATTAAATGCATGAACAGAGAGTACAAGAAGATATTTATTAAAAACAGTATACCATTTAGTATCATCATGGGCATGAATGCGAAAGAAGGAAGGAGGAAATAAGCTTGGAGAGAATCCAGCAGCAAAAACATTGCTATCCTTAATATTTATTTCAAACAAGGTGAAGAAGCAAAACATTTTGAAACATATTTTAGGCCAAAAGAAAGCTTAGCTGGGTTATATAATGAAGGGAGAAATTAAAGGAATAGCAATAATCAAGAGGACATTGGAGAAAAAATGCAATAATGGCAATCAGCAATAATTTTAACATTCAGATACCATACAACTGTAGAACATGGTTGTTTGTTGCCTTCCTTGATACAGAATTTCAACAATGATGACAAGAAGGGGATTAAGGAAAGAGCCCTTCTGTAGTATCTCTACACCTAGAGTAACTTAGTTATTTTAATAATACCTTCAAGTATTGAGTGTGTCTAAACTTTAGTGAAGAATGAAAGCTTAAAGTTCTCTAGCTTGAGGCGGATATTTAAACCATCTCCTTGGGTCAGATGATAACCATCTTTAGCTACTGAACATCAGTGTAGAATTATTTTTAACAGAAATGGTTGTCCTTGAAACACTAAGAGAGTCAGTTCTTTTGGTCAGCTTCAGCAGCTTTTTATAAATGTGCATCATGATGACTGTCATCTGCCGTGTAATCGCTTTGAGGTAAATCTTACTGATTGCTTTTGATTCCACCCTTTTCTTTTTCATGCACAATTAAAAAACATATTTCTTCAGCCATTTCTAAAATGACATTTGCCAATCCATCATTCCAGTAACGTTATGTACTGTATATGTTATGTCCCCGTCAGGTATGATAAATGCAGTGCTTACAGAACTCTTATTAGTGCTTGCCTTTTAATGTTGTCATGTAGATAGATAATCACAATGCTTTTATGGGGATTTCTCCATTCTATATATTGCTTAGTTAAAAATTGCATACCTTTTACATATTCATTTATTATCTTACTCAAACTTTGAAGCCACAATTTTACTTTATTTTGTTTCCCATTCACAATTTCTGTGCTTTTAAAAAATATTTCTCTTTCTATATTTTTCTTTCAGCTCCATGGTTATCGTGGGAAGGATCCTCTTGGTCTACAGATTTTCATAGGAACAGCTGATGAGCGAATCCTCAAACCACATGCATTCTACCAGGTCCATCGCATCACTGGCAAAACAGTGACTACCACCAGCTATGAAAAGATGATCGGAAGCACAAAGGTGTTAGAAATTCCACTGGAACCCAAAAACAACATGAGGGCAGTGTAAGGAAAATTTACAGCTCAACAACAATTTTATTGTATCATATAAGTCTAGAGTGCAATTGCCTAATTTTTCACTACACCAGTTTTTCTCAAACTCGGTCTTGAGGACCCCCTGTGACTGCAGGTTTTTGTTCCAACCAGATTCCTAATCAGTTACAACATCTAATAACACTAAGCTTGTTTAATTAGCTGGTATTTTTTTTTTCTTTTATTCGACATTCAGAAAAGCATAGCAGCATGATATTTACATTTATAAGACATTTATAAATATTTCTGCTTTTGCTAGAGAGTTCTTTTATTGATTTCATTATACTTTGCCCTTTCTCTGTGCAGTTTTTCCCCCTTCATTGTATCTTAATAATGACAACTTAAAACGAGCAGAACAGACACCCAGGCAAACATCACTGAATGATCAAAGGATGCAACTACTTTAGCGTCAGACCCACTAATTAGTAAATAATGGATTCATTAAACAATTAGAACACCTTGAAAAGTAGAATGAAAATCAAGATGAAAATACTGTTAAAAAGAAAAAAAATACATTATTCCTATAGAACTGCTTGGTACATTTTAATATTTTTTTTTTTTAGCAAACTTAGTTTTGTAATTTCTATATTGTTCCATAAAGACAGAACTTGGGAAATATCAGCTCACTTAATTAGCCCAGGAGTTCAATTAAAAACAGAAGCTGGTTGGAACAAAAAATCTACAGCGATGGGGGTGTCTCCAGGACCGACGTTGAGAACCCCTGCACTACACCAAAAGTATCTGGTGTTGCAATAAGATTTTCAAATTTTTGTATGTGTGTTTGTCACAATTAAATTGCATGGCAGTGTGGTCAGATTAGCTGCCTCAGGGACTGAATGTCCTCAGGTTCAAATGTAATACTTGATCACTGAGAGTATGGAGTTTGCATATTCTCCAGTTGTTAAAATGTATTTTCTTCTTGGTGGTGACTCCAAAGACAAAGGCCATTAATAATTCTAAATTGCTAAATTGGCCAACAGGTAAGACTATGTAATCAAAAAATGGGTATCTTTACCACCCCAGTACTAACTTAAGCCAATAAAAAGTGAAAGGGAAAAAAAAACTGCCATCAAACAAGAATTTTAATTTTTTTTTATCAGTCAATAAATCTCTAAATTAGTAGCCCCACATTTGTAGGGTGTAATAGATCAGGAGCATTTGGAACTCTCTAAGGCAAATCATTTTCACTCATAACAGGCATATTGGTACAGTTGAATGTTAATATCCCAAGTTGGTAGGAGATTTCTAAATGAGTAGTATATGTTAATTTTAGTTTCTAGATTTTAGAATTAAAAATCAGAGGAAGAAGAAGGTGGTATAGGAACTTAAAAATAGGAAATCAGAAAATCACAGTTTCATAATACTAAAATCATATGTAGGGGACTTTTAATTCACATATTATTAACATTACTTAACAGCAACTTAAAAACAATCTACATAGTTTAAAATCCAAATTTTACATTTCCTAATCCATTCTGTTGGTACTCAGTTTGATGATTCTAACATAATAGCTAAATTCAGTAAGGCAACAGTTCAACACATGCATCACAACTCTATTGTTATTCACTTACCTATCATAGCATTTTGGAAAAGTAAGAACATTCACTGAAAGAAGTTGTTATTTTTCAGATATTGGAACATGGAAATCTGTTCCTAATTTCAATACAATTTTTGCACACTGTTGGCTTACTGTAACTCATTTCCGTTTAATGAAGCATCATAGTTATCATTGGCAAGACAGAAAAATATTGTAGTCCATGGTGGTAGTTTAGAACTGTTCCTCCTGAACTAAAGTTCATTAAAGAGTTCAGAAGTCAGGCACTAGCCTGTCTATTATAAATAAATACCTATGAAACCTGTAAGTTGAAAAGTTTGGCTCACAGGTAGTCTACAGACCACATTTTAAGAGACAATGATAAAAGTTTCTAACCTATTCATAAACTATCATCAGAAAGATTGACTATTTTTAACTGTGTTCAGAAATGTAATGATTGGTCGATTTGTCTGAAAAGCCACATATTTTTATGTTTTCTTTCCCTTCAGGAAATCACCAGCAGCAGTATTGCTGCTATGAAGGGAAGCTTTGCAATATAGCTGAGATATGTTTTTGGCATGCATTTCTGTCTGGAGTCAATATAGCTTCCATGTTTTACTGGCTGGCAGATTCCACCGTTTAATAGCTATGAGCACTGTGCTCTGTGCTGGTGGTAGTGCAATAATTGTTCATGTTTAACGAAGGTTCTGCAACAACTGATCATACAGTAATGCAGTTTGTTTTAACTAGCAAAATGATTGTTAGGTCCTTCTCATGGCAGGTGTTTTTAAGTTTATTACAGCTTAGCTATTAGCTAAATGAAAATGATGGACTGAATGGTCTCCCTATCATTTGCCAAATTTCTTATGTTCTTATGTTTTAAACCTCCCACTTCATATTAAAAATCAAACATTTTTACTCCCAATTTGTAATATGTTACATTTACTTATAATATTCTGCCATATCTATATGCTGTCCAGGTCCCTCTATAATGTTTAAGCTGATTCTACATTATTTACCCTTCCTTCTGGTTTGATATTTTCTACACACTTGACCTGAAAGTTGTTCATATTCTTATCCAGATTTCATATGTATAATTACCAGAGCGACAGCCCCAGCACTGTTCCCGAAGCCTTTAAAAATTAAAGACTTATACACCTGTCACTGCTTTGTGCAAATCAAATTTCATAATAAAAAGAAATTACATAAAAAAAGATTACATACATTTAGTATCTTTCACATATCATATAAAGGCAAAACGTTAAAAATTCTGTAAAATACAGTGACCTCCATAATGTTTCGGACAAAGATACATTTTCCTTGGTTTACCCCTCTGCTCCACAGTTTAAAACTACAAATCAAACAATTCAGACATGATTAAAGTGCACATTGCAGACTTTTATTTAAGGGTATTTGCATACATTTCAGTCACAGCATGTATAAATAACAACACTTTTTCTACACAGTCCCCCCATTTCAGGGTACCATAATGTTTGGGACATAGCAATGGTGTGTATATTAAAGAAGTAATATTCAGTACTTTGTTGCATATCCCTTGCATACAATGACTGCTTAAAGTCTGCAATTCATAGTCATCACCAGGGACCTCTTGTATAAATGGCGTGTACACAAAAAAATGTTGCTTATACCCGTTTCCATGCTCACATTGCAGTGTATAAAAGCTAAACTTGGCGTAAGGCTAAAGACGCTCTCACGGCAGCCTCCCCCCTTGCATACGCAAGTTTCTGCTTGGTTTTACAAACTGGCGGCACCCAGCATCAAAGCAGTGCTACGGTTTCTATGTGGTCTCCCTTATTTCACATTTACATTAGTGACGTGGGATTTATCAAATGCACCAAAATTAATTGCATATCATTTACAAATTTAATTTACTTGATTGTAATCATTCTGTAACAAATAATGGTGCATAGAATTAACAAACTATTCCAAACACCATAGCTGCTTTAGCATTGTTACTCTCAGTGCACCACTCAGAATATTTTAACCCATTGTATTTAGTGTGTGGTATCATAGCTACACAGCAGCTGATCAGAAAGGTCTATGGCAGGTTGTGTCAAGAACACAAAGGATTACCTGCATACAGCTTCCAGCCCTGGAGGATATTTATAGCACACATTGCCTAAAGGAGGCCACCAGCATCTTCATGGATTCCACTCAACTATTTGAACTTCTCCAATCCAGCAAATGCTTCAGAGCCTTTCTACATGGACCTTGAGGCTTAGAAACAGTTTCATCCCAGGAGGTATAAACACACTCAATCAGTCCATCAAGTGCTCCTGGTAGAACTGTTTGAACTTATAATTAAAATTACCTCCCTGTAAACTTGCACTACAACTGTAACATTGCACAGTCTGAGACACTTTATGAACCATTTGCACTGTCTGCACTGTATGTACATGTATTTTGTACTTATGCTTTTATATAGTATATTTTTCATTATTTTTATCATATTATTATTATTGTTAATTTATCATTTTATAGGAAAATAAGCTTATGGAGGATCTGCATATTGAATCTCATTGTACCAAACTGTAACGCCAGAGCCCTTACCCAGACCAGCCACTACACTACCAAGACTTACTCCCTGGATTACTTGAGGTTTCTTACTCTAATAACAAGCCGTACTCCTTACAAGTTGTCTTATTTTTTTTCCGACAAAATAAAATAATCACAAAACATTAAACAGATATGTAAAATCAAACAATGATATATTGGAAAATGAAAAGACAAATATTCAATAATATATATATATGCGCGTGCAAAACACCCCTATCCCAATAACACCAGTGACTAATTATTATATGAGACATGAATATACAAATATTTACATTAACCCTCCCTTGCCCCTAAACAATAAACAAAAGAATGCAACACAAATGCAAACATGGATTGGATAAACACAGCAATTGAAAGCGTGGTGATAAATGAGTCCAAACTAAAGTCTGGCGGTTTTGAAACTGGCTGTAGTGATATTGTGCTCCTTCCTGAAAACAAAAAAACAACCTCACCGTGAAAAGTCCTGGCAATGGCTGGAATGAATTTGAACCCCAGGGTTTCTCGGCTCTGGCTGCCGTGATGTAGAATCGGTTGTTGAAAAAGCAGGTAGTGGAATGAATGCAATGATCGACAGTGATGAGTTTGTAAATAATTGGTTAAATTGTCTTCTTTTTCTCTCAATTTGTCTCCTCTCTCTCCTCACCTCCCTTCTCTCCTTTGCTCCTCTTTTTTAAATGCAGAATGTCCCGGATGTAACAGGTGGATCCAACAGGTGATTTCCGTCTCGGAACTGCGAATGAAAACAAAACGCACTCAGCACAAACATAGAACATACTATTATTATGTAGCCCTGCTACAATACAATGACAATAAAGGGATTCAGTTCAATTCAGTGGAACAGAGTGCATATTTGCAGATGATGATGATTGGCTTCTAATCGGCTGTGTGCTGTTAGAATACAAGGATGTATACTTGATACCATCTTTATGATGAAATCCATTAAAGTATGCATATTACATTTTACAGATTAATAGTTAACTTCATTTAAATAATGTATACTGTTAATAAATAAACACATGAGGGCACGGTGGAGCATTGGTAGGGATGTGCTATCACCCCATCCAGAGATTGTGTCTTCCTTGTGTTTGTTGCTTGCTGGGACTGGCATGACCCTGGATGGATTAAACATGTATAACAAAGATTTTTCAATTTTCCATAAAAGTTTTGGAGAATCTGCATTCTAAACTTACAGCTGGTTTTACATTTGTTACAGAGCTTATTGTGTGGTGATTGGTTACGTTGAAAAAGAAAAAAGTAAGGACAGGAATTGGGGTTTGGTACAGACACAGTACTGCTGCATTAAATTGTTCTATTCAGGGTCACACGTGTCCCAGCAGGGATCATCCCTGGACGGGGGAGGCAAGAACAATCCCTGGATGGGGGCGCCAGCTAATCGCTTCCCCCACACTACTGTGCCCCCATGTTTAATACATGCTGTAATGCTGTTCATCATGAAAATGATATCAAGTATACATATATCAAGTACTAGCAAAATACCCGCGCTTCGCAGCAGAGAAGTAGTGTGTTAAAGAAGGAAAGAGAAACAAAAGGAAACATTTTAAAAATAACTTAACATGATTGTCAATGTAATTGTTTTGTCAATGTTATGAGTGTTGCTGTCATATATATATATATATATATATATAGCAAAATACCCGCGCTTCGCAGCGATGTCGTGTGTTAAAGAAGTTATGAAAAAGAAAAGGAAAAATTTTAAAAATAACGTAACATGATTGTCAATGTAATTGTTTTGTCACTGTTATGAGTGTTGCTGTCATATATATATATATACTCAGCAAAAAAAGAAACGTCCCCTGACTTTCAACTGTTTTTACTTTCAGTAGACTTAATGTGTAAATATTTGTATGAACACTAAAAGAGTCAACACCATAAGACATTAACTAAAAATGTTTCACAATGTGTCCCTGAATGAAGGGAGTCTCAAAATCCAAAGTACCAGTCAGTATCTGGTGTGGCCACCAGCTGCTTGAAGTACTGCAGTGCATCTCCTCCTCATGGACTGGACCAGATTTGTCAGTTCTTGCTGTGAGATGTTACCCCACTCTTCCACCAAGGCACCTGCAAGTTCCTGGACATTTCTGGGGGGAATGGCCCTAGCCCTTACCCTGCGATCCAACAGGTCCCAGACGTGCTCAATGGGATTGAGATCTGGGCTCTTCGCTGGCCATGGCAGAACACTGACATTGCTGTCATGCAGAAACTCACGCACTTTTTGCCACTCCTGTCTGGTCCAGCGAAGGTGGGTTTGTGCCCATAGGCGGCGTTGTTGCTGGTGATGTCTGGTAAGGACCTGCCTTACAACAGGCCTGCAAGCCCTCAGTCCAGCGTCTCTCAGCCTATTGCGGACAGTCTGAGTACTGATGGAGGGATTGTGTGTTCCTGGTGTGACTCGGGCAGTTGTTGTGGCCATCCTGTACCTGTCACGCAGGTGTGATATTCGGATGTACCGATCCTGTGCAGGTGTTGTTACACGTGGTCTTCCACTGCGAGGATGATCAGCTGTCCTTCCTGTCTCCCTGTAGCGCTGTCTTAGGCGTCTCACAGTGTGGACATGGCAATTTATTGCCCTAGCCACATCAGCAGTCCTCATGCCTCCCTGCAGCATGCCTAATGCACGTTCACGCAGATGAGCAGGGACCCTAGGCATCTTTCTTTGGGTGTTTTTCACAGTCGGTAGACAAGTCTCTTTAGAACTGTGACCTTAAATGCTTACTTTCTGTAAGCTGTTAAGGTCTTAACGACCATTCCACAGGTGCATGTTAATTAATTGATTATGGTTAATTGAACATGCATGGAAAACATTGTTTAAACAATTTACAATGAAGATCTGTAAAGTTATTTGGATTTTTAAAACATTATTGTTGAAATACACAGTCCTGAAAAAGGGACGTTTCTTTTTTTGCTGAGTATATATATATACTAGCAGAATACCCGCGCTTCGCAGCGGAGAAGTAGTGTGTTAAAGAAGGTATGAAAAAGAAAAGGAAAAATTTTCAAAATAATGTAACATGATTGTCAAAGTAATTGTTTTGTGTATTTGGCGGCAGCGTCACAAAGTTGTTTTCGTCTAGCTGCATCAGAAAATGTACCACCACGTCTGACACGCCTCCTTTTTACTGTTTTCTCACAGCTTGGATTGCTGCTGTCATAATGGGTTTGAGTCTACATATATATATATACATACATATATACATATACACATACATATCTTCATATCTATATACATATATACATATCTATATACATATCTACATATACACATATATATATATGCATACCTATCTACATCATATATACACACACATATACATACATACATACACAGACACACACTTATATATAATTTGTGTGTGTGTATGTATGTATGTGTGTGTGTGTGTGTGTGTGTGTGTGTATACACATACATACAAACATACACACAGGTGTATATATATATATGTATGTGTCTATATGTGTGTGTATAGCTTTGATCACTGAGTGCAAGGGAAAAATAATAAAATGTAGTCTATAAGTTATTAAACAGTAAAACATTAACGTTTTAAGAAGTAAAGGTACATTGAGCACTACTGGAGTGGTTGCGGGTAAACTACATTTTAAAGACGGTATAACAGAAGAGGTAAGTAGTACTAACAGCAGCTAAAATGTATATGG
>JANRMT010062856.1:33380574-33433252 GCA_026402145.1 Polypterus bichir lapradei
GAACACATTTTATTTATATTTCCAGGTTTTGTTATGCAGCATGTTCATATTTGAATTTGTATAATTTTGACAGGATATATTTTTATGGAGAGCAAAATCTTTTGGGATATTTAAAATCTAAGTTTATTTTTTATATAAAATTACATAAGAGTAAAGAAATTTGAATGTTTGTTCTTTTAACGTTTACTTTATTTCTAACTTGTATAATTTAGACAGGATATATTTTTATGGAGAGCAAAATATTATAAGTTGTTTAAGGTTTGAGTTGATTTATTCAGGAATAATATTCCTGTCTGTTTTTACCATTCCTACCAAAGATATTTCTGTCGACTAAATAAAAATTCCTTCTATTTAAAATTTAAATAGAACTTGAACAAATACGATAGTTCATAATATCCACGCAGACTTGCACGTAAGAGCGGGAGTTATCCGTTTTAACAAGCAGCGTATTGCACTGATACGAAATAGCTGTGTGTGTATATATGTAGATATGTATGTATATGTATATATATGTTTATATATGTGTGTGTGTATGTGTATATATATATGTATTTGTGTATATATATGTATGTGTATATATGTAGATATATATATGTATGTATATATGTGTGTGTGTATATATATATGTGTATATGTATAGATATGTATATATATATGTTTATGTGTGTGTGTGTAAATATATATATATTTATATATATATATATATAAATATATATATATGACAGCAACACTCATCACTCACAACAGTGACAAAACAATTACATTGACAATCATGTTACGTTATTTTCAAAATGTTTCCTTTTCTTTTTCATTACTTCTTTAACACACTACTTCTCCGCTGCGAAGCGCAGGTATTTTGCTAGTGTAGAATAAGCTGAACCATTACAGATAATCTTGGACAAAATACAGGCCTGCAGATTTCTGTCAGGTGAAATGTAATGCAAATAAATGAAAAGCATTACATGTAGGAAGTAAAATACTAGATTTGAATACAAAATGTGAGATTTTAAACAATGAGAATGAACCAGCTGAACTGAATGGTCTGTTGTTGTCCACATGCAGACAGAGGTGATTAGGAAAGCAAACGGGATGTTAGGTAGGTATATTTTCTGGGACTTTGACGATAATGATAATTAGACAATATTTTGCATCCTATAAAAACGTGTTTGTAAAAGTCTTATTGCTATAGCTTGGTCTTGTTAATAGGATATTAATTGTAGCTTAGTAATGAGATTAATGGAAACAACAGTTAAGGAAAACAGGTCTTATTTACTTATTTAAAACTGATGTGAAATACCACAAAAACATTAAAATCGCCATTCAATGTATTACTGAGATTAAACAGTGAAGTATGAGCGAACCATTTCAAAGTGGACTATAGGATTTACACAATACAATTGCTCTAAGACCAACAGAACTATTATAATGAGAGCATTTTAAACAGACACCCTTAATGTAAACAAGATATGAATTCAAAGGGACTGGAATACTAATCATAAGTGAACTACACAGCAAGCACATAAATCTAGTATTCTGTACTATAGTGTGAAAATCCAAAGTTCTGTTAAATACTGCACAAGAAAAAAACTATAGCACTTGTAAACAAGTTCTGTCACATATTGCACAAAGATAAAAAAAAACAAACTTGTAACATTTTTAAACAAATTATTAACTTCAGGTTATGAACAATATTGCACAAAGGTATCAGAAAAAATAAAAATTCTAAAATTCTACTAAGGGAACTTTACATGTTACATGTTACAATATTTACTCTGGTGCTGATAGCCCTCTCAGCAGGACTGCTTGCAGGAGGGATGCACAGGTATTTTTTCGCAAGTTTTCCCAATTTAGGGAAATATACTTCTTGTGTTTTCCACCGCTCAGGTGGATTTATATCACTGTCCACCTCAGGTATCATCAAGAAGTTCTTGATCTCATTTTCATCAGCAGTGTGCAGAGACTCACCTTCTTTGAATTCCTGTGTTTTTTTAAAATAGCTGCCTAAAGCAGGCATGTTAAACACGCGGCCCCCGCATGCGGCCCGCATGACAGATCCTAGTTACCACTGAACTTGTACAAAATGATCACTGTCATTTGTGATTGAATCATTCTGCATCTTCGGCGTTACTTACTGACTTTTCTTATTTCTGTCTTCTGACAAAAGTGCTTTTTCCCATGGCATTACGGTAGCAGAAATGTCATCTGCTAGTATAGGCACGAGCCTTGACCAAAGTTACTGAGCCGTGACGTCGCAACTGAAGTGCTAGGCTGCAGCAGCGGGCAGCAGGTGCGGCTTTAGGCATGTGCAAACTGTGCACCTGTACAGGGCCGCCACACCAATATATATTGAATATAAAACGGAAAGAGAAAATAACGACATAGCTGACGGCAATGTGGCCGAAAAACATTGTGTTTCTTGTTAATTAGGACGCTGTATTTACTAATGTCGCTAGAGTCGGAGCAGTAAGCTATGTGTAGTATTATAACGTTCTGCCGTAATGAGAATATCATGGGCTGCCACTTGGTTTTCAAGTTACGGACACGCGCATATAGAAGCGTGTCATGAGCACGAGGCGGCTATGCAGTGTCCGCAATGGACGTGGCCATCCGCCGTGCATAAGATACCAAATTGACATTGGTGGGCGAAGAGGCCACCGATTCATTCTCTGTCCAGGGCCACCACGAGCCTAGAGCCGCCCCTGCTAGGTTACACTACTGGCTGCGCTGCTGAGACTGGCCACTGGGCAGAACTGACCATCACGAGTAGTAATATTTTCACATTTTTCTGCTCTAGTTTTATGTAATTTTGTCATAGTATTGTAACGAGCAGTTAGTGCAGACTACAGCTGAAGATCTGAAGTGGTGAGTTGTTTATTAACAAATTTTTGTGATTTTGATTTTGTAAAATTAGTGTAGGTCAGGGGGCTTTTTGCATATCGGCTTATTTTACAATATAAACTTTGAAGTAAACTTACTAAATAAAATTTTATTTTTGGAGGATTTGCTTTCCAATATGAATTACTGAGCAGTGAATTCAGTGAGCGTTTTCATGATTTCAGTTCACATGAACAGGACTTTGCGCTGTTCTCCTACAACATTGAGAATGCACCCGAGAATATCCAAATGGAATTGACTGAACTGCAGTTAGATTCTGAAGGCAAAATACAACGAAGTTGGTGTGCCAGGCTTGTATGCTTACCTGCCACCCTCGTATGTGCAGAACCGTAAGTTGGCATCGAGAGTACTGTCTATAACAGTATAATATTAACAATAAGAGCAGCTCACTAATGAAAACAGCAAATATAGGAGGCAGCGGGGATTGAACCGGGGACTCTTGATTATAAGTCAGCAAATCTTACCGCTACACCATGGAAACTGTTGTATTGTCCTTGAACCTTTTCTGAAAGTGTTTATTTGATCTTTGGACTTCGGGCTTCACACATTCTATAGTTTATGCCTACATTTTGTAACATTTATTACTAAAATATTAAAAAGTTTCTGTTTTAACAATGTTTTTACATAGATTACTGTAGAAACGGAACACACATGAAATGCATGTGTTCCAAATAACAATATTATTTCCACACTAAAACTCCAGCACTTCACTCCTAGATAATCAAACAAAGCATGAGCTGGGAGAACTTTGTGCATGTTCTGCGACGGTAGGGGATGGAATAGCAGGCTGCTTGCTACTTGTCTTAATCGGCACATTTACAGGACAAAAGACGCTGATGGAGAGGTGTGAACGGATTTAAGGTGGGCCGGATTTATGAGTTTTCTCGTAGGCTATGGTAATTCTAGTGTTAATATCATTTTCATGATGATAGGAGTTAAAGCATGTTATTAAACATGGGAACACAGTGGCACAGTGATAGTGACGAGCTGGCGCCCTGCCCAGAGGCCGCCTCACGCATGATGCTTGACCTTTGATGAAATAATTTATTGCAGCAGTACTATCTCTTTCAAACCTACAAAACCCGTTGCTGTATTTCCTTTCCTTTCTCCAAGTAACCAATCGCCACACAATCAGCTCTGTAGTAGACGTTAAGCCATCTATAAGCTTAGAATGCCGATTCTTCAAAACTTTAAGGAACATTGAAATATCTTCATAGTACAAGTTTAATTATTCCATCCATCTATCCTTCCCTTGTCACATCAGCCCCAGCAAGAATACAGAAGGAGGCAAGAACAATATGTGAACGGATCGCCAGCTCCTTGCTAGCGCATGCGGCACTGTTTCCTCACATGTTTAATTATTAACAATATAGATTATTTAAAATAAGTTAAAGTTTTATCTGTATAATATAGTAAACCTATTTTGCTGCATTTCATCCTTAAAATTATATCGTCATCATATGTAAATACACACTTTATAAAGTGGCTCAGGTTGTGCAATTTTATAACTGTGTCGCAAGTTTACAGTGAGGTAATTGTACTTATAAGTACAAAGCATTCCACAAAGAGCACTTGATTGACTGATTGAGTGCGTTTATACTTCTTGGAATGAAACTGTTTCTGAACCGCGAGGAAAGGCTCTGAAGCGTTTGACTTATGAGAGCAGTTCAATAGACAGCATGGCTGAGGCAGCGTGTGCTAGATGCTGTATACCAGTAATTCTCTTTCCAGTCAGCTGCTGTAGAGCTGTGATTCCCCAATCAGATATAGTGATATAAATACTCAGTGGTGCAGTGAGAGTAATGTGGAAAAAGATGATCTGCTGTGGCAACCCCTAATGGGAGCAGCTGAAAGAAGAATAAGAAAAAGGTGCAGTGAGAGTAACAATGCTAAAGCAGCTATGGTATTTAGAATAGTTTGACCATTCTGTGGACCATTATATTGTTACAGGTTAATTACAATCAGATGCATTAAACTAATAAACAGTATGCGGTTAATTTCAGTGTATTTATAAAGCCGCGTCTGGGATGTGGATCTAAAAAAGAATGAGAAAACAACACTGGAACAGTAGCACTGCTTTGATGCTGGGTGCCGACAGTTTGCAAAACCGAGCAGAGAACTTGCGTACACCAGGGTTTGAGCTAGCGTGAAAATGTGCGTGGCTTTACGCTAAGTTTAGGTTTTATACATCCCAATTTGAGTGTGGAAACGTTTGTACACAACATTTGTGTGCGTACACACCATTTATACATGAGGCACCTGGGCATTTAGGTAAGTTCCCAGTCAGAGCTGGATTTGATTGAGCTGTCGCTGTCAAATGATATAGTCAAAAGTAGGTTGCTAGTTATGTAAAATGAATTTAAAAATCTTGATGGTAATCCTAGGAGCAGAAGTGTTAAGTAAACTAAGATTCATGACAAAGAAAAAAAAACTTCATTATAAATTTATTAAAATAACACAAATTAATATTACGGTTATACATTATGTGGCTACACTTTAATGTAGTGTTACAAAGATGTTATAGTAGCATCAGGAATCTCACAGAATCCTAGGGATGAGGATGTGTATAAGTTTAGAAAAGACCGGCAAAATCGACAAGGTGGAGGATGGCCAATAACAGTACACATTAAAGGTGCTTGGTAACGATACATTTAGAGATTTTTTGATGTTTGCGACTTTTACCCAACTTCGGGCCTCACGTTTAATGCCGTGCATAGAATTCAGACTAAAATATGGTGTATGGAAAAAAGTGTAAATGTGCGCACACACAAAAAAATCCAGATACATTAAACTTCCATGCACTTCTCCTTTATAAATCCCAACGAACACGAAATTTAACCCAAGTGAACGTGCCTACAGCCCCATGCTGACTCCTCCCAGACTTTTGCATATTTTAATATTCAAATGAATTTAAATAGCCCCTTTCCTTTATTGTTCTGTTAAAAGACGATGGCAAAAGCATGTGGAAAAAAGGAGAATTTCAGCAAACGCAAAGTGGGGGCAAGGAAAAGTGTTCTACTTGTTGGCTTAAGCAATGGTATAAACAGAAGAAAACTGTTGGAGTGATACAGTGTGGTGGAGACACTGGAACATTCAAGTTCAGAAAGTCACACAGTGCCCAACATCAAAAGAAGTGGTCAGATATCAAAGTTCGATGTGAAAAGTGAGTTGCAGCCCACCTTCTGTTTATTCCATTACAGACAATATTACAAAAACTGACCTCCGTGCCAAGGACGCAAATCTACGCAGTGATAGTGCTAATGGTGCTGTGGCACCTCTGCCTCAGAAACCGCTGGGCAACCATTTATGTGCTGATGGATGCTGTTCTGGAGTCGAAAAATGCAATAGAGATGTGGTCAATGTCCTGAGGAATATAAGGGCTGTACTATGTGCTATTGACCACAAATTAAATCAAGTGGTTAAAAAATAAATACTGCATCTAATTACCTGTTTTTACATTCTGTTAATTACATTCAAACAAAGTTGTAACACTGTCTAATTCGGCCGATCATTTGGTGGGTCAGGTTCAGGTTCACCATACTGCATCTCTTCTGGTATGGGTAAGAAACAATTGTGTGTCATATTATGCTGCACGCTACACGCTTGCACAGTGCGACACACCTTTGGTAGACTATAGAGATGCACATTAATAGAGTGGAAGTGATTTCTATTTACATAAGCAGATTTATTCTCTGAAGGAGCCTTTATAGTGCAGTGTCAGGACCAAGCACCACAACATATTGATTCTTTGCTCTTTGCATGGCTCTTTGAGGTGACATATCTCTAAAAGAACTGCTTGCCTTTACCGCACTAATTGAAAAAAGCACATGGGACTGTGCAAAGCTGCTGCTTTTATGTGCCCTCTTGCTATAGATGATGTACTTCCAGCCAGTTCTTTTGTGGTGATTCATCCCTGGCTGATGTAACTTGTCCAGCGTTGTTGCAAAAGCAATGTGTGTGCACTTGACTGCTCTGATTACATGTGGAAAATGGGATGTTACCGCGAATTGCGCTTTAAATGTTTGCCAGTTCAACCACAGTGTAATGAGATCTTATATATCTGGAAGACAAGCAGATAATACCATCCCGTACAGCTATCATGGTGTGACTTTGAGATGTTTGTGAAATACCTGATCCATCAGCCAATTCACACTGAAAAGCTCCTGTGGCTAAAAACCAGAGAGTGGACAGAACTTGTAAAGGAGCAGGTAGAGCACAATTCTCAAAATCGACTTAGAAGCCATTCATCATCTGAAATATCTATCTATAAATACATGCTTTCTTCTAATTCTTCCATTTGCAATGTCTTCTAACAATGATAAAGCAGCTAAGGTGGCCATTCCATGCACCATTATATTGTTACAGAATGATTACAATCAAGTGAATTAAATTTGTAAACAATATGCAATTAATTTTGCTGTATTTGATAAATCCCACATCATTGATGCAAACCTGAAAATAGGGAAAAAGTGTGTACGCAAGAGAGGAGGCTGTCGTGAAAATGTGCATAGCTTTACGCCAGGTTTAGTTTTTCTCTGCATCTCAAAATGTGCATGAAAATGAGCGTAAGCAACTTTTTTCTGCATATGCACTGTTTATACATGAGACCCCTTGTCTCAGTTAAATCCTTTCATGAGCGCATTTCAGTTACTTCGTGCACTTTAGCAGCAAAGAAGACAAAAGTTGCTTTATTTCTCCAAACCTCATGAGATTTTACTAAAGAGTGTAAGACTACATAACCTGAGGCAGCATTGGAAACATGATCTTTCAGTCATAATTTCAGATGATAAGTGAAAGGTTGTGTGCTCTTTCATAAGCTGGAACCTCATTTAAAGTTGGTTCCTGTCTTATGACCAAGGCTGGCAAGACAGACTTTAACCCATTCTAAGGACCCAGACTTTGTAAGAACAGGCTGAGAAAATGCATGGGTGGATGGATGAAACTTTTGAGCAAAAGTGATGCACTCTTAACTTAATTACATTGTATTTATTTACAGATGCAGAGACCAATGATGAGCTGTATGTTAAATATAAAGGTGTACATTACACAGTCCAGAAGAATAAATAAGATGAAAATTGTCTTTAATGCTTGAGCAGAATTAAGAAATATTTTATAGAAGAAAAACAAAGTGTATATCTAGCAGAGGATGAATAATTTATACTAACAGTGTACAGAAATCATTACATATTATTATCACTACCATATTCATGGTACAAACCGCAAATCAAGCTAAGCAAACATGTAAATGCAGAGACAAGTATTTTGAAGTATAGGATGGCATAATATTTTTAAGAGGTTCTATACAATTGAAAGAATTTTAAAAGCATTCCCCAAAATACTTAAAGCAAGTGAAGTGTGGGTTAAACTGGTGTTATGTGCTTAGATACCTGCATCTTTGGTTAGAACATTTATTGCTCTTTTTTTAACAAGGTATAGACTATACATTCCTTTAGCAATCCTGTTAAAAGTCTGTGAATCTGGTCAGCTAAAAACTAAAGCATGTCACTGTCAGTGGTTTGCAGTGGTAGAAAATATCACACATGTGGTCGTTTTCTTGAATGGAAAAGCACTGTTCTGTAACTTGTGCAGTGGGGATTAGAGCATCCTTTGGCATTACTGACATGAGTAAGTGTATGTCATCAGCAGTCATCGGCATAGCAATAAAAATTCTCTTTATGTTTTTTTTTCTTTTCTCAAAGCCATGCAAGTTTTGTTAATTGGTCCCAGTGCAAATGAGTGAGAATGTCTGTGAATAGACATTGTGATAAACTGGTATCCTGTCCATGCCCCTTTCTTGCACAGTGCCCAGTGCTGCCAGGATTGGCTCTTGCTCCCTTATCCTCTATTATTTGTTTGCCAGTGAACATAACACATTTTCTTTGAGATTATCATTAATGGTTAAAAGACCATAAGAGAAAATAAAGAAGAACTGCATTATTGTAAAAAAGGGCATCCTGCATAGTCCTTATTTTTCTGCTGAAATTTCCTTTTTCTCAGGGTTAGGTCACCATTTAATCTATTTCATTAAAAAAAAATTAAATACATTAAACATACAAACACAGCATGCCTAGTTTTCACACAGTTGGCTTAGTTTTTTTTCTTTTCTTTTTTACTGCCAGTTTTCAGAGTCTTTTCAATTTTATTTTCAAAAGGGAATTCTCACCACTGCACCACTCATTGCACTGCAAGTAACGGATAAAAAAATGCAAATACCCAGACCTAAGCTCAAACGTTTTTTCACTGGTGAACTGCATTCCACATGGCATTTAAAATGATTTTCTTTTTTTTTTTGACCAATACATCTCAACCCTACCCTTCTGAATTGCGTATATACAATACAGTAATCCCTCCTCCATCGCGGGGGTTGCGTTCCAGACCCCCCCGCGATAGGTGAAAATCCGCGAAGTAGAAACCATATGTTTGTATGGTTATTTTTATATATTTTAAGCCCTTATAAACTCTCCCACACTGTTAACATTATTAGAGCCCTCTAGACATGAAATAACACCCTTTAGTCAAAAGTTTAAACTGTGCTCCATGACAAGACAGAGATGACAGTTCTTTCTCACAATTAAAAGAATGCAAATATATCAGGAGCAGAGAATTTAAGAGAGAGAGCGCGCGCTCGCAAAGAAAAGCAAACAATCAAAAAATCAATACGTGTGCTTTTAAGTAAAGCGGCACTTTTCAGAGGAGCGTCAGTATCTTCTAAGCAAACAGCCTATGTTAAAATAGCCCCTCTGCTCAAATCTCCTCGTCAGGCGCAGGGAACGTCAGAGAGAGAGCGCGAGATTAAAGCAAAAAATCAATACGTGTGCTTTTGTGCTTTTAAATATGCCGAGATAAAGCGGCATTTTTTAGAGGAGCGTCAGTATCTTTTAAGCAAACAGCTTCTGTGCAAACAGCACCTCTGCTCATACTCCCTCGTCAGGCGCAGATAATGTCAGAGAGGGTGAGATAGAGGCAGAGACAAGCAAACAAACACCGCGCGGGATGCATATCTTATAGCATTCAGGAGTTTTCCGATATCACATATGTTACAGCCATTACGATAGACAGGTCACCAGCAATAAATACGTACTATGCAAGGAAAATAGTATACAGTAAATGTGTGTACAGTGACACTAAACGTACGTACATGTACTAAGCACTGTAAGAAGAAAATTAATTATGGTTACTCACCAACAATGACACGATGACTTGTCCGATAACAATGAGTTTAATTTTACTGCACAACAAAGGAGAGCGTTACAGCCCTTGTAAAGGAGCCACTTCAGGCGATTGTGTAGCACTGCCGTTGTTCTTCTTCTGGCAGTCTTCAAATCCCTAAAGCAGATTCCATCCAGACTACTGCCTTATTACATCCACTTACAACTCGTTTTGCACCCTGGTTAAAAGGACACTGCAGCCGTAGATCTTATATTCCTTTCCTACTTTTTAAATAAAAAGAATCGTAGCCTTTAACAAATCCAAAACGTTTACCTTTTCAGCAATCGTTAACATCTTCTCCTTGCGCTTGGGCACGGCCCCTGAAGCAGTAGCAGATTGTTTTGGAGCCATAATGAAGGGCTTGACTATGCACAAAGATAAACACAAAAGAGCACAACTCTTTACACAGCGAAACACGTTGATGCTGAATGAGCGAGAGGAGACTTCCTGGTTAACACTGCATTCAGCACGCAGGAGCTCAACTGCGTGCTCTGATTGGTTAGCTTCTCAGTCAGGAGAACTTAACTGCTTGCTCTGATTGGTTAGCTTCTCATCCATTCGCCAATAGCGTCCCTTGTATGAAATCAACTGGGCAAACCAACTGAGGAAGCATATACAGGAAGTAAAAAGACACATTGTCCGCAGAACCCGCGAAGCAGCGAAAAATCCGTGTTATATATTTAGTTATACTTTCATATAAAATCCGCGATAGAGTGAAGCCGCGAAAGTCGAAGCGCGATATAGCGAGGGATTACTGTAAATGCAAAGAAAGCCAACAGCTTGTCATGATTTCAGAGCTCACGAACAGCCTGGATTTTGTTTTCCGTATGTGGTGCTTAGTGCTGGCTCAACCCAGACATGGTTCCATGTGCAAATAAACAGAAAAGCCACTAAAACTGTGCCTGCCAAAAAGCCAGTACAATCACGATGTAATAATGTGATAATTTACTTAATGTAATACTTATTGTGCTGCTAGTTATTTAAAAAATCAAAAGATGTGCTTACCTTACAACTTGAGTCATCAAAAATCATGTGTTTAGACTAACTATGGTGTAGGTTAGCGGTTCCCCTCAATTGTATCTGGCTGCAGGTCACAGACTCGGCCTTCCATGCCCCCAGCCTTCCACACCACGCCCCCAGCATTCACGTTCATCCTCTGTTACATCGCTTTCGTTGAAAAACTAGTAACGTTTATTAACCCTGTAACCCTAAAAGATGATTTTAGTATGCCTTCCTCCAATCACGAGGTAAGAATCTGAGTTTCTCTTTATTGTATTACTGTTGTGTTTCTTTTTAGAAACAAAAAACAGTTTTATAATTTATGATTCAGGATTTGATAGTTATAAGAATAAGGACATAACATATTTTTAGATTAAGGAAACACCATACTAAATATGAATGTTGTTGCTCTAACTGCTATTACAGTGATGCTTTGCTATATCGCGCTTCGACTTTCGCGGCTTCGCTCCATCGCGGATTTTAAATGTAAGCATATCTAAATATATATCACGGATTTTTTGCTGGTTTGCGGATATATGCGGACAATGGGTCTTTTAATTTATGGTACATGCTTCCTCAGTTTGTTTGCCCAGTTGATTTCATACAAGGGATGCTATTGGCGGATGGCTGAGAAACTACCCAATCAGAGCACATATTACGTATTAAATAAAACTCCTCAATAATATACGATATGCTTCCCGCGCGGTGCTTTGCACACTTAGAAGCTGTAACAGCACGTATTGATTTTTGTTTGTTTGCTTTTCTCTCTCTGTCTCTCTCACTCTCTCTGACATTCTCTGCTCCTGACCCGCACTCCTTTGAAGAGGAAGATATGTTTGCATTCTTTTAATTGTGAGACGGAACTGTCATCTCTGTCTTGTCATGGAGCACAGTTTAAACATTTGACTAAAGGGTGTTATTTCATGTCTAGAGGGCTCTAATGATGTTAAAAAACGTATTTAGATGGTTGTAAACAGGTTTTCTATGCTGTAACTGTGAAAATATTAGATTTATAAATAAAGAATCCTACTTCGTGGAAATTCATTTATCGCAGTAGAGTGTGGAACGGATTAACAGCGATAAACGAGGGTTTACTGTATAACTGTGCGGAGAATATTTGTAAACAGTGTGGGAGAGTTTATAAGGGCTTAAAATATAGAAAAATAACCATACAAACATATGGTTTCTACTTTGCGGATTTTCATCTATCGCGGGGGGTTCTGGAACGCATCCCCCGCGATCGAGGAGGGATGACTGTATAGTGAATTTTACCATTCAAAATATTTGAAATTATTTTAACATTATTTCTGGAACCTCGTTCAATAAAAGCGAAAATTCCGTTAATGACATTCATTTATTATGTTACAAAATAAATGATCAACAAGCATGAAAATGAAGGTCTAAACTTTCGAGTTCTCAGTAAAAGAAATTTTTTAATTTGTTTGTATTGAACAATTTTTAAATGATCCAGCTTACTACAGTACTGTACATGGAGACCTTTCTTTGCATTATGTCTTGAATTGTGTTTTCTTAATTTTGTTCTATGCTGCTGTTATAATGTTGATAAATTTCATGTGGAGTTGTTAACCTTAAAATGTTTTCCTGGCTTTTCATTTTAATGCATAATTGTTCTCCCTGAGGCCCTAATTTATAAGAATTTACTTATCAAAAAAGTGAGGCAAATCACTTAAATTGCTTAATAGATATTATCGTTTGTTTTTCTAAAGAAATGTAAAAAATATGCATTATTGAAAGTTGTACCCTCTGTGGCTTACTTCCATAAACCACCTTTCATTTATTTTGGAACTGAACTATAACTGTAACTCCAATAATTTATTTGAAATCTACCAATCTGGTTTTAGGCATTATCATGGTGTTGAGACGGCCCTCCTTAAAGTATTCAATGACATCTCTATTATTACTGACCCAGTGGCGCTGCAGTCCTTGTCCTCCTTGACCTGTCCGCTGCCTTTGACACTATTGACCGTCAGATATTGCTGTTGCGGCTTGAACATCTTGTTGGGCTTAAAGGGGCTGCCCTTAACTAGTTCATGTCATATCTAACTGGTAGACACTTTTCAGTGACTTTAAATTCCTCTTTTTTGTCTACTGCTTCTCTTAAATGTGGTGTTCCTCAGGGATCCATTTTGGGTCCTATTTTGTTCTCTATATACCTTCACCCTATTGGAGCTATTTTTAGGAAATTTAAAATTTCTTTTCACTGCTATGCTGATGATACACAGGTTTATATTCCTGTCTGCAACTCTGCAATGAATCAACTGCACAACTGTCTTTCTAAACGAAGATCCTGGATGGCTAATAATTTTCTTGAATTTTTCTGAATCAAAATAAAACGGAGGTGCTTATAGTGGGTCCATCAGCTAAAGCCCAAATTGGTCTTGGACTTCTCTGTCTTTTGCAAACCTCAAGTCGGCAATCTTGGTGTTATCTTTGACAGTAACCTCTCTTTTGAGAAACAGGTTAATTCTGTAGTCAAGAGTTGCTTTTTCCAGCTTCGTCTATTAGGTAAGATCAAGCCTTTTTATCTTCTAGGGATCTTGAGAAAGCTACTCATGCTTTTATCTTCTCTCACCTTGATTACTGAAACTTGCTGTATTCTGGGATTAGCAAATCCCTGATACACAGGTTGCAGTTGGTCCAGGATGCTGCCACTCGCTTTCTGGTTGGGACAAGAAAGTCTGATTCTGTTTCTCCAATATTAGCTTCTTTACACTTGCTGCCTGTCAGTTTTTGATTTTGATTTTAAAATTTTGTTGCTAGTTTTTATATCTTTACATGGGCTTGCTCCTGCCTATTTATATGAATTGTGTGTTTTACACTAGCCATCTAGAGTGCTTAGGTCTTCTGGTCAGTTGTCTCTAGTTGTCCCTCATACCAAGTGTAAAACTAAAGGGGACAGGGCTGTTGCACCTGCTGCTCCTCGCCTGTGGAACTCTTTACCTCATTACATAAAGGAGTCGTCTACAATTGAACTGTTCAAAACAAGATTAAAGACTCATTTCTATTTACTTGCATTACGTGACCTTCAGTAATACTGATGGTTTCCTCATTGTGATTATGTAACATTACTTCTATTTATTTTTTTTTTTTACAGTAATCACTCGCTATATCGCGCTTCGACTTTCGCA
Source organism: Polypterus bichir lapradei (assembly GCA_026402145.1). Classification (NCBI taxonomy): domain Eukaryota; kingdom Metazoa; phylum Chordata; class Cladistia; order Polypteriformes; family Polypteridae; genus Polypterus; species Polypterus bichir. Next base: position 33,394,827 of record JANRMT010062856.1, read on the forward strand.
GCTTCACTCTATCACGGATTTTATATGTAAGCATATCTAAATATATAATGCTGACTTTTCACTGCTTCACAGGTTTCTGAGGACAATGGGTCTTTTTACTTCTGGTACATGCTTCCTCAGTTGGTTTGCCCAGTTGATTTCATACAAGGGACGCTATTGGCGGATGGCTAAGAAACTACCCAATCAGAGCATGCAGTTAATTTCATGTGTGCTGATTGGCTCAGCGACAGAGCGCCGAATTCGATTCCGCGGCGTTAACCAGGAAGTCTCGTCTCGCTCATTCAGCATCAACCTGTTTCGTTGTGTAAAGAGTTAACTTTTATGCTCTTTTGTGTTTATCGTTGTGCATAGTCAAGCCCTTCGTTATGTCTCCAAAACAATCTACTCCTGATACTGCTTCAGGGGCTGTGCCCAAGCACCAATGGAAGATGCTAACGATTGCCAAAAAGGTAAAAGTTTTGGATATGTTGAAGGAACAGCTACACCGCTGTAGGACGCCGTTACGGCATCAATGATTCCACAATTCTTTTTATTTAAAAAGGAGGAAAAGAATATAAGATCTATGGCCGCAGTGTCCTTTAACCAGAGTGCAAAACGAGTTGTAAGTGGACGTAATAAGGCGGTAGTCCGGATGGAATCTGCTTTAGGGATTTGGATAGAAGACTGCCAGAAGAAGAACAACAGCGGTGCTACACAGTCGCCTGAAGAGGCTCCTTTAGAAGAGCTGTAACGCTCTCCTTTGTGCAGTAAAATTAAACTCATCGTTATTGGACAAGTCGTTGTGTCATTGTTGGTGAGTAACCATAATTCATTTTCTACGTACAGTACTTAGTACATGTACGTACGTTTAGTATCACTGTACAGACATTTTACTGTATACAATTTTTCTTGCATTGTACGTATTTATTGCTGGTGGCCTGTCTGTCGTAATGACTGTAACATGTGATATTGGAGATGCTCGATATCTTTAAAATAATATTTAGGTTTTTCTGTATATAAACAGTGTGTTTTCATACATAATTTCAACAAATCTTACCTAATATCTAAGGAATACAAAGGGTTTATGCTGTATAATTGTGCGGGAAATGTTTATAAGAGTGTGGGAGAGTTTACAAGGGCTTAAAATATATAAAAATAACCATATAAACTTGTGGTTTTTACTTTGCGGATTTTCACCTTTTGCAAGGGTTTCTGGAACGCAACCCCCACGATCGAGGAGGGATTACTGTATTTATGTTCATTTATTTTATTTCTATTTATGTTATTCATGTTAATTATATGTTTTTCTTTTATTCTATTATTGTAAAGCAGTTTGGCCACAGCATTCCTGTGTTGTTTTAAATGTGCTATATAAATAAATTTGACATTGAACTAACACATTGATTCAGATTTTGAACTTAACTTTAAAATGCTTTGTTTGGGTAGATACAATAATTACAATATTTTTTTAGTGATTTTAAATCTTTTAATTGCCATATACAATTTAATGTACATGTGCTGGTCATAAAATTAGAATATCATGACAAAGTTGATTTTTTTTAGTAATTCCATTCAAAAAGTGAAACTTGTATATTAGATTCATTCATTACACACAGACTGATGTATTTCAAATGTTTATTTCTCTTAATTTTGATGATTATAACTGACAACTAATGAAAGTCCCAAATTCAGTATCTCGGAAAATTAGAATATTGTGAAAAGGTTCAATATTGAAGACACCTGGTGCCACAATCTAATCAGCTAATTAACTCAGAACACCTGCAATACACAATCATGGGGAAGACTGCTGACTTGACAGTTGTCCAATAGACGACCATTGACACCTTGTACAGGGAGGGCAAGACACAAAAGGTCATTGCTAAAGAGGCTGGCTGTTCACAGAGCTCTTTGTCCAAGCACATTAATAGAGAGGCGAAGGGAAGGACAAGATGTGGTAGAAAAAAGTGTACAAGCAATAGGGATAACCGCACCCTGGAGAGGATTGTGAAACAAAACCCATTCAAAACTGTGGGGGAGATTCACAAAGAGTGGACTGCAGCTGGAGTCAGTGCTTCAAGAACCACCGCGCACAGACATATGCAAGACATGGGTTTCAGCTGTCGCATTCCTTGTGTCAAGCCACTCTTGAACAAGAGACAGCGTCAGAAGCGTCTCGCCTGGGCTAAAGACAAAACTGCTGCTGAGTGGTCCAAAGTTATGTTCTCTGATGAAAGTAAATTTTGCATTTCCTTTGGAAATCAAGGTCCCAGAGTCTGGAGGAAGAGAGGAGAGGCACAGAATCCACGTTGCTTGAGGTCCAGTGTAAAGTTTCCACAATCAGTGTTGGTTTGGGGTACCATGTCATCTGCTGGTGTTGGTCCATTGTGTTTTCTGAGGTCCAAGGTCAACGCAGCCATCTACCAGGAAGTTTTAGAGCACTTCATGCTTCCTGCTGCTGACAAACTTTATGGAGATGCAGATTTCATTTTCCAACAGGACCTGGCACCTGCACAAAGTGCCAAAACTACCAGTACCTGGTTTAAGGACCATGGTATCCCTGTTCTTGATTGGCCAGCAAACTCAACTGACCTTAACCCCATAGAAAATCTATAGGGTATTGTGAAGAGGAAGATGCAATACGCCAGACCCAACAATTCAGAAGAGCTGAAGACCACTATCAGAGCAACATGGGCTCTCATAACACCTGAGCAGTGCCACAGACTGATCGACTCCATGCCACGCCGCATTGCTGCAGTAATCCAGGCCAAAGGAGCCCCAACTAAATGTTGAGTGCTGTACATGCTCATATTTTTTATGTTCATTCCTTTCAGTTGGCCAACATTTCCAAAAATCTTTTTTTTGCATTGGTCTTAATTTTATTATTTTATTATTTTATTTTAATATTCTAATTTTCCGAGATACTAAATTTGGGACTTTCATTAGTTGTTAGTTATAATCATCAAAATTAAAAGAAATAAACATTTGAAATACATCAGTCTGTGTGTAATGAATGAATCTAATATACAAGTTTCACTTTTTGAATGGAATTACTGAAATAAATCAACTTTGTCATGATATTCTAATTTTATGACTGGCACCTGTATTAGGAATTTTCATTTCTCGCATACCCCAGCTTACTCTTCAAACTGAGATATAATTTTTTTTGTAAATAAGATTACCATAATTAGGTCATTGGTTTCACTGCCTGATTAGTTAAGGTTTTTTTTATTCTGTCAGACCAAGTATTGTTACCTTAATAAATGCTAGCTTGATTTCTGGTTGTGTTCCTGCTGCCTTGAAACACGCTGTGGTGCAGAAACTTATTAAAAACACAAAATAAGGACCCTCTAATGTGTCAAATTTCAGGCCAATTTCAAAATTGCTCTTAGTCTTAGAAAACGTTGTCCTAACTCAAGCATTTCCAGATGAAAATAGTATTCTGGAAAAATTCCAATCCAGATACAGATATTCTTACAGTAGTGAAACATCTTTGTTAAAGGTTTACAATGACCTCATCCCAACTACTAATACTGGAGATTCTGCCATTTGCCATTCTTGTACTGCTAGATACAATACAATACAATACAGTTTATTTTTGTATAGCCCAAAATCACACAGGAAGTGCCACAATGGGCTTTAACAGGCCCTGCCTCTTTATTAGATCTTACCTCAGGTTTTGATACTGTGGATCTTATGATTCTTATATCCTGCCTTGAACAGGATGTAGGTATCCAAGGTATTTCCCTTAAATGGTTTAAATCTTAATCTAAGCAATAGGAGCTTTTCTATTTATTTGGGCGAGTTCTCATCCTCTGTACCACCTCTAACTTGTCGGGTTCCGCAGGGTTCAATCCTTGGACTGGTTCTCTTTTTGGTACCATTGTTAACAAGTATGGCTTCTCCTTTCACTGCTATGCTGATGACGCCCAAATCAAGTTGCCAATAAAATCAAAGAGAGAGAGTACAAACCCTCCATGCGTGCTTGAGTGATATTAAAACCTGGATGGCAATGAATTTTCTTAAACTAAATGATAATGAAACTGTGATTGTGGTGTCAAGTGCACTTTGGGGGGTCTTTTGGGGGTAAGTGGGATTGTGAACGCGACTGAGAGAATAAAACTGAATAAAAAAGAAAAACAAAGCTAACCTTTACAAGAATCATACATTTACACCGACTGTTACAGACTGAAATCAAATGTGTGTTTTTATTGTAAAATAGTAAGAATGAAAACGGACTTGAACCCATGAAGTTTTGATTACCAGTCAACAGTTGATACCTTTGCGCCAACCCTAACGTGGGTTCTTTTTCTGCAGTTATATTCTTGAATAGAAGTGCAGTTGTTCTGTTATATTTGTACCTTTTGTGAAAGTGTTTATTTGATATTTGGAATTCATGCTTCACACATTATATACTTCATGTCTACATTTTGTCAATTATTACTAAAACATGAAAAATGTTTCTGTTTTAACGATGTGTTTACATAGATCGTTGTAGACACGGAACACACATGGGGGGTATTTTTCATATGTGGATTACTCGTTTAGCCAGATGTAATTGTTGACAATTTGGCATGATCCTGACTCTGTCGGTTTTTCGAAACTCTTGCTGGATGTGTTGTCATAGCAGCACATCCAAATCCTCAAACCTGCTCGGAGCAGGTTTGTTCTATGTAAACAAGGATTAGCTCACACACTTAATCAGTTTCCGTGTATTCATTCAGTCATGGCTTCACCGTTCATGAATGAGCAACCAATTGATATCGGTGCGCAAATTATAAGAAGAGAATTTCCTATAGAGAGGGTTTTGCGCGATCGGCAAGATCCTTTATTGCTCCCGGAGAAAATTCTTTTTGAAAGATACCGCTTTAGCCAAGGGGGAATATTGTACCTCAAAGATTTATTAGCACCTTATATTTGAAGTCAGACTAGGTGAAGTCAGGCTCTCACAACCACACAGACAGTATGCATTGCTTTGAAGTTTTTTGCAAGCGGCACTTTTTTATATACTGTAGGCGATGCGGAAAATGTATCTAAAAGTGCAGTTTGCCAGGCAATTCGTAAAGTCTGTTTGGCTCTGAAATATTTCCTTTGGGTTTTAATAGTGTTTCCTGGACACCTGTGTGTGCAGGCAATAAACGTTTCATGCTATTGCAGGTAGGTTAATACACAGGCAAAAACACCCACAGTTCCATAAAAAATCTCACAATCGGCCTAACATTCTCATTACCCAGGATTTCCAAATGTGATTGGAGCACATGGGTGTGATCAGAGTGGAGTTTGATCAAACATTATTTGGAAAATGTTCCTCTCTTCCTGATGAATAATCAGACACAGTGTCTTCATCAAATATTTGACCTTTGTCAATATCTCATTGGTCAGACACAAGTTCTAGATAGATAGATAGATACTTTATTAATCCCATGGGGAAATTCAAATAATCCAGCAGCAGGATACTGTTACACAAAAAAAAAAAAAAATTAAATTAAAGAGTAATAAAAATGCATGTAAAAACAGACAATAACTTTGAATAATGTTAGCATTTAGTCTCCCGGGTGGAATTGAAGAGTCGCATAGTGTGGGGGAGGAACGATCTCCAGTCTGTCAGTGGAGCAAGACAGTGACAAAAGTCTGTCACTGAAGCTACTCCTCTGTCTGGAGATGACACTGTTCAGTGGATGCAGTTAGATTAAAGTTAGATGTTTTATTCTATGGATATGACATTCCCTGAAACCGACTCTGCAAAAAAGAGGACTATATGGAACATACCTATGGCACACATTGAGGACAAATATATGCAATGAGCATCCTTTACCTGAAATGAAGTGACCACTGCATCTTGCCACTGGTTCTGAGGGGGAGCTTCCCCCTGGAATGCACTCAGAAACAGGGCGATGGGCATTTTGCTGGAGAGCCAACACTTCTGCAGGGGTTAGGTCTGGACTGCGTGGACCTCCACCTATTTTTTGCTTGTCTGCCTTCTTATTAGCTTTAAAATTAATGTTTTTTATATTATATATGATTCTTTATGTCAACAATTCTTTAACACTAGAATTACCAGAGCCTACGAAAAAACTCGTAGATCCGTCCCACCTTAAATCGCTTCTTAAAACCGCTCTCACCTCTCCGCCAGCCTCCTTTGTCCTGTAAATGTGCCGATAAAAACAAACTGCAAGCAGCCGGCTATTCCATCCCCCCACCGACTCAGAACGTGCACGAACTTCTCCGAGCTCATGCCTCGATTATCTAGGAGTGAAGTGGAGTTTTAGAGTGGAAATAATAGATTGTTATTTGGAACACACGCATTTCATGTGTGTTCCGTTTCCACAGTAATCTGTGTAAACACGATGTTAAAACAGAAACTTTTTCATATTTTAGTAATAAATGTCACAAAATGTAGACATAAACTATAAAATGTGTGAAGCCTGACAGCCAAAGAGCAAATACACTTTTATAAAAGGTTCAAGACTCTTTATATCAGCTTCCATGGCGTACTGGTAAGATTTCGTCACTTAGCGCGCAGCAGACTTCTTTTACCTCAAGAGATCCGAGTTCGAATCTCCGCTAGGGAGAAAATGTATTTATTTTTAACCTTCGCCGTTCTGCCTGCCTGAACAACCTGTCTATCTATATAGTAATAACAGTAATTTTATTATTATATAGGAGCTTCCCTGTCTGCCTATCATATAGTGCCTTTCCTTCCTACCTATCTATATATCTATCCCCTTAGCTGTTTTTTATATATCTATTATACAGTGCCTTCCCTGTTTATTTATATATCTAGTGCCTTCTCTGCCTGTCTGTCTGTCTGATTGCATATAGCGCTGAACTTACTGCTCTGTACTATTCTGTCTTCTGCATGTCCTGGAGTACAAAAGAAACACCACCATACAGCAACATGTGCGAACTGGCAAGATCGGGGAAAAACACGCGGTCACTGATTACAAACCGCAAGATGAATGAAAGAGACAATATATGTAAAAACATCATCGCACTAATGCAATATTATTTGAAAACAAACAGCATCAGATCGGGTTTGAATATGCGCCCGATCTGACGCTGTTCGTTTTCAAATAATATTGCATGTACTGTGCGTTGAAACTGCGGCACTGAATAAGCAGACTCCTTCTGTAACAGCGTCAGCGTGTATTCAAACCCGATCTGACGCTCTTCTTTTTCAAATAATATTGCATGTATTGAACTATTTTAGAATAAAAACATACATTTGATTTCAGTCAGTCTGTAAAAGCCAGTGTAAATGCATGATAATTATAAAGGTTAGCTTTTTTTTTAATTCAGTTCCATTCTCTCAGTCGCGTCCACCATCCCCCCCCAATCTGACACTGCTTTTTTTCACATAAAGACGTGCTATAACTCAAATGTGATTTATTTGGAGACGCGATATAGCTCGAATGTGATTTATTTGGAGACGCGCTATACTCGAATGTTATTTGTATGGGGAAGAAAGTACAATGTCAGGTGCTCATTCAGTGTAATAGGAACCATAGCACAGAGAGATGTGTACACTGCAACAAGTACACATGTCGTGAATGTAGGAAGGGTGTGTGGGAATTGTTAATATTTGAATGTGATGATTTTATATAGCACGGATCGGAAATCAGCAGTTCTTAGCATTGCACGACGCAAGCTGTCGTATCAACCGCCTACTGTAAATTGCTTTATTTTTTCTTCACGGATAGTCTAGAATAAAAGTGCACTTGTTTTGTTATTCTTGTACACCAACATATGTTCCTGTGTTTGAGCGACACGGACATGCTCAAAAAAATAGACGTGTAATGCCACGAAATGTGCACGCAGGCTCTTCAGTTCGCAAGCATTGGTACGAGAATGCAGTCACAAATACGCTGCAGAGCTATAGCGCATCTTTATGTGAAAACAGCATTCTCAATTTGGGGGGGGGGGTGTAGGGAAGGATCCTGAACACGACTGAGAGAATGAAAAGTGAATAAAAAAAAAATAACCTTTACAAGTATAATAAATTACAACGGCTGTTACACACTGAAATCAAATGTATATGTTTTTATTATAAAATAGTAAGTATAACAGCAGTTTACGTCTCAAAACTGAATCGCGCGGGATCGAACTCATGACCTTTTGAACACTAGTCAGTGATTGATACCATTATGCTACCATGACAGCTGGAATACGTATGTGTCAATGTGGCATGCTAAGGTTGCTTTTTTCTGCAGTTATATTTTTGAATAAAAGCATACTTGTTCTGTTATATTTGTACCTTTTGTAAATGTGTTTGATATTTGGACTTCAGGCTTCATACATTATATAGTTTATGCTTACATTTTGTCATTTACTACTACAATATGAAAAACGTTTCTGTTTTAAAAATGTGTTTACACGGATTACTGTAGAAACAGAACACACGTGAAATGCGTGTATTCCAAATAATGATCTATTATTTCCACTCTAAAATTCCACTTCACTCCCAGATAATCAAGGCATGAGCTGGGAGAAGTTTGTGCACGTTCTATGTCGTTGGGGGGATGGAATAGCCGGCTACTTGCAGCTTTTCTTTTATCAGCACGTTTAGATTAACAAAAGACGCTGGCGGAGAGGTGAGAACGGTTTTAAGAAGCGATTTAAGGTGGGACGGATCTACGAGTTTTTTCGTAGGCTCTGGTAATTCTAGTGTTAAATAATTATATACCAATATTTACCAGTTTTTCTTGTACTTCACTTTAATCTGTTCCCATGTTCTCCTTGGCTCACGTTTGATATGGAATTATGGCATATTAAATAATAATTAATTTGACACATGAGAAATGAAACCTTGAAATTCTTCATATCCTTCGAATAAAAGGTCCTGCTCCACTTGTGTGAAAAAAAAATGCAACCGTTCTTTCGTCATTTTGTTACAGCCTATCAAAGACTTGCTGATCATGTTTTTTAGACTCATTATATTTGGGCTTTTCAATCAGTGCGGGCACGCAAATTCATCTCGGATGATTAGATCCAGCTAGACTAATCTACTACATGGCTGCGTTTGAAAAAACGACTTATCCCGGATGAGTTTCACCGGACTTAACTCATCCAAGATGAGGCATCTGATCTCGAATGATTTAAGCGACATAAGGAAAATACCCCCATGAAATGCATTTGTTCCAAATATCGATATAGTATTTATAAAAGGTGTCATTTTGCTTGACTTCTCACTCTATACAACTCTAAGCAACTGACATGCAGGTAAACAGACTTGAGCTGAGAAAACTGTGTGGCGGTGGGGGATGGAATAGTAGGCTGCTGGCTGCTTGCTGCTTATCGACACATTTACAGGACAAAACACGCTGATGGAGAGGTGCGAAGCGATTTAAGGGGGGATGGATCTACGAGTTTTTTCGTAGGCTCTGGTAATTCTAGTGTTAGGACAACACGATCGGACAGACTTGAGGCAGGATTTTTTCTCCAAAAACAAAGAAAATTATTTTTATCTATACTAATAAAAGGCAAAGCTCTCACTGACTGACTGACTCACTCACTCACTTATCACTAATTCTCCAACTTCCCGTGTAGGTGGAAGGCTGAAATTTAGCAGGCTCATTCCTTAAAATTTACTCACAAAAGTTAAGCAGGTTTCATTTCGAGATTCTACTCGTAACGGTCATAACTGGAACCTACTTTCGTCCACATACTGTATACGGCCATAGCCTGCAGGTCGATTGCCGTGTGAGGCGGAGTTGCGTCCCGCATCATCACGCCTCCCACGTAATTGAGTGCCTGCCCATATAAGGTAAATATTCGCGGGTGAAGGACTGTGCTTAGCATATTTATAAGTGCAGCTACTGCGGAAATCAGCACGCCTCCCACGTAATTGGCTGTCTGCCCATAGACACACAGCCGCTAAATATTCGCGACCACACACTTGGTATACAAACAAGCCAGTTTCCCTTTCAGTTTGTACATGTTCAGTCTCTTCCTGTGCATTTCCTGTGCAGCGAGCAAGAGAGAGAGAGCGCGACACACACACACACAGGCAGCGCGAGAGAGAGACAGATGCACACACACAGTCATCGCGAGCACACACACACAGGCAGCACAAGAGAGAGAGCGACACACACACAGGCAGCACGAGAGAGATAGCGCGACACACACACAGGCAGTGCGAGAGAGATAGCGCAACCCACACACAGACAGTGCGAGAGAGATGGCGCGACACACACACACAGAGACAGCGCGAGAGATGGACGCAGACACACAGGCAGCGTGAAAGAGAGCTGGACGCATTAAGGTAGGAAGGCAGTTAAAGAATGCACTGGTCTTGATTTTGTTTTCACTTCTGTTTCCAGCGATCTGTTCATAGCGTGCATTGTTGCAATGTTATTTTTCTTGGTGGTTTATTAAATTATGGATTTTTTCAAATGTTCATTTTTTCCCTGTGCTTAAAACTCATTAAAAAAAGTGCTTTTAGCCAGCGGTTGGTAGCGCTATAGCGCAAACTATTGCAGTGTTAGTTTTCTCTGTTGTTCAAGGTTTTCTCAGTGTTATTCAATGTTTTTACATTTAGTTTACTATTACGCTGTGCATTCTATGGTATAATTATATTTGTGCTTAAAAACTAAAAAAAAATATATTTACATACAGTTTGTATGGTCTGGAACGGATTAATTGCATTTACATACAATCCTATGGGGGAGATTGCTTCGGTTCACGACCAAATCGGTTTACGACCAGAGTTTTGGAACTAATTATGGTTGTGAACCGAGGTTACACTGTACTGGGAATGCCTGTTAAACATCTTAGATTCATGAGTAGCGATTTGGGTAGTCTATCGAGGTGATCACTGTAATATTTATATGTCATTGAAATGTATTATTATCAGGCATGGTTTAGGCACCTATGTCATCAGGAAGGCAACAGAAAAAGGGACCTCAAGGTTACTATTATGGAAGTTAATTTAGAGCACAGATGCCATGAATGTCAGAGCTGTAATAGATAAAGTTCCCCTGCATACTTTAAAAGAAAGTCTTGCCATCATTTCATTTTTCACAATTTGTGAAAACAAGACATGGTGTCAGAATAGAGGACAGTCATGGATTTTGTTGGAGTTCCCTTGCCACAAAGTGACTGGGATTCTCTTAACCTGCCGGGAGAATGGAAAAAGTTCCGACTACACGTGGAGCTGATGTTTTCTAGCCCGCTAAAAGGCAAAGACAAGAGTGAGAAATGCAGCTACCTGCTCCTGTGGACTGGGGAAAAAGGAAAAGACATTTTTAACACATTGACTCTCGCCCAGTAGGAAGCCAAGGTTCTGAAAACTTATTATAAAACTTATTATGACCGCTTTGAGCCGTTTGTCATGCCTAAGACGAATATGATATTCGCAGGATACAAGTTTAATGAGAAGACGCAGGGTATAAAGGAGACTTTTGATCACTTTGTAACAGAGTTAAAATTGCTGGTGAAGGACTGTGCTTATGCACACGAAGATGAGATGGTCAGGGATAGAATAGTGTTTGGCACAAACTCAGCGAAAGTACGAGAGAAACTTTTAAGTGCCGGGTCTGAGCTAACATTAAATAAAGCCGTGGACAGCGCAAGATCGCACGAGATAGCACAAGCACAGCTGAGAACCTTCGATGCATGTACTCTGAGCGGCTCACGTGAAATGACTGTGAACGCAGTAAGCAGACAACAAGCAAAAGCTCCAAAGAGCGCTGAATGAAAAACGCATTACACAATTGAGAACGCAGCAAAAGAATATGAAGTGGGTGACAAGCATATTCATGCATATTCATAAGTGCAGCTCCTGCGGAAACAAAGCACACGGTGGAAAAAGTCAATGTCCAGCTAAAGGAAGACAGTGTAAAAATTGTGTAAATTGAACCACGTCACTAAAGTTTGCAAGACTGGGAAAGGTAAACCCGTACATGCAGTGTGTGATGTCTCAGATAAAGAGGAAGATGAGCTGTTTATTGATGCAGTAAGAAAGGAACAACCCTCTGAAGCTGAGCAAGCCTTTGTAGACATATCAATAGGAAAGCAAGGTGTAAAGCTTAAGTTTAAATTAAGTTCATAGACACACTGCCGCTAAATATTCGCAGGCAAATCCACAACTTAATACCGGGAATGCCTGTTAAACATCTTAGATTCACGAGTACCGATTTGGGTAGTGAACACTTCGATGAATGAAACCTGTTATCTTTACAACGGTTGACAAACACGGAATATAACTTGAACACAACACATCCTCCAAATATGAACCTGATAGGAAGAAATAATGATAATCAAATCCTTGATGACAGCAGCACTCATAACAGTCACAAAACAATTACATTGACAATCATGTTACGTTATTTTTAAAATGTTTCCTTTTCTTTTTCATAACTTCTTTAGAACACTACTTCTCCACTGCGAAGCTCGGGCATTTTGCTAGTATACAATATAATAAATTTCACATCCCCTATAGCCCAAGTTTGTGCAGCAGTCCGATATTGATACGACTCAATTATTATCCCAACCAAAGCAGCTCCGATGTCCTCGGCACGCCCTCTTCTCATGTCCTTGTCCTTGACTATTCCTTATTATTTGTTTGTATGCTTCACTGAATTTACTTTTCAGATTAAGGTTTAAAGGCAGTCAGGCTACCATATACATTTTAAAGAAATTGCCAGCGGCCAGTTTGTCAAATAAAAAGAAACAAAACTGAGTATGAATTTACTAAACAATTTCATGTCAATTTCTATATATTTTTGTTTTGATCTTAGCATGAGAATATACTTCAACCTGTCTTTAGCCTTTAATTTAACAAAATTCAGTGGAGTTTCTTCTAAAATGAAGTTTAAATAAAGGGGACTGCACGTTGTCTTTGACTCCTGCAGTTTCTCAGCTTGACTGAACAGCCGAATTCCGCAGCTCCACGCTCCAGTCAAGAGCAACGGCAGCAGGTAGCTAACATAGTATACTTGGTCTTAATAAAACGTACACACTGAAAAAAACTATGTTAATTCATAAGTAAGAAACTAAGCACGATAATAAAATACTGGTATAAAAAGACGTTGAATATCCTTGCAACAACCAAGAAAGATTGCGTACCAAGTAAATGTGTGCGCATGAAAAATTAGAAGTTGCGGGAATTACTTGTGCAGAATTCCCATAATCCTGTGGCGAACTGCAAGCCCAGTGACAACCCTATAATCACTTTTTACAAAGACAAGTAGAGGACACTATATAAGTGTGTACAGAGGAGTTAAAAAGTATTTAGATTCCTTCACTTTCTGCACACTTTGTTGGGTTGTTGAACTAATTTTAGATGCCCATTATTCTACACTGAATAATCCTTAACGACAATGTGATTTTCAGTAATACTAATAATACTAAGTACTAATAAAAAAATGAACTAAGTCATGGAATTATTTAGACCCTTAGTTCAGTACTCCGTAGAAACTCTTTTGGAAGCAATTATAGCTTTGAGTCTTGTTGGGTATGTCTGTACGAGCATTGCGCACACCTGTATTTGGGTAGTTTTTCCCATTCTTCCTAGTTTATTCTCTCAAGTTCCATTAGACTGGACTTTCCATGGGGTTTAAGCCTGGGCTTTGCCTGGATCTCTCAGAGACAGTCAGGGTCTTGTCCTGAAGCCACTCCAGCATTGTATTGCTGAAACGTGAATGATCGTCTGGAGTTGTGTGCACTGTGGATCAAGTTCTCTTCAGGCACTTCTATGTATTTGGCAGCATTCAACCTTCTCTCAGTTCTGACCAGTCTCCATGTCCCTGCCACTAAGAAGCACCACTATTGTAATATGCTGCTATTTCTATGCTTCACTATAAAGGTGGTATTAAACAGATGATGAACAGTGACTGGTTTTGGTCTCATCAGAACAGATAACAACAACATTTATTTATATAGCATGTTTTCATACAAATGATGTAACTCAAAATGCTTTACAGGATGAAGAAAGATAAAAAGAAAAAATATAAAAATAAAATCAGGCAATACTAAATAACATAGAATAAAAGTAAGGTCCAATGACCAGGGAGGACAGAATAAACAAAACAAAAAAAATTCCAGACAGCTGGACCAAAAAAAAAAAACAAAATCTCCAGGGGTTCCAGGCCATGAGACCGCCCAGCCCCCTCTAGGCATTCTATCTAACATAAATGATCTCAAATCAGTCCTCATGGTTTTCAGGCTCGACATGGAAAAATTAGACGATGATGGTCATGTGGAACTCTGGCCTTCAATCTATCAATGTAGGGACTGCACGGTGCTTTGATCGGTTGGTGGTGACGCCGATCGCCACCATAGAAAACTGGAAAAAGAACAGCAGAGAAAGTAGGGGTTAGTACGGATTTTGGAGCAACAAAAAAAAGTGCATATGCAGAATATCAGGGTTAAACTAAAATGAAGCTACAGTATGAGAAAACCATGTTAAAATAATGAGTTTTTCAAAGTTTTTAAAGTGCTCCACCATATTAGCCTGGCAAATTTCTGTGGGTAAGCTATTCCAGATTTTAGGTGCATAACAGCAGAAGGCTGCCTCACCACTTCTTTTAAGATAATCATGTTTGTTGTACTGTCAGTGTTTTTTAAATGCAGTTTGGCCAGCTCCATGCCTTCCGTCTAGCCACCCTACCATAAACTCTTGATTAATGAATTGCTGTTAAGATGGTAGTTGTTCTGAAAGTTTCTTCCATCTCAGCAGAGGACTTCTGAAGCTCTGTTAGAGTGAGCATTGGATTCTTGGTCACGACCTTGACCAAGGCCCTTATTGCTTGGTTATTCCATTTGACCAGACAGCCAACTTTAGAAACTGTCCTTTTGGTTTCAGACTGCTTCCATTTCACAATTGTTGAGGCCACAGTGTTCCTGGGAGTACTCAAAGCTTTAGATACAGTATTACAACCTTGTCCTGCACTGCAATTTTATTGTAGAGGTTCTACAGAGAGTTGTTTAGGCTTCTTGGCTGGGATTATTTTCTAATATGCACTGTGAATTGTGGGACCCATACACAGGTGTATGTCCTTCTAAAATTATGTCCAATCAATTCAGTTTGCCACAGATGGACTTCAATCACATTTTAGGTGTTTCTCGAGGATAATTAAGGCAAACAGGGTGCACCTGCTCACCGTTTAGAGTGTCAAAGCAAAGGGTCTCAGTGCTTATAAAAATGAGAAGTTTTAGTTTTTGATTTTTGATAAATTTATTAACCTTTCTAAAAACATGTGTTTACTCTGTCATTATGGTTATTGTGTGTAGATTGATAGGCAAAAATGACAAATGTATCAATTTAAAGTTAAATCTACAACATAATAAAGTATGCAGAACTTGAATGGGTTTGAATACTTTCTAAATTGACTGTATAAAGAAAAGACATTCTTATGACATGGTTTGAGACACAGCTATGTCTTGTATTGCCTTATAACAAAACCTTCATTAGTTTTGTTAATCATTGACATTTAAATATGTAGTTAAATATCTGTTAATATTCATTATTCTTTCAATTATGAATGTGTTTATTTTCCCAAGACTTGTTAATTAAATGAAAGTAATTCCATTCTTTGGTAACACAGCAAATGTAACATACGTTTTCGGTTATCTCTGCTTTCAGAACTCAGTAGAACAAATGAAATCACCGCTCCCATGTGTTTGCTGTACAACAGAGCATTCAGCATTCATTTTTGTCTGTGTGACTCATTTCATATATATTGTGATGAACAGCTGCTTAGTGATTATTTTACATCTGCTTCCCCTTTGCATTGTTTACAGTTTAAAATGGTATCCACAGCTTGTGTAAACAATAGTAAGTTATGTAGTAACTCTCTGCCTTATGGAGGTGTATTTAATGTTAACTGAGTTAATAAACTTTATTACAAACTGGTAGGCTATATTAGTTTTTTTTTTTTAGTCTGAAACTGATATTCTTTTGAACTACAATCAATCTGAGTCTTTCAGAACAAAGCCGGTGTATATGCATGCAATTAGTTTATATATATAACAAGTATCTAAAGGGGATTGAATGATGGTGCTGCAGGGCTAGCTTATACAGTACAGGCCAAAAGTTTGGACACAGCTCCTCATTCAATGTGTTTTCTTTATTTTCATGACCATTTACAGCACTCCATCACTCTCCTTCTTGGTCAAATAGCCCTCACACAGCCTGGAGGTGTGTTTGGGTCATTGTCCTGTTGAAAAATAAATGATCGTCCAACTAACCTGACTTCTGCACAACACAACTGCTGGTCCCAACCCCATTGATAAAACAATAAATTCCACTAAGTAACCCTGATAAGGCACACCTGAGAAGTGAAAACCATTTCAGGTGACTACCTGTTGAAGCTCATCGAGAGAATGCCAAGAGTGTGCAAAGCAGTAATCAGAGCAAATGGTGGCTATTTTGAAGAAACTAGAATATAAAACATGTTTTCAGTTATTTCACCTTTTTTTGTTAAGTACATAACTCCACATGTGTTCATTCATAGTTTTGATGCCTTCAGTCATGAAAATAAAGAAAACGCATTGAATGAGGAGGTGTGTCCAAACTTTTGGCCTGTACTGTAGTTTTTGGAATCTTGCATCATTTGGTGATTCTGAATGTGCCTTATGCCTAATGTTGTCAGAAGGTACCATTGTGACTATAAAACCATTTTTTTATCTTGAGCAGTAACAAACAATTACTGTATATTTAAGTTCCTATATTATAATACAATGAAGTATTGCAGTCTAAGGGATGTACATATTATTTGTGTCATTCCAAATGAAGGATGATCTGCTGTCTTTGGAAACATGCACATTTCACCAATGCTGTAATCATTTAGTAAATATGTACAATTGTAGCTTTTAGTAATCAAAAGGGAAATAAGCTGCTTTTAAAATGCCAATGTGAACATGAGTACAAAGTCAAGAAAGATACTGAAGGAAGGCTATTCATATTTATGCAAGTATAAATATCCAAGAAATATTTTCATACTAGGTTGCACCAAATTTTTTCGGCTCTGAAAATATTTAGAAAAAATAGCACTTATTTGGTATTCTGTTGAAAGAATTAAAATGATGGATTTTGTGGCCAAATATGTGACACCATATTACTTTTCTCCTGTGCTATGGATAACGTTTCCAAATAGCCAAACAGCGTTTTCTGTTCTGAAGAATCTTAGAAAAAATATCACACTGCTTTGGACCGTGGGGCATAGAGGACTGTACTGGTTTGTTTACAATGAAGAATGCCAATAGTAAAGGTATATTGCAAGTAGCCACAATGGTTTTTTTACATAAAAAAACAAATAGACAGAGGAATTGAGAAGTTGACAAAATCATCCTGGGAAAAAGGCAATTAGGAAGCAAAGCAATTCTGTATGTAAGCGCACAGTTTATTAACACTGGAATCCCTGAAATCTACAAAAAAACTTGTAATCCCGGTCCATCTTAAATTCCTTCGCACCTCTCCATTAGCCTCTTTTGTTTTGTAAATGTATCGATCATCACAGGCAGCAAGCAGCCTGCTCTCCCATCCCAGGCATGCTGACAAAGTACACGTACAATGCTACTTCAGTACGCGAATGACTTTAGCTGAAGGTGGAAGCTCCTGTTGCACTTTGTGCAGCTCTTGTTATGGTTCTACCTTTGTCCAGAAATGGCTCCATAAGCTTTATGATGTTAGTCTTGGAAAGTCTTTCTCCCCTGGGATGACTGGAATCTTTCCTGAATAAAGAGTGGCATTGCACATGCACTTTGTCAGCATGCCTGTGTTGATCAAACACAGGAAGCTCTGCAGTCTACTTGTGACTTTACGCTATAGGAAGATAAGTAAATAAATCAAGGTAAATAGGTAAATAACATTCAATCTGGCTTTTATATAAGTAACATATACCGGTAAATTTTTTTTTATATAAAGGCCATCACAAAACATAATTACAAACAGAACTTTGCACGATACCTTGGCAAGCTCGGTATGCCCTGCTGTTTCATTGAAGGACATTCGTGTGTCAGATTCACTGGCAGGATGACGTCCAACCTGTTGCTGCATCGAAATGGTACCATCTTTTACCTTCATGCCTCGTGCAACTGTGTTGTTCTTTGGTGTGAGTGGACGTTTTTTGTGGGGAGGGCTTCTGTTCTCTTTCTCCGATGTAGAACCCTCATCCTCCTCTGAGTTCACCCCTGTTATAGCACATCTTTGTTTGAAAACTAGCAGTGTCAGATCGGGGACAGCATGAATGTGACTGAGAGAATAAAACTGAATAATAAAAAAAAAAAATGCTTAGTACCATAAATTTACACTGGCTGTTACACATTCAAATGAAATGTTTTATTTTTATTATATAATAGTAATAAAAATAACAGCTCACTACTGAAAATGGTAAATAGTGGAGGGCCTGGGAATTAAACCCACAACCTCTTGATTATGAGACAGCGGTTGTTACTGCTGCATCAATGAAGCAGACATACTGTATCTACTTTCTGCCCTAAGCCAACTTCTTTTTCTTCAGTTATAATCTTGAATAAAAGCGCACTTCTTTTGTTATACGAGTCCCTTTTGTGAAAGTGTTTGTTTGATATTTGGACTTCAGTCTTCACACATTGTACACTTCATGTCTACTTTTTGTCAATTATTACTAAAACATGAAAACATGTTTTAGTTGTGTGTTCAACAATTCCTGCCTTGCATTTCCTGTTGTAACAACAAGGTGCTATATAGGCGCCGTAGGCACGTAGAAAAACAAAGAACTTTTTATTTTTCTTCACCTGTGGGGCACGTCTTCCCCGTGATCCCCACAGGCACAACACAGTCCCACAAGTAAGCACACAAGCACAAAAACACTCTTTTCTGGCACCACCACTCCTCCTCCAAGCTTCGTCCTCCTTCTGCTGACTCTGGCCATTGAGTGGTGGCTGCTGGCCCCTTTTATAGTCCACCCGGAAGTGCTCCAGGTGGTTGACTGCCGAGTTCTGGCTTCACTTCCAGGTGTGGCGAATACACTACCCATATGGGCTCAGGACTCCCAGCTGCAGCACCCCCTGGAGGCACCTGCGGGACCCAACAGGATTGCACCCAACTTCAATTCCCATGGAGCCCTGCAGGAAACCGAGGCACTGCTCCAACCCAGGGGGGCGGCCATCTAGCGTCCAGGAGGAGATATTGCACAATCCATGGTTGCTCCCCCTGAATATACAGCAAAGGGGCATACCGGCCGGGCATGGACCCCGGCCGTCTGCCACACAGTCATCCTACATTTACATAGATTGTTGTAGATATGGCACACACACAAAATGTATGTATTCCAAATGACAGAAACTTATTTTTAGTTAGTTGGTACTTAATGCCTTATACGAGTATGTACAGATAGGTTTTACCATGTGAGTAGCTTAACAGTACACATAATTCAGAACAAGAATAGTGATAAAATGTTGGTGATGTCACAAAGTAAATTTGTAAGATTTGCTGAGGAAATATACTTATCAGCATTAATCATTAATAAAATTACTCTTCAGACAAAAGAGATTATACTGTACAGATATAATGAAAAAATCAGAGCCCCACAAAATATGTGCAATGCACAGGGGACTGCTGTTTTCATGGAGCACTGTTTTTACCAATACTTTTTGTTGCAAGAGATGCAACTACACTAAAATATCATTCATACGTCCATTTTCTAAGTAGCAGAGAAATGCCCAAATAAAAAATCAACCCACAAAATCTTTTGTCTTAACCATGTTTTGACCAAGTTTTCACCACAGTAGCAGACTATCCATATTCAAAAATCTATTGTCAAAATAAATGTATAAGATACTTTATAGGTGTATTTTTTGGCTACAACATTTAGTAGTCTGAAAAATAGGAACTGTTCTGAAACATTGTACACACAAAATGAGTATGTAGTGTCTTGTGTTATTCTGAAAAACCTGTTTTGTTTGGATTGTGCTGATTTGATATAGGATGGATGAACAACAGTATTTGTCAAGTGAACAAAAAAAAGCATGTAAAAAAGTTCTGGCCAGATATGTTTACAGGCCCATTATGTGATTAAACATATCTGCTTTAGTGCTTTGCTGCTAAAACAGACAACTTTACAAATTTTTATTAATGATAACTGACCACACATTATTTAAATAACGTCAGTTGACTGTAGTTTTAACCCATGTTTAACTGGTTTTGGCTAATCTTTATAATATTACTGATTACAAGCTTCAGGTGCTATGCCCTAATACTAGAGGGTACTACAGCACCCCTTACAGTGCCTTTGAATTGCATACCGCTTGTTGATAGAAAGAAGTGAGAGGTTGTTATGAAATATATGGTGCAAAATATATTTTACAGATATTGCACACTATGTATATGACTTCAATTTATTTTATATTTTATTAGTATTTTAATATAGTTTTATAAGAAACCAATTGAGTTTGGGAAAATTGATGGATGGTTGTACAGATACTTGGATGAATAGAATATTTACTGTTATGATGCTGTCAGCACCATCAGATAACAATGTCTTACATCATACATGCTTGTTCAGCATTACATATATTTGCACTACAGCATCAGTCTGTAAAAATAGCTACAGTATAAGAAAAAAACATGCGTGAATGGGTGAACATTGAAACTTGTCCCACTTACAATTCTAGGATGCTAACATTAAATCCTAGCCTAATTGTTGTCTGTGTGGAGCCTGCATATTCTCCCATGTACAGTACTTCGATTTCCTCCCACATCCCGAAGATGTGCTTGTTAAATGAATACTACCAATTTCTTTTCTAATCCATTTCCAGGCTAATACGCAGTTGCTGCCTGTCCTGGCTGGAAAACGATAACGAATAGTGCAACTGGTATTGTAATTGGTGATTCTAACTTAGCCTTGTTTCAGCGATTGCATACTGCAATAAATTGGTACTGTGTACTGCTTTTTGGTTCTAGACTGTGCTTATGACTTAAATGTCTGAGGTGTTACTAACAGCAAGCAAGTAATGAATTTGCCAAATGAAGCAGCATTTATTTGTGAATGATGGATATTGGACCATGTACTGAAGGAAATTATCCATGGGAAATAGATTTAAAGTTATATAGTCCCATTTAACCTTCAGTTTTTATCCAAATATACAATATGGGGAATCAACTTGTTTCAGGTCAAGAATTTGTGTAGAACGCACAGAGTGGTGTAGTGGTTAGTATCACTGCTTCCCAGGTATTCTGTCCTGGGCTTCATTTTATGACCTGACTGTAATCTGGGGGTATTTGAGTGTGGAGCTCAACCACAGGTGGAAAGAACAGTGTGCTCTTCCTCAGATGCATTCAAAGAGCAGTAAAAAAGTGCATGTGCAAACCATTCACTTTGTGCATACCTATAAGCATGTGAAGTTCAAGTCAGCTGAAATATTTGGGTGCATTAAGCCAGAACCTATATACAGTTACTCAAACATGATAAACGTTAATTCAAAAATTTGTTGTCTCTCTGTTATAATAAAAGAATCCTGGGACAAGACAAGACTTTTTAGCCTGAGATGAGATGTGACTTTTTCAGGGAGATACTTTCACGTCCCGCGAGATGAGACTTTGTGCCAAGAGATTTAACCACGCCCAGGGCTGTGTTTATGATAGTAAACATAGCATTAGTGCTAACAAACAGAAATTATTACTCGGTGAAATAACGGAACACGGAAAGAGATCGAATATATTGTTTGTATTTAAATTTAAAGTCGGAGACTTGTAGATCGTCTAATTCGTGTTGCCATCAGGGAAAAGTAGTTTTTCATCCCAATGAAGAGGCATATCCATGAGAATTAAAATATTTGTTGTTTGGTGAAAGTGAAATCCACATACGCGAGAGGCAGAGATGCGAGATGGCTGGCGTGTAGCATATGCTTGGGGGGATGGCGAGCGAAGCACCCTAGTGTTAAAGAAATAAAACATCAGCATTTTGTTCAATTTAAATTAAGTGAGCATTTCATTATGGGTATTGTCCAGGATTCTCCTTGAATGTACATCCCTGCAATGTTTTTCTCTTTTGCCCAAAACAGTATCGATCATAATTTATCACCTTATCTCAGAGGAACAAAACAAATATATCAAACAGTCAATGCTAGAGATTGCAAGAGGGCATTTGTGAATCTGTATCCTGTGAAAGTATGAAGCAAATAATAATGTAGATTTAAGATCTGTAGACAACTCACTACAGTTTATTTCTCCAGAACCCAGCTCTATCAACTTTAGAAATCATGAACCAGTTAAACATGAAAATGACTATATTTTTAAAAAGGTATTGAAATGACAGTAAAACATAACACAGTATACTCAAATATGCTTAATCCTATTCAGGGTTACTGGGGGGTAGACCGAAATCGATATAATATGGGGTCCAAGTAGGCCTAGTATACCTGTCCATTGCAGGGAATTCATAGAATGTAATCAGATGATTATGTTGTATATTCAAAAGTAAAAGAGATATGGCCATATGTTTGTTTGATGTTTTCCTGCATGTTGTTCACGGTTGCAATAGCTGTTGTGGTGATTTGAAAAGTAAAAATCACTGCCTCATCCTGACTTTGACTCCATTTGGATGATGTGCTAGCTTAAAGCACAGGCTTTTTTGTTTTTACTCAACCGAATAAACAGCTTGCTGAGCTTTTTGTCATACATGCTCTAACCCTAAGACTTATGGCAAGTAAAACAGATAAAGTTATTTTTATGTGTTCATGTGTGTTTTCCCATCTGTTTTAATGCTTTCAAAACATTTTTGTGAAAGAAGCTCTCCTGTTTCTCTTGTACAGTAAGTTTAATTGCCATCTCTAAATTCTATATATGAGTTGTATGTACCATATGTGTCGGACCATTATCTCACCTTGGTTTAAATTCTGACTGCTACTAAATGCTTCTATAGGTCCTTTGAAATAGATAAAGCTTGTTTAGAATCAGAAAGATATGCAGTATATTATAGAAGAGGCAGCATGTGTTGTCCTTGTACTCTTCAGTTTTTTTATACTATAGGTTTAAGTCCTTTTCTTGTTGCATGTTCTTGGTGCCATACATTTATTTGCTTTTTATTTTCACAAAAATGCTCTCATCAGTTTATTTCTGTAAATCTTGCATCTTATCAAGATTTATTAATTTTACTTTTTGTTCATTAGCTCTGCTAAAACACCATGAAATATATAACATTGAGATTTTGAAAAATTACCAAACATAAATAAATAGTTTTTTAGCACCCAAAACAACACCTTAATGCAAACATGGCATAGATTGAAGAGAAAAAAAGATGAGCCACAAACATCAGAGCCACTTCTGTTTTTGACTGCAGGCCACAAGTTTATGTCATCCACTGCATCAAGGTAGAAAACAGTATTGTGAGCACACTCAATAATCTGCATAGATTCACTAAACAGCAATATAATAGACTTATGTCAGTGATGAAAAATACGCTTTTTATCTCAACAAAGACGTTTTGAATAATTTGTCATAGTGCCAAAGTTATACTTCATCGTAATCATGATGATACATGAAAGCAGCTATATACTTTTATTATTGATGGTGAGTTCGATTCAATGCAGTGCAGGAGTGGGGCAAAACATCCGGAAAATTTGCCTTTATTGTAGAAGCTCTTCAAATTCCTTTAAGTTCACAATGGTTTAACATAATCAAATGATAAATTAATGGAAACATTAATGAAACAGTTTTTTTTTAATTCTGATTTCAAATATCCTAATTTGTACAAAAGTGATGAGTGGCAAGTGAATGCTAATAAAAGGGTCGAATCTTGCTATAATGAATTTATGATTGTTTGCTATTTATCATATTTTATCAATTTATATCTTTTTTGTGTTGTTAGTATTTTTTTGTAGTTATTTTTGTTTATATATTCACCACCATTTTGTTTCTTGTGGCCACCAGCGTTTTGTGGTTTGGTCACCATTTTGTTGTTAGCAACAGTTGCTATTGCTGTCATGTAACGCTAAGAAATGAAGTGTTATGATGTCATCAGTTGGAAAGTATTTAATATGGCAGTGCAATGCTCCCAGTTTCCAAGATTGTAATTGTGTTTTCAAAGACTCTCACAGTGTTAGCTCTAAATTTAAGAGACTTTAGGGTTTTGAAATTTGTGTGTAGTTTTCAATTTTGATGTTGGTTAATGGTCCAGCCTTTGGTGTGTCAGTATTTGTTTCCATGTTTTTTTTGTTTTGACTGTTAATTTCCTTATCACTTTGCATACTCACTATCTTTACAAAGTGGCAGAACAGCTTAGTATATTTAGATTTTCCAAAACATAGTAAACATTTGTTGCATTATTAACAATATGACACATGTAAGTTAACAGAAAACACTACTTTATGTTACTTTATGTTCTATGTCATTTAAGGAAGTAAGAACTGTTTGAATGGACAGTGGCTATTTGAATCATCTTGTCTTTCTATTTATCTATAGCTCAAAGATCAGCTCATGAACTCCCCATGGTGGAAAAGCAAGATATCGAAGGATGTTCAGTTATGGGTGGACAGCAGATGATTCTCACTGGTCAAAATTTTGCATCCGATGCTAAGGTGGTTTTTGCAGAGAAAACACAAGGTAATATATATCAGTTTATTTGTAGGCCAGGTACCCCCTGCCATGTATTCTGAGTAACCTCAAAAATGTTTTGAGAAAATACCACACACCTCCTCCAGGGTTGTATTATTGTCTCCCATGGTGGTTCAGGATGATTTTTGTCGGGGAGCATGCCCTGAAATAGCAAGGCTTATTGTCTCCTTGTCTTTTCGTGCAGCCATGCAAAAGAATGTTCATTTACCAATTTTTGCTTTATGCTGTGTCTTCTTTTAGATAGCCAGACAAACAGAAAATATAATGTTGATTTCTGACTTGAATCCTCCAAATATTCTGCTTATATTTGCATTGCTGTTTATCCTGCATATTTTGTCTATATTTCTCAATGTGAAGAACTATTTTCAGGCTTTTAATAAATACACA
This sequence comes from Polypterus bichir lapradei, assembly GCA_026402145.1. NCBI lineage: Eukaryota > Metazoa > Chordata > Cladistia > Polypteriformes > Polypteridae > Polypterus > Polypterus bichir. The sequence continues at coordinate 33,419,725 of JANRMT010062856.1, forward strand.
CCAATTATCGATCTGTTCTCCCAGTACATTTGACACAGTTTTCTTGTCACAGTTTTTCATTTCACTTACAAATTTAAAATGTGGGACTATGTTTATTTTAACAAAGTGACAGTTCACGTTTTTTTTTTAAAAGTGTAGTTTTGCGCATCGCTTCAGGTAGTGTACCAGAATCTCAATGTATGTGTTATGCAATGACAATAAAGGAATCTTATCTTATCTTATCCAAAAGGTCATGTGGTAAGGGATTCCTCAACACTCTTAAAGACACATCATTAATTTGATATTATAGTATCTTTATAGAAAGGAGAAATGTCGATGCCCAAATATTTCAACATTTTGCTAACAGAACGCAGAGCCAAAAAACAGATTAATGGCATAATCAATTTAAAAAGTGAGTTTTAAGAATTGAAAAAATAATCACGTTGATGAGAATTAACACCATGGAGGAGGAGTATAACATCTTGATCAATTTAAAGCGCACAATTAAACAAGAAGACGCACACACTTAAGGTGACACGCACATTCAAACAAGGTGATGCACAGAATTAAATGTAATGCTGCACAATTAAAAAAAGGTGACGCGCACAATTAAACAAGGGGATGTGCACATTCAAACAAAGTGATGCATAGAATTAAACGTGGTGCCGCACAATCAAAAAAGGTGACGCGCAAAATTAAATGTGGTGCTGCGCTAAATTAGAGATGTCGCGCTCACAGTCAGATGGGTGACGACAAGTAAAAGTGTACGGATAAGGTAGGTACCTTGGCAAAACAAAAGGAAAATACTGATTGGTGGTAAGGTTTGCCTCTCAGTCCACAGGGGAAGTTTCTGGTTAAGTTGTGTGTTGAGTGAGGGAAAGTTACTATAGCATTCTTTTTTCAATTAAATTGTTCCTGATGTATTTACATGATGGTGTACATTCACAGGCGGACATCCATTTCTTTTTTTCCCATGCAAGAGTTATTAAAAAAAATGATCCCAAAGTAAGCAGGGGATGCGCCTCATTCTTTTTTTTTTGTCTGCAGTGTGCTTTTTGATAGTTTGTTCTAGTTTGTTAATATTCTACATACTGTACCATTTTATTATAATAACAATCACTAAAGGACTTATTTGTAATCTAATGGGTGCTGTGGTGATTTTGTTCAATCGGGTATTTTATCATTGGAGATGGATAGCAGCAAAACAGACAAAAAATCAACCCTCATTTTCATGATTTGTATGTGCTCTGATTGTCCATATGTTTGAGAGTTCTGAATATTGCACAGTATTACTTGTTTGAGACAACAAAGAATTCCTTTAGTGCAATGACATAGCGAATGTATGCGCATGTATACAACAATTTGGCATGCAAGTTGTGTTCTTACTTAGGGCAGTTTTTTATAAAGTAAAAGCACCATTTGTGCCCTTCCATTTTAAAATGGAGTCTGATAGACACTGGTCCAGACATGAAAACAAAAGACTTAAACCCTACTAAATAGGTTCACTTTGAAACAGAAAAGGTTTTGATTCCAAAAAAATTTTCTCCACATTTCTGTCATAATAAAAATGCTGGAAATGACTTTTAGCATCCTTGAATGCTAAAAGCACGTTCCAAAAGGTACAACAGACCAGACATGCAATGGTTTCAGATTATCAGGGAGAAGTCAAAAGTGCACATCTTCAAAAGCCCACTACATGGAGTCAAAAATGAACTTTGACAAAGTCCTGGCAAAAACACAGTTATTCTATTTAGACTTGTTTTTCCAGTTAAACTATGAAAGACATTTGGTTTGTTTCCTAAGTGAATTCAATATACAGATAAAGGCCTTGCCTGTCCACATTCTTATGTATGGATTGTGTGATGAAGCAGCGATGTCCAACCATAAGACTTGCAACAGGTGTCTTCAATATGAACAACATGACCTCTCAAATACAAAAGTAGTACAAAATAACAGTGGCCCACAAAGCAAGATAGCACTGTGTTAAGGTTACCATTTAAAAAATATTCCAAAAAATTCACAAAAAGTTTAAAATCGGGAAAACTGGATCCTGAAATTCAAAATAGTCATGATACAGTTCAGCAAAAAGGCTAAATATCTTCATCTTCATATGAGGACATGTAATTGGTGTAGAATTCACATACAAGCTACAGCAAGCCACATCCCAGTAGTGAAAAATATATATAGGTTACCAAATATCAACAGCAACTTGTTCATAACCTAATTTTGTATGTCACTCGAAACTTCCACTGAAAATGATTTTTAATGGAAATATTGGCAACAATGCTTTACTACGTACTTTACAGATAAATCTTCTTCTTGTTTTATCGGCTGCTCCCATTAGGGGTTGCCATAGCGGATCATCTTTTTCCATATCTTCCTGTCTTCTGCATCTTGCTCTTTCACACCCATCATCTGCATGTCCTCTCTCACCACATCTGTAAATCTCCTCTTAGGCCTTCCTCTTTTCCTATTGCCTGGCAGCTCTATCTTTAACATCCGTCTCCCAATATACCTAGCATCTCTCCTCTGCACATGTCCAATCCAATGCAATCTCTCCTCTGTGACTTTGCCTCGCAACCATCCAACCTGAGCTGACCCTCTAATGTACTCATTTCTAATCTTGTCCATCCTTGTCACATCTTAGCATCTTTAACTCTGCCACCTCCAGCTCTGTCTCCTTGTCAGTGCCACCATCTCCAACTCATATAACAAAGCTGGTCTCACTACCGTCCTGTAGATCTTCCCTTTCAATCTTGCCGATAACCGTCTGCCACAAATTACTCCTGACACTCTTCTCCACCCATTCCACCCTACCTGCACTCTCTTTTTCAACTCTCTTCAAAAATCCCCATTACTCTGTACTGTTGATCCCAAGTATTTACACTCATCCACCTTTGCCAACTCTACTTCCTGCATCCTCACCATTCTACTGACCTTCCTGTCATTCACACACATGTATTCTGTCTTGTTCCTACTGACCTTCATTCTTCTCCTCTTTAGAGCATATCTCTACCTCTCCAGGGTCTCCTCAACCTGCTCCCTACTCTCACTACAGATCACAATGTCATCAGCAAACATCATAGTCTGAGGAGACTCCTGTCTAATCTCATCTGCCAACCTGTCTACACCATTGCAAATAAGAAAGGCCTCAGAGCCGATCCCTGATGTAAATCCCACCTCCACATTGAATGCATCTGTCACTCCTACTGCAGACCTCACCACTGTCCCACTTCCTCATACAGTACCACAACTCCTCTCGAGGCACCCTGTCATATGCTTTCTCCAGGTCCACTAACACGCAATGCAACTCCTTCTGGCCTTCTCTGTACTTCTACATCAACACCCTCAGAGCCAGTATTGCAGCTGTTGTGCTCTTTCTTGGCATGAAACCATAATGCTGCTCACCAATCATCACCTCCCTTCTTACCCTAGCTTCCACTACTCTTTTCGTATAACTTCATGCTGTGGCTATCAGTTTTATCCCCTTGTAGTAACTACAGCTCTGCACACCCCCCTTATTCTTAAAAATCCATACCAGTACACTTCTTCTTCACTCCTCAAACATCCTCTCACTTTCCAAGATTCGATTAAACAATCTGGTTAAACATTCCACTGCCATCTCTCCTAAACACTGACATGCTTCCACAGGTATGTCATCTGGACCAACGGCCTTTTCATTCTTCATTCTCTTTATAGCTGTCCTTACTTCCTCCTTGCTAATCCGTTGCACTTCCTGATTCATTATCTTCACATCATCCAACCTTCTCTCTCATTCTCTTCATTCATCAGTCTCTCAAAGTACTCTTTCCATCTTCTCAACAGACTCTTCTTGCTTGTGAGTATGTTTCCAACTTTATCTTTTATGACCCTAACTTGCTGCACATCTTTTCCAGCTCCCTCTGTCTAGCCAATTAATAATAATAATAATACATTTTATTTATATAGCGCCTTTCCCATGCTCAAGGCACTTACAGAACATAAGAAAGAACGGCAGGGTATACAGTATATAGCATAGTACAAAGCAAATAAATAAATAAGGAAGATTAAGACAGTAAATTCAGAGAAAGCCTAAAAGACAACATAATTGATGGTCTAGCACACACACATACAGGTTACATGAGCATCTTCACAGAGAGGTAAACTGAGAGAAGGGTAATAAAGTCAAGAAGAGCTAAAAGCCTTCCTGAACAGATGAGTTTTGAGTTGTTTTTTAAAAGAATTCATGGAATCAGCAGATCTGATTAATTTCGGTAGGTCATTCCAGAGTCTGGGCGCTCTGCTGCTGAAGGCCCTGTCACCCATGGAGTGTAGATTAGTGTGGGGCACAACAAGATTACCAGAATCAGAGGACCTTAGTGAGCGGGCAGGCACATAGTAATGGAGAAGGTCACTGATGTAGTTTGGTGCGAGGTTATTTAAGGCTTTGTAGGTTATTAGTAGGATTTTATATTCGATTCTGTAAGACACAGGGAGCCAGTGAAGAGGGAGCAGGATGGGTGTGATGTGCTCGCTGTTGCTGGTTTGAGTAAGGACTCTTGCAGCCGAGTTTTGAATAAGCTGGAGCTGTGATATAAGATTAGAAGGGGCACCTGCCAACAGCGAGTTACAATAATCGATGTGATAAAAGCATGGACAAGTTTCTCAGCATTAGAAAAGGAGAGAAAGGAGCGAACACGGGATATGTTACGGAGGTGAAAATAAGAAAGTTTCTTAATGTGATTTATGTGGGCGGAGTAAGAAAGGGAGGAATCAAAAATTACACCAAGATTCTTTGCAGTGGAGGCAGGTCTGATGAGATCACCACCAAGATGGACTGGGAAGGAGCTCATTTTATTAAGTTGCATTTTAGTCCCAATTTGCAGGAGTTCAGTTTTGTTGTAGTTTAATTTTAAAGAGTTGTGCTCCATCCAGGTTTTAATTTCAATAAGGCAGGTTGTGAGCTGAGAAAGCTCTGATGAAGTTCCACTTTTAACATTGAAGTAGAGTTGAGTATCTAATGCATAAAAATGATAGCCCAGTCCTTAGTTACGAATAATATGGCCAAGGGGCAGCATATAAATACAGAAGAGAAGAGGGCCGAGGACAGAGCCCTGAGGAACTCCTTGTGTGACTGGCGCCAAGCTGGATCTGCTGTTGCCAAGACTAACAAACTCTTGCCTATCAGTCAGATAGGATTTGAACCACTGGAGGGCAGTGCCAGAGATACCCAGCATGTTCTCCATTCTAGACAGTAGAATGTCATGTCTGACAGTGTCAAATGCTGCACTGAGGTCTAATAGAATTAATATACTGGTTTGTCCGGAGTCTGCTGTCATAAGCAGATCATTGGTTACCCGTAGCAGAGCAGTTTCACATCTGTGCTGCACCCTGAAACCAGACTGAAAGGGTTCCATCAAATTATTAGATGTTAAATAATTGGTGAGCTGGGAAGCTACAACACGCTCGAGCTTTAGACAGGAAATGTAAGTGGGAAATAGGCCGGAAATTGTTAAGATTGTCAGCATCAAGACCAAACTTTTTTAACATTGGGGTTACAGAAGCGATTTTAAAAGTGAGCGGCACAGAGCCAGTGTTAAGGGACGAGTTTATTATTGTTGTAGCAGTCGGCATTATGGCATGAAGGCAGGATTTAAGTAGTGTGCTGGGTTTGGCGTCCAGTACACAAGTAGTCGGTCTCATCTTACAAAGCAGGTCATTAACAAAAGCAGATGTGACTGGTGAGAACATAGAGAAGGAGCTGGATGGGGTGGGAAAGCAGGGAAAGATATAAACAGATGATGTATTTATGTTAGTTGAATTATTTAGATCTTTAATTTTGTTACGAAAAAAGTGGAGGAAATCCTCACAGACTTCAGTAGAAGAGGTAGTTGGGCCAGATGCAGGTTCGAGTAGTTTATTAACTACAGAAAACAAAACCCTTGGGTTATTGTGGCCACTTTCTATTATTCTGCCATATTGGGTGTTCTTAGCAGCAGTTAGTGCTTCTCTGTAAGCTCTTTGGTGGTCAGAGAAAGCCTGGATGTGCACGGTGAGGCCAGTCTTACGTGACATTCTCTCAAGGCGTAGGCCAGCTGCTTTCATAGCTCACAATTCTGAGTTATACCAGGGAGCTGAACGTTTAAAGGAAACCTCCTTATGTTTTAAAAGAGCTGTTTTATCTAATGCTGAATGAAGGGCTGAGTTATAGTGGTCAACAAGACTATCTAGTGTTGATGGAACAGGTGAAGACAGTAAAAGATCAGAAATGGATCCAGAAAGGATAGAGGGACAGATATTTTTAAGGTTTCTGTAAGAAATTTGTCGTTTACAGGTAAGAGGAGGTAAAGGCAGTGAGACAGTGAAAAATACTGCTTTATGGTCAGAGAGTCCCAAATCAGTGCTGTAAATATTGGCAACAGTTAGTCTAGAAGTGCAGATCAGATCCAATATATGACCACCAGAGTGGGTGGGAAAATCAACATGTTGTGTCAAGTCAAAAAAGTCCAGTAAGGATAGGAATTCATTTCTCAGTTTAGATGTAGTACTGTTAATATGGATGTTGAAGTCACCAAGAAGGATAATTCTCTGAGAGTAAGAGCTTAGGTGGGTTAAAAGTTCAATCAGATCAGATAAAAAGGATGCATTGTATTTTGGGGGACGATAAAGAACAATGAGTGAGACAGGACCTGATTCTGTTATTAGTTTGAGCGAGGCACTCAAAAGACAGTGGACAGTCAATTGGGATTCGTTTGATATTTAAGTCTCCTCTGATAATTACCGCTAGCCCACCTCCTTGTCTAGAGCTGCGAGGTTCTGTATGGAAAGTGAAACCAGGTGGAGTTGCCTCCGTGAGAGACGCCAATTCATTTGGTTTTTGCCAAGTCTCCGTTAAACACAGTATATCAAGTTTGGTGTTAGTGATGAGTTCTGACAGCACCAATGCTTTGCCATTAAGGGATCTCGAGTTAAACAGTGCAATATTAGTTAATGAGGCATCTTTTTGCACAGAACCGTGATCAGGGTTTATTTCCACACAATTTAAATTTGGCACACTGACACTTGTATTTTCACGGCCATGAGAAGGAAGGCTTATTCCTGAGCAAATGCTGCTGGTTGTCTTTTCATTCGCAGCCCGGCGGTGGCGGCGACCTGACCCGCGATGAATATATTTCGGGCGCTGCAAAATACCGGCGTCTTTAAGGATGTTCCAGTCAGACCATTTGCTCTGGACAAACTGTTTAATATGAAGGAGTTTGTCATGAGAGTATTTTAGCCTGATACTTGGCAATACTTATCTGAAAAGCAGTGGAGAAGCAGCACAGCATAGTGGAACCTTACCTCCTCCCTAAAGTCAACCTTGCAGTCTTCCTTTTTCAACTTCTACCATTTGATCCTTGGCTCTGCCTCCACTTTCCTCCTCTTCTTGATCTCCAGCGTCATCCTACGGACTGCCATCCTATGCTGTCTAACTATACTTTCCCCTGCCACCTCTTTGCAGTCTTTAATCTCCTTCAGATTGACTCTTCTACATAGGATATAATTTACCTGTGTACATCTTCCTCCACTGCTGTATGTCACCCTATTTTCCACCCTCTTCTTAAAATACATATTCACCACACACCCATCCTTTTTGCAAAATCCACGGTTATCTGACCTTCTTTATTCTTCTCCTTGACACCATACCTACCCATCACCTCCTCATCTCCTGTGTTCCCTTCACCAACATGTCCATTGAAATCCGCATCAATCACCACTTTCTTCCCTTGGGTACACTGTCCATCACTTCATCCAACTAACTCCAGAAATCTTCTTTCTCATCCATTGCACACCCAACTTGCGGGGCATATGCACTAACAACATTCATCATCACACCTCCAATTTCCAGATTCATAATCATTTCTCTGTCTGACAGTCTTTTCACTTCCAAAACACTCTTCACATACTGTTCCTTCAGGATAACCCGTAACCCATTTCCCCTCCCATCCACACCATAATAGAACAATTTGAAACCATCTCTGATCCACCTGGCCTTACTCCCCTTCCATTTAGTGTCTTGCATGCACAATATAATAACCTTCCTTCTCTCCATCATATCGGCTAAATCTCTCCCCTTACCAGTCAAACTGCCAACATTCAAAGTTCCTACCCTCAGTTCCACTCTCTTTACCTTCCTCCTCTCCTCTTTCTTTGGGACACATCTCCCCGTTCTTCTTATCCTTCTTCGGCCAACAGTAGCCCAATTTCCGGCAGCACCCTGGTGGCTAACAGTACTAGTGGTGGTCGTTGTTAACCTGGGACTCGACCGATCCGGTATGGAAATCTTTATCGTTGTCCGCATGTTGATCTGGCAAAATTTTACACTGGATGCCCTGCCTGACGTAACCCTCCCCATTTATCCTGGTTTGGGATCGACACAAAGAAAGACACTGGTTTGTGCATCCCTTGTGCCTGGGTTACTTACTTTACAGAAAAATGCTCCAAGCATATTAAAAATTGGTAGTGAAGTAATATTAATCTACTTGAAATCACAAAACACAAAAAATTTATACTAAAAAGAACCTTGGGTGTGCACAATATACTAACCTTCTCCTTAAACACCCAGTAGCTTTTTATAATGATGCAGCACACAGTACCTCATATAGTTGGAAAAAGCTTAATAACAGCATGGAAGTCCACCACTAACTCATGATTGATTGTTTTTTTTTTTCTTTTAAGTCATTCCTCTGTAGCTTACCTGTATGTTTGGTGTCATTGTCTTGTTGGAAAAGATTGTAGAATCTTCTTTCAGCTCCATTCAGAGTCTCCGATTTACCTTCTGCAAAATGTAGCCAAGATGTCATTGAGATTTTTTTCTCTTTGCAGCTCAGTCTCTCCAGCTTTGCCTGTAACACCCTCAGAGTTATTATAGGTCCCTTGGTGGCATCCCTCACTAGTCATCTTCTTGCATAATTGCTCAGTTTTTTTTGTGAAAGGCCTTTTGAAGGTAGATTCACAGCTCTGCCTTAGTCCTTCCGTTTTTTAATCACTGACTTACCTGTACTTCAAGGAATATTCAGTGGCTTGGATATTATCTTATATTCATTTCCTGACTTGTGCTTTTCAAATACAGTTGCTTGGAATGATCTTTTTTCTTCATTGTGTAGGTTAGGCCAAAATACTGCTTCTAACTATAAGTTAAACTTTTCAGATACAGGTGCATATATACTACATTCAATTGAAACACCCTTGCTACAGGAAGGGAATCTTCATTTAACTATATATTTGACTTCTAAATATAATAGGCTGCACCAGTGATAATTTAGGTGTGTTGTTACAAAAATGAAGCTTGGGAAACGTTTAAAAATACAGTAGAACACTTTCCCTAAGCATAGGACCAAAACAACACTTTAGTGACTCATGAGTAAGAAGTTGAATATCTTAATTAAGCCTCATCCATGTTCCGATGTTGATTCCACCAAGAAACGGTGGTCTTACGAAATGGTGAACTGTAAGAGCTGTCATTGAATCTGGAAAATGAATGGACCAGTCTGCCAAGAGTGAGATGAATAGGTAGATATTTGCCCCCAAAGGAAAAATAGTGAATCCTTAAATATACTGATCAAAAAAATATTAAGGGAACACTAAATCATCACAGTCTGACACCAAGTCAATTAAGCTTCAGGGATTTCAATCTGTCCAGTTAGGAAGCATAAGTGACTGTGAATCATCTTCACTTACTTTGGTGCAAATGAAAGTGACAACAGGTACACTAGAGAGGCAGCAGCAAGACAACCCTCAAAAAGGTAATTGCTTTGTAGGTGGTGGCTAAAAACAGTTGCCCCCTTCTTATCTTTCCTGATTGATTCTTCTCTAGTTTTGCATTTTGTTAGCATCCTTGTCACTACTGGTAGCATGAGGCGGTACCTGCAGCCACTTCAGTTTTCACAGGTTGTCTAGCTTCTCTAAGATGGCACATCCATATGTGCCTTCACAAGAAGGTTTGCTGTGTCTCCGAGCACAGTCTTAAGAGCATTCAGGACATACCAAGAGACGGGTCATTACACGATGAGAGCTGGATAAGACCGTAGAAGGGCATCATCCCAGCAGCAAACCAGCATCTGATCCTTTGTGTGAGGAGGCACAGGAGGAGCACTGCCAGAGCCCTACAAAATGACCTGCAGCTAGCTACTGGTGTTCATGTTTCTGAGACTCCATGAGGGTGCCACGAGGGCCCGACGTCCTCTAGTGAAAACTGTGCTCATAGCCCATCACTGTGCAGCTCGAATTGCATTTGCCAGAGAGTACCACAATTGGCAGCTCTGCTGTTGGTGCCCCATTCTCTTCACAGACGAGAGCACATGTGACAGACATGAAAGAGTCTTGAGATGCCATGGTGAACAATATGCAGCCTGCAACGTTATCCAGCATGACCAGTTTGGCAGTGAGTCAGTGAGGGTCTAGGGAGGCATAACTTGGAGTGTCGCACAGACCTCCATGTGCTAGGCAAGGGTACCCTGACTTCTTGGATGAAATCCTCAGAGCTATTGTCAGACCTTGTGCTGGTGCAGCGGGCCCTGGGTTCCTCTTGGTTTAGTACAATGCCTGCCTCATGTGGCCAGAGTATGTAGGCCATTCCTGGATGGCAATGGCATTGATGTCACTGACTGGCCCTCACATTCCCCAGACCTGAATCCAATTGTGAACCTCTGGGACATGATATATCAGTGCATCCAATGTCGCAAAATAGAGCCAAAGATTGTTCAGGAGCTCACTGATGCCCTGTTCCAAGTCTGGGTGGAGATCCCCCAGGATACAATCCGCTGTCTTAGGAACATGCCCAGACATTGTTGGGAGTGCATACAGGCTCATGGGGGTCTCACAAAGTACTAAGTGACATTATGAGTTGCCGTGCTGAAATTCACACAAGTTGGATCAGCTTTTGATTTCAGTTTTTGACTTTTATTTTCATTGTGATGTTGAATCCAGCCTTCAGCGGGTTGATAATTTTGGTTTCCATTAACCATTGTCACATCATTTAGTTCTCAACAACTTACACAGTATTACTCAGTAAAGGCTTTCCATTTGACTATTTCATTCATTGAGATGCAATGTGAGATTTAAGTGTTCTCTTAATTTTTGAGCAGTGTATATAAAACAGCATAATTCTTTTTATAAGGTTTTAGGGCATTTACTGATAAATTAGATTTTTTCTTTTTGAGCATGTGAATTTGCAGTTAAAGCATAGAGAGGAGCAAGATGTTTAAGTATAATTTTTTATGCAGAAATATTTCAAAACTTTTTAAGTGTCTGAATATTTTTGTGGAATTCATGTCCATCTGGTTTGCCATTTCTACACAGAGCCTAAGTGTATATTATGATTTTTAGTATTTTTATAGTAACTTTAAGCTTGCTTTGTATGTCATATTAACTGTAGATTGTTTACATTTTTTATATTTATGTCAGGAATGCTCTGAGCATCACAAGGAGAATTGCTTTGAATGTCATATTAACTTTAGATTGTTTACAATTTTTATATTTGTGTCAGGAATGCTCTGAGCATCACAGGAAGAAGTCATTTGTTTGATTTCTTATTTGGAGTATATAGGGGTTGTTGATTACCCTCCATTTCCATATGCAGAGAGAAGTTAACATGGCAGTGTTAGAGAAGAGACTGTGTTATCAGTGTCCTTTCTTCAGGATTTATGTTCAGCTGTTTTTATAGAAGTTGCTACACAACATCTGATAACTTCGAATCAATGGTTTTTCAGACAGTAGATTTGTGTAGAAGATACTTCTTGATAGTAGAGGCTGATTGCCACTTTCAATGCGATATTTTCTTTATAACTGAAACACAACTTTCCCATGTGATCTCACAGTCTGTACTGTATGAAATTGCTTATTTTTATTTACAAGCAGTGACAATAATAAAAATACTCAAAAAAAAAATTTTCTTGTACATTCTCATATCATTTTTTATTGTGTCAGCACTCCTTGTGTGTAGTGTGTAAGTTGTATTCTAGTATCTTTGGAAGCTTTGTAATTTTGGTGTTCTCTTTATTTTCACACAAAATAATATATACAGTATATAAGAAATGCATCTGACCCTTTGTCTAGTACATTCCTTTACAATAAAATAAATACACCGTGGGTGTATAGTACAGTATCATGAAGGAAGTGAAATAAAAATGTATTTTTATGAGCATGAAAAGCCATAATATTTCTTTACTTGTAAAAGGTGTTCATTTATTGGGCAATTGAAATAAGTATGGACCACATTGTTAGTAATATTAGATTAACTGGTAACTGGAGATTGGCCTGGTATGAGCAAACATTGGTATTTCTACAAGTGTGCCCAACTAATAACTGGTATCATATCTAGGAGTGATTCCTTATTAGCACCTTATGTAGCCAAGATTTTCTCCAGCTCTCCACACCCTTTCAATTGGGGAAGGAGATTCATAAAATAAATGTTGTTTTTAAAGAATGCTAATACAATATAATAAGACTGACATATATAATGTAGTATATCTAGCTAACATATCTAACTTATATAATGTAGTACTCTGTAGAAATTGTGTTATTTTTCGATATTATTTATTTTTATTACATAGGTCACTAATTTAATAATTTAAGCACAATATTATGTAAACAGTGACTGCATTTCAAAGTTGGAAGTAATTTGAAAAGGAAAAATTGAATGAGTCATGATAAGAAACCTCTGTAAACCTGAAAATAGTAAGGGACATCCAACGCTTTGGAATATTTCCATACATGACAGAAGATGTTGGAAATGGTTACTTGAAAAACATCTCCAGAGACATGCACCTCTGGCTGATATTTTGTTTGCTCCTCTCTTTGTATGGGGTGTAGTCTGTGTTTAATTAATATATTTTCATGACTATTTACTTTTTTTTCTTCTTCAAATAACTTTTGCCAAAGGAAGAGCTAATTACCTGTCACTTCAGAAAAAGAGTGAATTTATTTAACATGTAGTAAAACTTTTTTATTTCTTCTTACTCACTGCAGCCATATGCATTAATTTTTCTATTTGACAGAGGGTGTCCTGAATTACATAAAATATTAATAGTTTTTTAAGCTATATGAGTAATACAGCGAAATATTTAGTTGTAAAGTTTATGGTTACACATTATTACTATTAATTATAAACTGTAAATGTAGAGAATGTTGTGGAATAATTTTGAATGTTTTAGTGCCATCATAGTGTACAAATAAATTAATATTCTCTTTATATATAAATATATACAGTATATATTGTGAGGACACATGAACGTGTCATGTCACCAACAAACACGTTTATTTACAATATTTACAAATATATATGGTCACTAAGACCCACAGTCCACAAGTGCACAAACCCCAAAGTCACAGTCCTGGCCACAATGCCTTTCTTCGGGCCGCCTCCACTCTCCACTCTCCTCTCTTGCCCTTGTCCTCCTTCCACCCGACTCTAGCCTCGAATGAAGGGAGACGGCCCCTTTTATATATGACCCGGATGAGCCCCAGGTGTTCCCGGCATTCCTCCTCTAGCCACGCCCCAGCGTGGCGGAAGTGCCGGCTGTCCTCCCGG
>JANRMT010062856.1:33433352-33444945 GCA_026402145.1 Polypterus bichir lapradei
ACACATATATAAACATATATATACATATACATACATATCTACATATATACACACACAGCTATTTCGTATCAGTGCAATACGCTGCTTGTTAAAACGGATAACTCCCGCTCTTACGTGCAAGTCTGCGTGGATATTATGAACTATCGTATTTGTTCAAGTTCTATTTAAATTTTAAATAGAAGGAATTTTTATTTAGTCGACAGAAATATCTTTGGTAGGAATGGTAAAAACAGACAGGAATATTATTCCTGAATAAATCAACTCAAACCTTAAACAACTTATAATATTTTGCTCTCCATAAAAATATATCCTGTCTAAATTATACAAGTTAGAAATAAAGTAAACTTTTAAAGAACAAACATTCAAATTTCTTTACTCTTATGTAATTTTATATAAAAAATAAACTTAGATTTTAAATATCCCAAAAGATTTTGCTCTCCATAAAAATATATCCTGTCAAAATTATACAAATTCAAATATGAACATGCTGCATAACAAAACCTGGAAATATAAATAAAATGTGTTCCTTTCAGCAATAACAAATCAAATCATTCAGTTGTCTTTGCTCATATGTCATTTTAGAGCTGGACGCCTGGCATCTTTTTTTGGCAACAAGTTCGTTTATGTTTGGTGTGAGGTTCTGTGTTGTGGAGATTCTCAGGATGGACTGCAGGTGCTCATGAGTGAGGCGACTCCTGTGTGCTGTTTTGTTAGTCTTCATCACTGAGAAGAGCTTCTCACACAGATATGTGCTACCAAACATGCACAAGGTTCAAGCCGCATGTAGACGGACTTTTTTTGTTCTTCAAAGTCACCAAAGCGCCGTGCAAACTCAGTGCGCTCCGTTTATCAGCAAAGTGCGTATTTGGGAACACTGTAGTGACGACTTGGTTCAACATTACTTGGCAACAGGGAAAGTGGGGCAAGTTGCACTGGTGCATTTGTGTCTCCCATAAAAGCAGCTTCACTTGAAATCACTTTGTGATTGTGCATGGGTAAAAACGTCCGCTGAAGTGTCTTCTGCATTGCATTCAGGTCTTTCAGGTTATCTTGATGTTTTGTCTCATTGTGCCGTCTTAGATTAAATTCTGTAATTACAGCCACATTAGCTCCACAAATGAGACACACGGGTTTACCGGCAATGTCAGCAAACATATACTCAGCCTCCCATCGGTTTTTAAAGGCTCTATGTCCAGAATCAACTTTTCTCTTCGGCATCGTGTGGGCTAGCTTTACAATAACTTGCACCTTCATAAGCTAGACTTGATTAACGCGGTAAGTGTTCGGCAAGGCAGCTGAAGCGCTGCATTATGGGATCTGTAGTTTATTGTGTTACCAGCGCTTCATATACCCGGCCATTAATAACAATAATACAATATATAAACTGATCTCGCGGGCCGGATATAATTACACGCCGGGCCGGATGTGGCCCGTGGCCCTTGAGTTTGACACATATGGACTAAATAGAACTTGAAAAGATATATTTTTTCGTACATCGAGCCTGCGTGCTGTTGTGGTTTTGCCTGCATGCCTCAATAAGTCACCCTCCCCTCGCTCTTACTTTTTTACCGTTCATCTAATGAATACACTGAGTATGGCTTTACCAAAACAATCATTGATGGCGAATAAAGTATTCATTATTCGAGGATGTAGATCGGGGTATATATATACATATATATATACCCGCGTATCGCAGCGGAGACGTAGTGTGTTAAAGAAGCTATGAAAAAGATTCGTTTCTTACTGCATCAATAAACAGCTCGTCTTCTTCTTTATCTGAGACCTGACACACTGCATGTACGGGGTTTTTTTTTAACACTGTCTTCCTTTAGCGGGACATTCACTTTTTCCACCGTGTGCTTTGTTTCTGCAGTAGCTGCACTTATTACATGCTTATCTTGTATGTATGAGACGCTTCATATTTTTTTGCTGCCTTTTCAATTGTGTAATTCAGTTTTTGTTCAGCGCTCTTTGGAACTGTTGCTTTTTGTCTGTGCACTGCGTCAGTTCATGTGAGCCGCTCCAGGTACATGCATCGAAGTTTCCCAGCTGTGCTGGTGCCATGTCGTGCTATGTCCATGGCTGTATCTAATGTTACCTAAGTCCCGGCACTTAAAACTTTCTCTCGCAGTTTCGCTGAGTTTGTGCCAAACACCACCCTGACCATCTCATCTTCCTCTGCATAAGCACAGTCCTTCACCCATGAATATTTAGCGTCAGTGTTTCTATTGGATTGCCGCTGACGGACGGCCTTATATGGGCAGGCACTAAATTACAAACGCCAGCGGCAGCCTGTCTATGAACTTAATTTAAAGTTTAGGTTTACATCGTGCTTTGTTTCCGAAGTAGCAGAACTCATGAATATGGTTGTATATGTCACTCGCTCGCTTCTTATTGTTTCGCTGCCTTCTCAATTATATAATGCATGTTTTCTTCAGCGCTTTTTGGGGCTCTTCCTGGTTTTCTACCTACTGCGTGATTACGTGGGAGGCGTGATGATGTCACACGATACTCCGCCCCCACGGGTTTCACGCTCATCTCCATTACAATAAATGGAGAAAAACAGCTTCCAGTGATGACCATTACGCGTAGAATTTCGAAATGAAACCTGCCCAACTTTTGTAAGGAAGCTGTAAGGAATAAGCCTGCCAAATTTCAGCCTTCTACCTACACGGGAAGTTGGAGAATTAGTGATGAGTCAGTCAGTGAGTCAGTGAGTGAGTGAGTGAGGGCTTTGCCATTTATTAGTACAGATTATCTACCTTTTCCTCTAAATTTAGTAAAATCTGCAAACTTCATCATCTTTTTATTTTTATTCTTATTAAGATTATTTATGCATATTAAAAGAACAGCCACTCCAGCCCTAATCCTTGAGAGACCCTACTTTTAACAGTACTTGATTTTAAAAAAAGTTCTTTGTACAATAACCCTTTGGTTCTAGGATTTGTGCTCTATTCCTGTTCATAGGCATACGATAATTTATAGTTCACACAGTGATCCTGTCAGCCAATTTGTCCTTTCTTATGCAATCCACAAGTGAAATGCAGTTATTCATGTAAAAATGCTGTAATTCATGTACAATCATGTACAGCAGTGGTTATAACATACAATCCTGTGGTGTACCCATACTGAGGGGATTAGAGCTGATGTCTTTGAGCATCACTACCAACTGCATCCAGTCAGAAATAAAATGAAATAGGCAAATACTTAAAAGTGATCAATACCCAAACTATATGTACAAGGCTGTCATAAAGAGTGAGAAGGAAATGTATGCTAAATGTAGTGCTATACTCAATAAATAGGATTGCGATATAATTGCTAGGTCATCTAGATGCTGACAAATATCTTCAAATCTCAGGGATACTGTGACCTCCACTGAGCTGTCTGCCTTATACAGAAGCTGTTACAGACTGAATTGCACAGTAGACAGGAAGTTGCCTATCAGATACTTTCATTATGACTGATGTCAAGGATATAGCTCTGTATATTTTATATTTGTAGACTTTCTGTATTTGCATACAAAACTGCAGGAGAAAAATACTGGCCAATATAACAAGTCAATTTACACTCATTACTGTACTGTATTTTACAGCTGCTATATTGGAAAAATTTTAAACATATTAAGAAAACTTCTAAAAAAAAAATTAAAATACTTACAGCACTCAATGGGATTAGATGCTGTCTGCAGTGAGATGATACTCCCTCCAGCCTGTGGGATATGAACACGAAAAACCAAACGCACTCGAGTATTCTTTCTTCCAATGTCTGTTTCACCTTTTCTTAATTCAATGTCAGCATTCCTAAGCTTTAGTATCCCTGCACAATCAATTCTGCAAAAAATATGAAAGAAGAAATGAAGAGTAATTAAGAATGGTTACTGTATAAATACTTCATTTATGGCTGTTAAAAGTGAAAAAAACATACATAATCAATAAAACTGGATAATGTAAGAAACATCATTTGGCTGCTAAGCCTTAATTTAATGTATGTCACTTGCATATTATGAGGTAGCAACTAGACAGACTATGTCACACTTAAAAGAAAGATTACTTGCATGTAATCTTAGTGTAAATTTTGTTTTAAGTGTTCAAAAATGTCTTTGCTTTGCATTATAGGTATTGCCCTGTGTCTAATTTATACCCCAATTTATTTTTTCTCCATTTGCACAACCAAAACCAATACCAATTAAAATAGGGTATTTTAATAGGTACAAATACAATTAATGTAATTAAGCAGGAGTTAGCTGCAATGTGAACATTTTTATATGAACAGAAGCACAAATCTTAGCACATGGCTGTTGCTTCAAGTAAGGAGGGTACAATAACTAAAAATGAATATAGAACTGGTTACTTTGGTGTACTTAGCATTTTAGAAGTGAAAGAACCCCCAATAAGGGAGACTTAGTTTTAATACATTTGCGTGTCTTTAGATCTTTTACTGTATCACATGTGTGTCGTATGAACTTTATAAAATGAACCACTTATCACATTATTCATAACAATACTGAACAATTACTATAGTTTGATTTTTGGAAAAGTACTTTATAGCTTTTAGCTCAAAGTGTTCTACTTATTGTTATTATTATTTACTTTCTTCCTATAATATCGCTTACATTACATAAATTCAAGTTCTTTTATTTCTGATCAGTATACAGTAATCGTTTTTACAACTAACTGCTTATTTATGTTTTAAAGGAATGCTTCACTCAAAAATGACTATTTACTTATCCTATGTAGTTTGTATTGATGGCCAAGAAAAACAGCTAATCTCATATTTTCATGCAGAATGGAGAAAAAAAACTAATATAACAGAAGCCTATGGTGACCAATGTTGGACAACAGAAACTAATATGAAAATGTTACTTGTGTTGCATGGTCCACATCTGAAGTCATCCATTCATAGGCTCACAGCATCCCAAATACATTTTTACTAAACTTTCATGTAATAATACATGCTCACATTAGCTAAAATTTGAATTGTAGACCTGACTCCCGTGACTTTCATTACATTTATATTCACAACTGGAGTACCAGGCGGCACGGTGGTCCTAAATTGTCCTGTGTGTGTGTGCCCTGCCTGGGGTTTGTTCCTGCCTTGTGACCTGTGTTGGGTAGGTTTGGTTCCAACAGACCCCTGTGACCCTCTGTTAGGATATAGCGGTTTGGATAATGACTGGAGTACCTTAAGTTTATCTAGTGGCTGCTATGAAACTGCACAAGTGAACTGACCTTCTGTTTGCTTAAGCATTTAGGATATTGACAAGTCTTTACAAATTCTCTTCGAGATAATGTTTTCAATCTTTAACTTTTTATCTTTCATTGCATAGGTCTCTCAGTGAACCCTGTCACTGTCTATATCATGGTAAACACAATTTTAGCCAATGCATTAAATTTTACTGGGCTAGACTTGTGACCAATGAATGAGGTGATAATATGGCCTTCAATTAAAATGCTTGGGCATTTTTTCAAGGATGTTTTGATATTGTTTGCTTTTGTCCAACATTGGTGATCATAAGAATCTCTTCTATCAGAAACTTTTTTTTTTATCTCTGTTTTGCATGAAAATTCTTCTTCTTTTGGCTGCTCCCGTTAGGGGTCGCCACAGCGGATCATCTTCTTCCATATTTTCTGTTCTGCATGAAAATATGAGATTAAAATTGTTCTTGTCCATCACTACAAGTTTCACTGGGGTAATTAACATCTTCAAAAATATCAGCTTTTAGTGAAGTATTTCTTTACTTTGTCAACATGATTTTGTCTTGTTTTCTGCCTTGCAAAAGATCTTGAAATTTGAAACAATCAGCACTTAGGAACTGCTAGCAGCAGCACACTGCATGGAAGTTAAAAATTGTGATGGACAAAATTAAGAAAACACAATTTATTGCACAGTACCCTTTTGTTCAGTGGAAGCTGTAATAGGCTGATCACTGAACCTAAAAAGGCAATACCAAGGGCAGCTTTTTCAAGTAAATATTACAGGTAAATGTCTCACATTAGTAACAAAAATGCAATGATAATGTTCTAAAAGATTGAAAACACACTGATCATTTCATTTGTGGTTGTTTTTTTGTAAACTATTACATTTTATTACCACCTTTGGAATAACTAATAAACTGAAAACTTCACAATGTTGTCTAGAAATGGCAAGGTTCAAGTAAAGTTTATTGACACAAACCAATACAAAGTTTCTGCAATATTTTTTCTGCACTTAATGTCTTGTATAAATGCTGTCCATTTTTAAGATTTTGTCTAAAAACCTCACACGACTAGTTTATGCCAGATGCAAATGAGGGTGACTTCGCTTTTGCTATGCTAGGAGTGATATCCCTACTCAAAAGGACAAACCAATACTAAACACTAACAAAAACAATTCATCCTTTACATTATCTTAATTATTTGCTCAACATCTTTGTACTGTATTATTCAGTGCACTGTCCAGGAACTGCTTATTATCATTTTTTGGTCTAGAAATAAACATGAGTAATCACAGGAAATGTAAAAAATGCTTCTTCGCACTTTGAAAAGGAAAAGAGTACATTAGTTACAGGCAGTTGTTTTTGTGCACTTATTCCTTATTTTTTGGTTAGAACACAGTTTCATTTTCATTATTATTGTTCATAGTTCTAAAAAAAATTAAGACAGAGAAGTATAAATATTGTGATGAATATGTTTACAATGAAAATGTCCAAAAATACAAGGCAATGATTTTTATCTCGGAATACCAAAAATATTGAGGTAAATTTCACCATTATCAACATATAAGGCCTATGGATTGAGTTGGCAGTATTAACTGCAAAATGTGAACTAACACACGATTGAATACTAATTCAATGAGAGCACACACACAAACACGCACATTCACTCATGCAGAAGCCACCTAACCAATTGAAAATGAGAGAAAAACAAAGTGATCAGAGAAAACCCAGAAAGATAAATGAAGAATCCTTATTATAGTAAAGAAAAAACCTCAACGCCTGTCTGACAGATCAGAAACAATCTTCAGGAGGAAGATGTGTATGTGTCAGAGACTACTATCCAAAAATGACTTCATTAACAGAAAAACAGAGGCCACACTGCAAGATGCAGACCACTAGTTAGCCACAAAAACAGAATGGCCAGAGTATAGTTTGAAAAAATTAACTGAAAACATCTGCAGAATTCTGGAAAAGGTCTTGTGAACAGGTGAGACCAAGATGAACCTGTATCAAAGTGATACCAAGAGCAAAGTGTGGAGATGAAAAGGAAAATATCTAAAGCCTATCACCTCATCTGTTAAACAAGATGGTGGGGATGTTATGGCTGGTACAAGTACTGGCACATTTACCGTCATTGATGATGAAACTGCTGACTGCAGTTGCACAATGAATTCTAAGGTGTATAGAAATATCTTATTTGCTCAAGTTCCAGTAAATTCCTCTAAATTCATTAGATAGCACTTAATTCTACAACAAGATAATGGTCCCAAACATACTGCTAAGGCAACAGAGGAGTATTTCAAACCCAAAAAAATTGAAAATTCTTGAATGGGCCAGCCAGTTACCTGATTTCAATCCAATTAAGTTTACCTTCCATATGCTGAATGCAAAACATAAGGGGACAAGCACCTGAAACAAGCAGGAGCTGAAGATAACTGCATTAGAGGCTTGACAGAGCATCACCAATAAAGATACTCAGCACCTGGGGCATCTTGTATAATGCCGTGCATAGAACTCACAGTAAAACATGGCGTACAGACAAAAGTGTAAATGTGTGTATGCACAAAAAAATCGGATGCACAAAACCATGTATAAGCCAACTTCCATGCACTTCCACTCCATAAATCTCGTTCAGCATGAAATATAACGCAAGTCTACGTGCCTACCACCAAACCCCAACTCCTCCTAGAATTATGCCTGTTTGAATATGCATATCTTAAATAGGCCCTTACGGTCAGCATTTTGTGAAAAGGCAATGGCAAAAGCACAGGGGGAAAAAAACGGTCCTCCTCAGTGAAGTGGAGGCAAAGAAAAATTTACTTTTTGGTGGCTCTAGGCAGCGGTATGAGCAACAAAAAGTAATTGATGGAGTGACACTCAAAAGT
Source organism: Polypterus bichir lapradei (assembly GCA_026402145.1). NCBI lineage: Eukaryota > Metazoa > Chordata > Cladistia > Polypteriformes > Polypteridae > Polypterus > Polypterus bichir. The sequence continues at coordinate 33,441,432 of JANRMT010062856.1, forward strand.
TCAAGTTCTGAAAGTTGCACAGTGGCTGAAATAAAAAAGAATTGGTCAGATGTCAAAGTCGAGGTGAAAAAGCAACTTGTCGCATACTGCCATTAGTGTATTATGGAAGCAAATTATGACACAGAGAAAAGAAAAAAGAAATTAGGGACACAGTCAAAAAAAAGGTTGAAATTTAAACTTTAATCTCGAAATTTCCACTTACATCTCGGTAGTTCACTTTGTCATTAAAGTAGAACATCATAAACTTCATCTTAAAATCGATGTTTAATTTACTAGAGTTTCTCAAATCCCATCAAAAATAAAGTAGCATGTTAAATACTTTGTATTCTATGTGTTCTTTGTGTGTGAATCACAACATGCTTCTTAAATGGGCTTTCTCTTTCACAGATAGGAGCGCACAGGCAGTGATCGGCATACAGAATACATTACATTCATGATATTAAAGCTCTCTGAACATTTTAGAATACAGTAATCCTTCGCTATATCGCACTTCGACTTTCGCGGCTTCACTCTATCGCGGATTTTAAATGTAAGCACATCTAAATATATATCACGGATTTTTTGCTGTTTCGCGGCTTTCTGTGGACAATGGGTCTTTTAATTTATGGTACATGCTTCCTCAGTTTGTTTGCCCATTTGATTTCATACAAGGGACGCTATTGGCGGATGGCTTAGAAGCTACCCAATCAGAGCATGTATTACATATTAACTAAAACTCCTCAATGATATAAGATATGCTTCCCGCGCGGTGCTTGATTGTTTGCTTCTCTCTATCTCTCTCACTCTCTCTGCCTGACGGAGTGGGTGTGAGCAGAGGTGCTGTTTGCACAGAGGCTGTTTGCCTAGAAGATACAGACGCTCCTCTACAAAATGCTGCTTTATCGCGGTGCTTCTGCATACTTAAAAGCACGTATTGATTTTTTGATTGTTTGCTTCTCTTAGCGAGCGCTCTCTCTGACATTCTTTGCTCCTGACGGCGCTCCTTTGAAGAGAAGATAATGTTTGCATTCTTTTAATTGTGAGAAAGAACTGCCATCTCAGTCTTGTCATGGAGCACAGTTTAAACTTTTGACTAAAGGGTGTTATTTCATGTCTAGAGGGCTCTAATAATGTTAACAGTGTGGGAGAGTTTATAAGGGCTTAAAATATATAAAAATAACCATACAAACATATGGTTTCTACTTCGCGGATTTTCCGCGATCGAGGAGGGATTACTGTAGTAAGATGTATCTATACTAATAAAAGGCAAAGCCCTCACTGACTGACTGACTCGCTCACTGATCACTAATTCTCCAAGTTCCCGTGTAGGTAGAAGGCTGAAATTTGGCAGGCTCATTCCTTACAGCTTACTTACAAAAGTTGGGCAGGTTTCATTTCGAAATTCTCCACGTAATGGTCATAACTGGAAGCTATTTTTCTGCATATAATGTAATGGAGTTGAGCTCGAAAGCCGTGGGGGCGGAGTTTTGTGTGACATCATCACGCCTCCCACGTAATCACGTGAACTGACTGTCAACGCAGTGTGTAGAAAACCAGGAAGACCTCCAAAAAGCGCTGAAGAAAACATGCATTATATAATTGAGAAGGCAGCAAAACAATAAGAAGCGAGCGAGTGACATATACTACCATATAAATGAGTGCTGCTACTTTGGAAAGAAAGCAAGGTGTAAACCTAAACTTTAAAATAAGTTCATAGACAGGCTACCGCTGGCGTTTCTCATGCCCACGGGTAATGCAGGATACAAGTTTAATGAGAGGACGCAGGATATAAACGAGAGTTTTGATCACTTTGTAACTAAGTTAAAATTGCAGGTGAAGGGGTGTGATTATGCAAATTCCGAGAGACTGTGTTTGTGGGGGATTGACAGTTAAGGCGGGTGGGGGAGTCACGTCATCATCTCCCCTCCCATTTACTTCATTTCGCTCTGAGCTGAGCTCCGCGGCTAACGCCATCTTCCGAAGCAACTTCGTCACACTGCCACCAAATATTCACAGAAAAATCCACAAGTTAATACACACGCTGTCTCTAGAGTTTCTCCACACTGAATCCTCCAGGCACTACTTACAAAAGGTTACATTGACAATCGTGTTACGTTATTTTTAAAATCTTTCCTTTTCTTAGGACAAGCACAGCTGAGAAGCTTCAATGCATGTGCTCCATAACTCGTTAAAAAACAATGCATTTAATCACACTTTGCATTACAATCAAAGGGGAACTTTTGCCAATGCATGATTTCCTGGTACACCGATTACACTGATCAGCGCATCCCGATTCATTTTAGCCTCGCACCACCTTGGTTTGAGAAGAAGTATGAAAAAATATCAGGTTAACACAGAAAAACAGATCACCAATTCAAGCTTTATGAATAATCGATTCGCCATCAGTAATTGTTTTGGTAAAGCCATACTCAGTGTAATCCTCCTTCAATTTTATAATTTTTCCGCCACTAGCCATGATTAATTGAATGGTAAAAAAGTAACAGCGAAGCGAGGGTGACTTATTTAGGCAGGCATATATATGACAGCAACACTCATGACAATGTCAATCATGTTACGTTATTATTAAAATGTTTCCTTTTCTTTTTCATTACTTCTTTAACACACTACTTCTCCGCTGCGAGGCGCGGGTATTTTGCTATATATATATATACTAGCAGAATACCCGCGCTTCGCAGCGGAGAAGTAGTGTGTTAAAGAAGCAATGAAAAAGAAAAGGAAATATTTTAAAAATAACGTAACATGATTGTTAATGTAATTGTTTTGTCATTGATATGAGTGTTGTTGTCATCTCTCTCTCTCTCTCTCTCTCTCTCTCTCTCTCTCTATATATATATATATATATATATATATATATATAAAGGTCCTTTTCAAAAAAAATTAGCATATTGTGATAAAGTTCATTATTTTCTGTAATGTACTGATAAACATTAGACTTTCATATATTTTAGATTCATTACACACAACTGAAGTAGTTCAAGCCTTTTATTGTTTTAATATTGATGATTTTGGCATACAGCTCATGAAAACCCAAAATTCCTGTCTCAAAAAATTAGCATATTTCATCTGACCAATAAAATTTAAGTGTTTTTAATACAAAAAAAGTCAACCTTCAAATAATTATGTTCAGTTATGCACTCAATACTTGATCGGGAATCCTTTTGCAGAAATGACTGCTTCAATGCGGCGTGGCATGGAGGCAATCAGCCTGTGGCACTGCTGAGGTGTTATGGAGGCCCAAGATGCTTCGATAGCGGCCTTAAGCTCATCCAGAGTGTTGGGTCTTGTGTCTCTCAACTTTCTCTTCACAATATCCCACAGATTCTCTATGGGGTTCAGGTCAGGAGAGTTGGCAGGCCAATTGAGCACAGTAATACCATGGTCAGTAAACCATTTACCAGTGGTTTTGGCACTGTGAGCAGGTGCCAGGTCGTGCTGAAAAATGAAATCTTCATCTCCATAAAGCTTTTCAGCAGATGGAAGCATGAAGTGCTCCAAAATCTCCTGATAGCTAGCT
>JANRMT010062856.1:33460573-33473036 GCA_026402145.1 Polypterus bichir lapradei
ACTTACATTCCTACCAAAGATATTTCTGTCGACTAAATAAAAATTACTTATATTTAAAATTTAAATAGAACTTGAACAGATACGATAGTTCATAATACCCACGCAGACTTGCACGTGAGCGGAGGTCATCCGTTTTAACAAGCAGCGTATTGCACTGATACGAAATACCCTGCCCATTTAATTATTTAGGAATGGATAGATAAATTAAGATTTTGTACAAATAATGTTTTTCGTTTTTCTTCCTCGATGCATTCTGGCACGCCCAGCAACAGTTGCATGCACCCCAAAGGCTATATATATATATATATATATATATATGTGTATATGTATGTGTGTATATATGTAGATATGTATATGTGTATATATATATATATATATATATAAATGTATATATGTGGAAGTATATGTGTGTATATATATATATATATGTATATATGTATGTGAATATATATGTGTGTATGTATATATATGTATTTGTGTGTATATATATATATGTGTGTGTATGTATGTGTGTGTGTATATATATATATGTATGTGTGTATATGTATGTGTGTATATATGTAGATATGTGTATATATATATATATGTGGATGTATGTGTATATATATATATGTATATATGTTTGTGTGTGTATATATATGTGTATATGTATATATGTAGATATGTATGTATATGTATATATATGGTTATATATGTGTGTGTGTGTTTATATATATATAAACAATTACATTGACAATCATGTTACGTTATTTTCAAAATGTTTCCTTTTCTTTTTCATTACTTCTTTAACACACTACTTCTCCACTGTGAAGCGCAGGTATTTTGCTAGTATAAAATAAATTAAACACCATAAAGACAAACACAAGACCTATTTTTCACCATAAGAATAATTGAGAAAGATTAGATAAAAATAAAGAAGTGTACCTGGTATTTTTTGGTATAAAAGCAGCTTTTGTTTCAGTACTGAAAGATATTTCTGGGAAGCATTAGATGCAGTTGAAGCGCCAGAAAAATTTAAAAGGATCATTGAAAGTATTAATCAAACATATGTAGAAATGATACAATTAAATGGACAAACATCGGAGCAAAGGAAGTTGGAAAAGAATATCAAACAGGGAGAAAGCCTCACTCCTTTACTATTTGTGATATATATTAATTATATAATCAAAATGGGAAAGAAAGAAATTGGAAATGCAACCTTGAAATACTAAAATTAACTTGGGTATTGATCCAGAATCTGATATATGCAGATGATATAATACTAATTGCAATAAGTAAGCAACATTTACAAAGGGAATTTAATAACCTGAAAGAGCAAGCTAGACGTGAAAGGTCTGATAATAAATGTAGATGAAAGAAAAGTAATGAAAATAGAAAGAGAAGAACAAGAAAAAAATGGCAAATGCAGATACAGTACAAGTAGAAAACAATTACAAATCCTAATAGTGTATGAGAACATGGGAGTAAGCATAAGTGAAGATATCAAAAACAGAATAAACAAACCAAATAAAGTATACTATCAAATTACCAACACCTTATTTGAAAATAAATAATTAAATATAAAAGTGATGATGCATATGTGTAAAACTCTATATGTACCAACAATATTATACACTGTAGAATCTTAAGCAATACTGGATAAACAAAGATCTAAACTAACAGCAGTTGAAATTAAGTATATAAGATGAATGGTAGGTAAAACAAAAACTAACAGGATAGAAAATAAAAGAATCTATGAAAATGCAACTATTCATGGAAAGTATAGAAGTAAAACCACTACAGTGGTATTGACATACAGTATAATGAGGATGAGTGAAACAAGGAGTCCCATAAAAGTGTTTGAAATGAAGAGTGAAAAAAAAGATTGAGGGGAAGATCTAGAAGGGTATGGGAAGAAAATATCAAAAGAAGCAGCAAGGAAGAGAGAGATGACATTGAAACAAGTAAATATTCTGCTATACGATAAGAAAAAAATATACTTATTGGCTCAAGAGCCCAACACCTTAAGGTGAAATAAAGCATGACCATAACTGACAGATTCAGACAGATTTCTTGCCCTGTTTCAGTGTGCACTCACAGGTGATCTCCCAGTTTTTTATCCCGTTAGACAAAGTGATTACATTTAGGAGCAGAGTGTGTCTTGTCTGGGCAGAAGATATGGGGCACCAGTCAAAGCACTTCATACATCACAAATACAGAGGAAAGGTGCTAAAGTTACACCTAGGGTAAAAAATGGCAAATATTTTTTAATCATTCTATTACCTGTCTTTGATAGGTACTGTCACTAGTCATTAATACTTTACAGTGTCTTAAAATAAGGCTTCCTGTACCTTTCCTGGGATGGAAGGATGGCTGGATGCCCAGAAATAAATTATTTCCTGATTTAAAAATGTTGTGCTGTTACAAATAATATTCACAGGCACTCTCTTGCAGACATGCTGTTGCCATCTTGCTCTTGACTTAGTTTACTTGTTGCTGAGCTTATTCAAATCACTCATATACTGCTATTAGATTTTAGAGCAAGTTATGACTTTTATTATTTGTTTTTTAAGAGTTTGCGTATATCAGTAGTATTTAAATTTGTAAAATCTCAATACAGATCTTGACTAGTAGACCAGGATAACCGTGTTACCACATCATGGCAGTTACTTCCTATTATCTAAAAATAACTACTTTCAGACAAAGATAATTACATTAACTTGTAAAACATTAAACATCTTAGCATGTGCGGAAACAAGTTCTTTTATCAACATTTCTTATTGTATCAATTTTTTTAATGTTTAATTTTTAACAAATTAGTAGAAAGAAAAAATGTGCTGTCACTCATATATTTTGTGAAAGAGTGTGTAAATCTTTACTCCAAACAAAAAAATAAAATGTTCTTAAAAAGAAATTTGAGAGCATTACGTAATGTTTATTTTTGAGAATATATTTAATTGGCTTGCTACCTATTCAGCATTAAGAACCAGGTTGTTGTTTGTTTGTTTGTTTGTTTAAACATTAGGCCTACTTTATTTGTCCCAAGGAGAAAGTTAGCTTTTACAGAAGCTCATGAAATGTGCACATATTTTAACAAACAACAACAAACCCTCTTAAACATGCACACAAAATGCAAAAAAGAAGAAAAACATCTGACTTGACTAATCATAAGAGAGCAGTCAAAATGAGGTGTTATAAAGGAGTATTGCTGTAGGTATGAAGGAGCCCATTAGTGATTTTTGACCCGCCACTGTTAAATAATTGTTTGGCTAAAAGTACATAGTGTGTCATAGAAAAGGTGTGCAGCATTAGTCATAATGCCCATCAGATCTGTCTGTATTGTCTCCTCTGCCGCTACCACCAGTAGACCAAGAGTACATCACATACATGAGTCTGCCTTCTCAATTAGATTGTTGGCTTTCTTTTGTTGTAAGTGTTTCCAGCATATTTCAGTACAGAAAATCACACTGCCAATCACAGACTTCTAGAACATGTAAGGGGTGTGACTTCCCACAGTCTCCTAAGAAAAAAAGAGCCTACTTTGCCCTTTGTTACATAGTTCCTCTGTATTACTAGACCAGCACAATGGTCCACGTCTACTCCTTTGTAGAGGCTTACCAGTTCTTTGTTTTTGCCAATGTATAGTAGCAGGCAATACTTTTTGCATCAAGCAGTTTTCCACCTTGACTTCTCTACTATATCACAACCCTAATACATCCCATTAATGCAGAATTATCTAAGAAGTTCTGCAAGTTACATGAAGCACTGCATGTTATATTTATCATCTGAGGTGTGTAATGTGAACAGAAAAGGTGACAGGATTGTTTGTTGTGGAATTTCACTGTTTCTCACATCCACATCAGAGCACATAGTCCTTGAGCCTCACAAACTCTGATCTGCGAGATAGTGCATTATCTATGAAGCCATAAGGTCATCTATCTCGTATTCCTGAGCTTATTCCTTAATAGGGATGGTTGGATCTATTGGATGCACTGAAGAAGTCAAAAGTATAATCCTCACAGTGTTGTCAGCTTTGTCCAGATGGGTGTGTGCTTTGTGGATCAGATAGATAATTGCATCATCTACTCCCATCTTTGTCCAATATTAAAAGTGCAGTGGGACCAAGTGGCCTTTCACAAAAGTATTCAAATAGTCCAGGACCAGCCTCCCTGTGTAAAATAACAGGTCTTCATGATGTAGGATGAAAGGACAACTGGTATGGTATGTAGTCATTAGACAAAAAAGTATCTTCATTTTTAGGAAATTGAACCATACAGGATGTTTTCCACAGTAGCAGTACTTTCTGGATTCTTAGTGACATACTGAAAAGGTAACACATAATACCACAAAGTTAATCATCACAGGCCTTAGCTACATAATGATATTACAATTTGAAGGATATTTGGTATACAATTTAGTAATAATCCTGCATGGTTTAATTTAATGATGGGAAAGTCACTCTGTTCTTTCAAGACAAAAAGGCAGGCCTTTGTTGATACAATTTTTTCATTATAGAATACTAGGGGGCTCGCCCACCCCTGTGTTTGGTTTACCGGATATACAATACAATAAACTTATTTTTTGTATAGCCCAAAATCACACAAGAAGTGCCGCAATGGGCTTTAACAGGCCCTTCCTCCTGACAGCCAACCAGCCTTGACCCCCTAAGAAGACCAGAAACAGATACATAGAACAGAATAAACCCTCAATACAGTATAAAAATAAAAATTCTAGAAGTACGGAGTAGAATTTCACATTAGATGATATCAACATAATATGATATGGATTTGTTTTAAGTCCTGGAGACCTCATTCATCAAACTGCCTCCCCCATTTTGCCATTCCACATCTGAAATAGCGCTAATCCGATGAAAGGACCCCTCTTTCCCACGATTCCTGCGTTCCTCCATCAGGGATGACTTTACCTTAGGCAGGCAATATACAATTTAAAGAGATTGTTATTTTCTTGGGAATTGTTACATATGCATTATTTTCACTTTTACTTTAAAAATTTTTGTAAAAACGATACTTGTCCTTTATTTCCGGCCCCGTGCGTGGTTACATCTCTTTCTTGCCAGATGTATAATGCTGCTCGTGTTGTGGATGGCCGTTGAACGCACGCTAAGGATATGCCTTGCTGCTTGCGAGCTGCCTCTTCTGCTTGTCGCATGTTGTTGTTTTAAGAGCTGGGAGCACATGATGCTTGTCTGCCACAAGCAATCCAACAACTGCTAGGTTAGATGTCTGTAGGCTTGTTTTAAATGATGGCTCATTGCCTGGTCTCGTGTGACGTTCTAAAAACAATACTTGTCCTTTATTTCAGGCCCCGGGCGTGGTTAAATTCTTTCTTGGCAGGATGTATAACGCTGCTCGCGTTGTCTGGGGGGGGGCTGCTGTCACGCTGCCCTTCGATCTTTTTAAAGCCTGTATAGCCGCTCTCCTTTTTGCTACTTTGTGTCTCTGCTGCTTGCGTTGTGATCACTTCTCCGTGATCATAAGTATACACCTGACCGAATTGTGTTTTCTTTGAAATTAAACTTGTCGTTGCTTTAACTTTTGCAAGTCCACAAATTCCCATTGCGTATGTTCCATTATTGTGTAAATCTACATTTGTGCATTGAATGTTGCAAATGCGAAAATACTTTTTCTGCTCTTTTCCTTTTATTTCTGACCTCGCTTTGTCCTGCTATTTTTTCAATTACACCTAGTCCTGAAGATTTCCTTTTTTTGCGCTAATGCGATCTTTTACTTGTCGACATTTCATTTGTAACGTATTGTCCTTTATACGCTTTATATGCACTGAGACACCTGTATCTGTGTGTGCTGCTTCACCTTTACACTATTGATTTTTTTTTGCCCATTCTCTTTCGTCTCGCGGTTCTTTTATTTGTCTTTCGTGATCTTAACTTGAAGATCACGTATTGTCTCCTAGTCATTCATTCCACAGGATTTTTTTTTATAATAGAGAGATGTTTAGAAGTAAAAGTATATGATTCATGCATAATTTGATGGAGCAGTGATTCATCCAGTAAGCTGCAAGTTGCAGTTTTTTTTTTTACGTTTTGCGTCATGTACACTATTTCAATGAAGGAGTTAGAAATGATAGTGAGAAATAAATTGTTGTGCATCATCTGAGGTGGTCATATGTTGGATGCAGCATCGTGCTTTATCAGTGCATGCTCCCAACCCTCCTCCTACTCGTCTCTGAATGTAATGGACATGGCTACAGTTGTTCATCTTAACCTTTCATGTATTTTCTAACTGCCTTATATAGTATAGACTAGAGTAATGCTTAGAATGTGCTTATTCCAAGTGACAATTACAGCTGAAGGAAATAAAAATCAAAGCAAATTTCAAATCAGTCACTTTACCTGTGGCTAGTCTAAAATAGTGACGAAATGAGCTCTGTATTTCATTACCAAGTAAAATTTATTTAGTGTTCCAAAACCTGCACATTAAGCAGACATTTATGTGAATCAGGTCACAATAGGGACCAAACAATAAAAACCCAATTGATATAATTCCAAGTCCATATTTAATGAAAGTAAATGCAGGGTGTTACATGTAGGAAGTCAGATGTTAGATGTGAATATACAGTGGCAGAGTTGGAATTTGAAAGTAGACCTTATGAGATAGAACTAGGAGTCACAGTGGACTCATCACTGTCTACATCAAAACAGTGCACAGAAGTGATCCAGGAAGGTAATAGGATTTTAGATTACATATTATGATGTAAAGAGTACATATCAAGTGAGGTTATTCTTAAACTGTATAAGTCACTGGTGAGGCTTAATATTACAAGAAAGGCATATAGTGCAAGAGAAAGTCCATAAACGAATGTCTACGTTGATCTGGGGCTGAGAGGTTTGAAGTATAAGTGAAACTGAAGGAGTTTTTCAGATTAACCTTTTCAGATTAACCAAATGGAGAGACATGACCTGATTAAATTGTTTAAAATTATGAAGGGACTTAGTACAGTGGATCCCTGCTACTACTTTAAAATACACTCTTCTTCAACAACATGGGACACAGTTTGTTAAGGAAAAATGTCACACAAATGCCAGAAAGTTTTTCTTCACCCAAAGAGCCGTAGACACATGAATTGAAATATGAAGTAGTGTGGTGGTGGGATTTTAGGGACCTTCAAATCAATGTTATCCTGGAGAATGTAGGCAATTAGGATTGGCCAGGTTTTTGAGCTAAATGGTTTATTTTCATCAGATGTTTTAATGTTTTAAATGTTTGTCTTCTAATGTTTTAATTACAAGTAAATAAAGGATAGCAGCATCTTCATCATGAAGTTGCATATTTTAGCCGCAGTTTCCCATCATTCCAGATAAGTTTAAACAGAGCAGAGTCACACCAATAATAAGAAAGCGTGGAATTGTTATCATAGAATCGATCAAGTCCAGGCAGGGTACTATATTCATTTTGATTGCAGCCATTGGAGCAGGAACAGGCAGAAAAACCATCTTACTCAGCAATCACAGACATCTCCAAATATCTAAACTGACTGTTTATAGGAATATTGCTAGGAGTTATGTAATGAGTGCTTTTAGAATTAAAGCAGGAACAAAAAACATTTATTTCAATTAATCTCCTGTCCTGTTCATTTCATTGAACAATTTTAAGGCATGAGGAAATGAAGAATGTTGGTTGGTCATTCAGGAATAATAGAATATTTTTTGCATAAGAAATAACATGTATAAGTCTGATAGAAATGGAATACATTCATTATACATTATGTACATACAGCTATAATCAAAAATAATTTAGTCTATACATGCAGGTGGGCAAAAATAATAATCTAGTGTTTTGTTTTTAGTTTAAGTTGAAAATTATTTGTTTGAATAACATCGGCTTGGCTTTTATGGAGAATACTTTTGATAACATTTCACTTTAGGAATCCATTATAAGCAATTAAACAGTCTATTTAATGTAATACATATTATAAGGCCCGTGACCCTGTGTTGGGATATAGCGGGTTGGACAATGACTGACTGACTGACATATTATAAGCCTTTTCAACTTGTTGCCAATTAATAAAAAATGACAGTAGAATATTTCATAATTCTTATTATATTTAATGATATTTTATGAAAGCCTAGTTAATAAAATGTTTGTATACTGTTAATAGCTGCTTTATAATGTTTACCTAAACTAAAGTGTGAACAAAAAAATCTCTTAATATTGGCATAAACAAGTACTTATTTTGAAGTTGTTGTTTTGGGGTGGTTGGTTCATTGATTACACTAATTTAAGCTTCTTCTGTTGTTTGGTATATACTATTGACAGTAAAATGACAATTTCATAAAACGTACATTTCCACTCCTTTTACTAGTTGTTAGACTTCTAATGAAGTCACCACGGAGCAGCTGGAATGTTTTGCGATGCAAAGCTTTCAGTTTCCCACTTTGTACCGTTTCATATTTTTTCACCTTCCTTACGATGGACAGCACTGAGTTCCAAGGTAAGTTTGGTGCATCTGAGATATCAGCGATGGTCCTGTACACTTCCCTATGATCTGTACGTCTATAAAATTGTATAACTGACTTGATTTCAGTGCACTTTTGTCTTCAGTTTTTGGTTTGGTTTGTGGAAAATCTCTACCATACTATTGGATCTCAGTGTGAGATGGAGTATCTCTCCTCATAAATTAATTGAGAACAGGTGACCTACCCATTTCCAATGTAGACAGACACCATCAACAAATTGGGTGAGTTACTAAGGTTATACACTGCATCTGAGCAAAGTTAACCTGATACTTACAAGGAGCATGAATTCTTTTTAAATCCATCCATCCATTATCCAACCCACTATATCCTAACACAGGGACACGGGGGTCTGCTGGAGCCAATCCCAGCCAACACAGGGTGCAAGGCAGAAAATATACCCCAGGCAGGGTGCCAGCCCACCGCAGGGCACACACACACACACCAAGCACACACTAGGGACAATTTAGGATTGCCAGTGCACCTAACCTGCATGTCTTTGGACTGTGTGAGGAAACCCACACAAACACAGGGAGACCATGCAAACTACACGCAGGGAGGACTCAGGAAGCGAACCCAGGTCTCCTTACTGCGAGGCAGCAGTGCTACCACTGCGCTGCTGTGCCGCCCCCTTTTTAAATCTCTCAATTTTATTTTCCATTTTAGCAAATTGCTGAATTTGAAAATGGCTTTGGGGCTGCATATTCTATCAAGGCACTGTATATACTGCATTTCAAGACAAGATACAATATTGGTCATTTAATTTCCTATATAAATAAAATATTCAGATTATTTAACTGAATTTATAAGTGGACTTTAAAAGGTTGATGTTGCTTGTCCCCATAATTATAACAGTCTACTTGTAATCAGGGCTATAGTGTATCATTTGGAGTGGGGGTTGCAAAATTCTTTGCCAACACCTGTTCTGTCACTTGATTCTTAAGTGCATTAATAATTTGACTAGATCTCCAGCAATCGTACCTGTATTTTTCCCATAAGGATTTCTAGGCAGCAGCAATTCCTTGGAAGAATATCAGTCCATTGCAGGATCAATTACAACACATACACATACGCTATTAATAGATATGTGGGTACATTTGAGCATGCTGAGAAAACCAACATTCAGAAAAAGTGTAAACCGCTGGAATTGAAACCATGTTAAATGTTGTTCCACCATGCTAATACTAATAACCATAATCATTTTAATGATTTCATTACAATGTTAATTTGTTTGCTTCTCAATACTTTAAGCTAAACTGGATAATACATAAAAATGTTCTGACCAAGCCAAACATCAGTAAGAATTAAGAAAAACAAATAGTCAAATAGGGTTTACAGCTATTTTTGAATGTACATATATGTAAATGAATGCTAGGGTGTGCCACCAAGACCAAACACCAGACACAATTCCACAAGGCACAGTTCCAATGATTAAAATAAACATACTTTATCGTGGGAGGGCTCCTTTTAAGGCAGGCCTGGGAGTTCCATAGCAGTACATGACAGAAGTAATTCCAGGTGAAGCGAAAGTTCTGCAGCTCCCCATGGTTGCTCTGGAGTACCCCAACAAGTCCCTCTGACCAGGCCTCCCTTCCAGGAAAGGTACTAATAACCAACCTGGTTACAGTCCATCCATGTCTTTCCACTATGGCCTCTCTTCCTGACAAGGAATCTCACTCCATCCAGGTTAGGATCCCAGTATATCCAGGTTTTTCCATTAATTCCTCCCTTCCTGGCAAGAAACCACCCTCCATCCTGGTTGAAATGCCCATCCATCCAGTATAGCACGCAGGTGGCCCCTACCTTAGTTGAGCCATGTGGGGCACAGTGGCCAGCCCCGCTCTGGTGTAAGTCAAATCCACTGACTGTTCTTGGTGAACGGGTCCACACAACATGCCCCTACAGAAATAAGAAACCCCACAGTTAATTAAAGTCTTAGGCAATACAGTGATCCCTCGCTATATCGCGCTTCGACTTTCGCGGCTTCACTCCATTGTGGATTTTAAATGTAAGCATATCTAAATATATATCACGGATTTTTCGCTGGCTCGCGGATTTCTGCGGACAATGGAGCTTTTAATTTATGGTACATGCTTCCTCAGTTTGTTTGCCCAGTTGATTTCATACAAGGGACGCTATTGGCGGATGGCTTAGAAGCTACCCAATCAGAGCACGTATTACGTATTAAATAAAACTCCTCAATGATATACGATATGCTTCCCGCGCGGTGCTTGATTGTTTGCTTGTCTCTGCCTCTCACTCTCTCTGACATTCTCTGCGCCTGAGGGAGGGGGTGAGAGCAGAGGGGCTGTTTGCACAGAGGCTGTTTACCTAGAGGATACGGACGCTTCTGTAAAAAATGCTGAAAGACTACCTTCACATTACTCCCTTCTTTGCAGCCGCTTTATCGCGGTGCGCATACTTAAAAGCCCAACAGCACATATTGATTTTTTAATTGTTTGCTTTTCTCTCGCGCACGCTCTCTCTCTCTCTGACATTCTCTGCTCCCAACAGGCATTCCTTTGAAGAGGAAGATATGTTTGCATTCTTTTAATTGTGAGAAAGAACTATCATCTCTGTCTTGTCATGGAGCACAGTTTAAACTTTTGACTAAAGGGTGTTATTTCATGTCTAGAGGGCTCTAATAATGTTAAATGTTAACAGTGTGGGAGAGTTTATAAGGGCTTAAAATATATAAAAATAACCATACAAACATATGGTTTCTACTTCGTGGATTTTCACCTATCGTGGGGGGTTCTGGATTGCAACCCCTGCGATCGAGGAGGAATTACTGTAAACTCTTGATACTGTTTCAGGGTTGCTGATGATGGAACAAGTTGTCAATGCCCAGAATCCTCCTTGACCATCCCAAGGGGCATTTCCTCCAAAAATGACCAAATCCTGGCACTCAAAGCATTACCCTTTTAAAGTTTGGGAATAAACACGTTCACCTAAAGCAAAGTGTAAACTTCAAAATTGTCTTTTTGTCCTGGGTTTTCACTTTATTTTCTTGTGCTTCTATACTCCTCCGCCTGCACTAAGTTAAAAGAGTAGGGATAGGAGGAGACTTCTGTTTACCTGACCTCCTCAGGTGCCCTGGAGTGGCCACTGTTGCTTTATTGTTGGGTGAGCCCTTTTCCTTGGTCCAACTCCCCAGTTTTCTTTGTGACAATTTGACAGATTGGATTTGTCCATGAGTTAAAGGAAAGCCTCTTTATAATGATTCTGTCGTTAGAGATGATTGAAGCTATGTCATTGGAGGATTAGGTGGTGACAGCTGCCTTGTACGCATTCCAGCGCCCATCGACACACTGGATTCTTTTAGTTCTTCACTGTTTGCAGGAATCAAATTGGACACTTTTGTTAACATAGAGCTCCTTTTGACTATTTAGCAGGCTAGTCTTATCTATCTGAGTATGTACTTCTCAGACAGGAGGTACCAACACAGGACAAGTAGACACAACATCCTGTTTAGGTATACGAAGTATGGATACTTGGTTCCCTTCACACATGTCAGGGACCCCTTCGATTAATGTCCCAGTTGCTTTGTCCACCCTGACTTTGACGAATTGAGTAGTAGCCTCCGAGACACAAGGTTTAGGTGTGAGAAGCCCAACCAAAATATCAGATACCAATGTTGGAACAAGTGTTACTCAGTTCCCCTCAACTTCTTTGGGGATGCCTTCTTTCCTATTCTTTTTAAGATATTGTTGGTCCTGTTTCCACTTGTAGTAGGCTGGTCTGGGGTTCAACCACAACTAATTTATTTTTATACAGGCCCCTGCCAACCAACGGCCAGGAATCCTGCCAACTATGTCAGTTGTGGACACTAGGTGGTGCCACTAAGCCCCATACACCAGATACAACTCTACAAGACACAGTTCCCATGGTTAAAATAATTATTTTGTTATATAATAATACCTTGACAGGTTTTCTTTCCCTTCAGATAATGTAATACCAAATGAAGCTCTATTCTGTCTACTTCCACCCTTC
>JANRMT010062856.1:33476331-33486877 GCA_026402145.1 Polypterus bichir lapradei
TATATAGCAAAATACCTGCGCTTTGCAGCGGAGAAGTAGTGTGTTAAAGAAGCAATGAAAAAGAAAAGGAAACATTTTGAAAATAACGTAACATGATTGTCAATGTAATTGTTTTGTCATATACATATACACATATATATATACACACACACATATTTATATACATATATACACATACATCCACATATATATACATATATATACAGGGAGTGCAGAATTATTAGGCAAATGAGTATTTTGTCCACATCATCCTCTTTATGCATGTTGTCTTACTCCAAGCTGTATAGGCTCGAAAGCCTACTACCAATTAAGCATATTAGGTGATGTGCATCTCTGTAATGAGAAGGGGTGTGGTCTAATGACATCAACACCCTATATCAGGTGTGCATAATTATTAGGCAACTTCCTTTCCTTTGGCAAAATGGGTCAAAAGAAGGACTTGACAGGCTCAGAACAGTCAAAAATAGTAAGATATCTTGCAGAGGGATGCAGCACTCTTAAAATTGCAAAGCTTCTGAAGCGTGATCATCAAACAATCAAGCGTTTCTTTCAAAATAGTCAACAGGGTCGCAAGAAGCGTGTGGAAAAACCAAGGCGCAAAATAACTGCCCATGAACTGAGAAAAGTCAAGCGTGCAGCTGCCAAGATGCCACTTGCCACCAGTTTGGCCATATTTCAGAGCTGCAACATCACTGGAGTGCCCAAAAGCACAAGGTGTGCAATACTCAGAGACATGGCCAAGGTAAGAAAGGCTGAAAGACGACCACCACTGAACAAGACACACAAGCTGAAACGTCAAGACTGATTTTTCTAAGGTTTTATGGACTGATGAAATGAGAGTGAGTCTTGATGGGCCAGATGGATGGGCCCGTGGCTGGATTGGTAAAGGGCAGAGAGCTCCAGTCCGACTCAGATGCCAGCAAGGTGGAGGTGGAGTACTGGTTTGGGCTGGTATCATCAAAGATGAGCGTGTGGGGCCTTTTCGGGTTGAGGATGGAGTCAAGCTCAACTCCCAGTCCTACTGCCAGTTTCTGGAAGACACCTTCTTCAAGCAGTGGTACAGGAAGAAGTCTGCATCCTTCAAGAAAAACATGATTTTCATGCAGGACAATGCTCCATCACACGCGTCCAAGTACTCCACAGCGTGGCTGGCAAGAAAGGGTATAAAAGAAGAAAAACTAATGACATGGCCTCCTTGTTCACCTGATCTGAACCCCATTGAGAACCTGTGGTCCATCATCAAATGTGAGATTTACAAGGAGGGAAAACAGTACACCTCTCTGAACAGTGTCTGGGAGGCTGTGGTTGCTGCTGCACGCAATGTTGATGGTGAACAGATCAAAACACTGACAGAATCCATGGATGGCAGGCTTTTGAGTGTCCTTGCAAAGAAAGGTGGCTATATTGGTCACTGATTTGTTTTTGTTTTGTTTTTGAATGTCAGAAATGTATATTTGTGAATGTGGAGATGTTATATTGGTTTCACTGGTAAAAATAAATAATTGAAATGGGTATATATTTGTTTTTTGTTCAGTTGCCTAATAATTATGCACAGTAATAGTCACCTGCACACACAGATATCCCCCTAAAATAGCTAAAACTAAAAACAAACTAAAAACTACTTCCAAAAATATTCAGCTTTGATATTAATGAGTTTTTTGGGTTCATTGAGAACACGGTTGTTGTTCAATAATAAAATTATTCCTCAAAAATGCAACTTGCCTAATAATTCTGCACTCCCTGTATATATCTACATATACACACATACATATACATACACACACATATATACACACAAATACATATATATATACATACACACACACATATATAAACATATATATACATACTGTACATATCTACATATATACATACACACACACACACACAACTATCGTATATGTTGAAGTTCTATTTAAATTTTAAATAGAAGGAATTTTTATTTAGTCGACAGAATATTATTCCGGAATAAATCAACTCAAGCCTTAAATAACTTATATTTTGCTCTCCATAAAAATATATCCTGTCTAAATTATACAAGTTAGAAATAAAGTAAATGTTAAAAGAACAAACATTCAAATTTCTTTACTCTTATGTAATTTTATATAAAAAATAAACTTAAATTTTAAATATCCCAAAAGATTTTGCTCTCCATAAAAATATATCCTGTCAAAATTATACAAATTCAAATATGAACATGGTGCATAACAAAACCTGGAAACATAAATAAAATTTGTTCTTTTCAGCAATAACAAATCAAATCATTCAGTTGTCTTTGCTCTTATGTCATTTTATCAGATTTGGAAGCCTGGCATCTTTTTTTGGCAACAAGTTCGTTTATGTTTGGTGTGAGGTTCTGTGTTGTGGAGATTCTTAGGATGGACTGCAGGTGCTCATCAGTGAGGCGACTCCTCTTTGCTGTTTTGTTAGTCTTCATGACTGAGAAGAGCTTC
Source organism: Polypterus bichir lapradei (assembly GCA_026402145.1). Lineage (NCBI taxonomy): Eukaryota > Metazoa > Chordata > Cladistia > Polypteriformes > Polypteridae > Polypterus > Polypterus bichir. The sequence goes on from JANRMT010062856.1 coordinate 33,478,785, forward strand.
TCACACAGATATATGCTACCAAACATGCACAAGGTTCGAGCCGCATGTAGACGGAGCTGGAGCATTTGTGCGGGAATGGAGTGAATAAACTGTGCGGGCCGTGCAGTATCGTACTTTGCCTTCAGTGTGCCATTACACTGCAGCTCAAATCACCTCCATCTGAATCTGCACAGGAGCAGTTTCCACATCGACAGCAAATGGGTTGCGAAATAACACAAAATTCTTTTTTTGTTCTTCAAAGTCACCAAAGCGCCATGCGAACTCAGTGCGCTCTGTTTATGAACAAAGTGCGTATTTGGGAACACCGTAGTGTCGACTTGGTTCAACATTACTTGGCAACAGGGAAAGTGGGGCAAGTTGCACTGGTGCATTTGTGTCTCCCATAAAAGTAGCTTCACTTGAAATCACTTTGTGATTTTGCACGGGTAAAAACGTCTGCTGAAGTGTCAGATTCTTCTTTAACTCTTCTGCTTTCTGTATCTTGTGCATTGCATTCAGGTCTTTCAGGTTTTCCTGATGTTTTGTCTCATAGTGCCGTTTTAGATTAAATTCTGTAATTACACCCACATTTGCTCCAGAAATGAGACACACGGGTTTACCGGCAATGTCAGTAAACATATACAAAGCCTCCCATCGGTTTTTAAAGACTCTATGTTCTGAATCACCTTTTCTCTTCGGCATCGTGTGGGCTAGCTTCACAATAACTTGCAGCATCATAAGCTAGACTTGATTAACGCGGTAAGTGTTCGGCAAGGCAGCTGAAGTGCTGCATTATGGGATCTGTAGTTTATTGTGTTACCAGCGCTTCATATCCCCGGGCCATTAATAACAATAATACAGTATATAAAATGATCTCGCGGGCCGGATATAATTACACGCCGGGCCGGATGTGGCCTGCGGGCCTTGAGTTTGACACATATGGACTAAATAGAACTTGAAAAGATATATTTTTTTGTACATCGAGCCCGCGTGCTATTGTGGTTTTGCCTGCGTGCCTCAATAAGTCATCCTCCCCTCGCTCTTACTTTTTTACCATTCATCTAATGAATACACTGAGTATGCCTTTACCAAAACAATCATTGATGGCGAATAAAGTATCCATTATTCGAGTATGTAGATCGGGGTATATATATACATATATATATATACCCGCGTATCGCAGCGGAGACGTAGTGTGTTAAAGAAGCTATGAAAAAGAAAAGGGAACATTTTAAAAATAACGTAACATGACTGTCAATATACAGTAATTGTTTTGTGAGTTTTACTGAGTGTTGCTGTCATCAAGGATTTGATTATCATTATTTCTTTCAATTAGGTTCGTATTTGTAGGATGTGTTGTGTTCAAGTTACATTCCGTGTTTGTCAATCGTTGTAAAGATGACAGGTTTCATTCATCGATTCGTTTCTTACTGCATCAATAAACAGCTCGTCTTCTTCTTTATCTGAGACCTGACACACTGCATGCACGGGTATTTTTTTTATACTGTCTTCCTTTAGCGGGACATTGACTTTTTCCACCGTGTGCTTTGTTTTCACAGTAGCTACATTTATGAATATGCTTGTATGTATCAGACGCTTCATATTTTTTTGCTGCCTTTTCAATTGTGTAATTCGGTTTTTGTTCAGCGCTCTTTGGAACTGTTGCTTTTTGTCTGTGCACTGCGTCAGTTCACGTGAGCCGCTCGGTGTACATGCACCGAAGGTTCCCAGCTGTGCTGGTGCCATCTCGTGCGATGTCCATGGCTGTATTTAATGTTACCGAAGTCCTGGCACTTAAAACTTTCTCTCGCAGTTTCGCTGAGTTTGTGCCAAACACCACCCTGACCATCTCATCTTCCTCTGCATAAGCACAGTCCTTCACCCGTGAATATTTAGTGGCAGTTTGCTATTGGATTGGCAGCCTGTCTATGAACTTAATTTAAAGTGTAGGTTTACATCGTGCTTTGTTTCCGAAGTAGCAGAACTTATGAATATGGTTGTATATGTCACTCGCTCGCTTCTTACTATTTCGCTGCCTTCTCAATTATATAATGCATGTTTTCTTCAGCGCTTTTTGGAGGTCTTCCTGGTTTTCTATGTACTGCGTGATTACATGGGAGGCGTGATGATGTCACACGAAACTCCGCCCCCACGGCGTTCAAGCTCATCTCCATTACAGTAAATGGAGAAAAACAGTTTCCAGTTATGACCATTACGCGTAGAATTTCGAAATGAAACCTGCCCAACTTTTGTAAGGAAGCTGTAAGGAATGAACCTACCAAATTTCAGCCTTCCACCCACACGGGAAGTTGGAGAATTAGTGATGAGTGAGTGAGTGAGTGAGTGAGTGAGTGAATGAGTGAGTGAGTGAGGGCTTTGCCTTTTATTAGTATAGATATATATATACACAGTCGATTCCGCTTCATTAGGACTAGGACATTTTGGCCGAATTAAGCGGCTGCCCCAATTAAGCGAATTCCACATAAAATTAAACAATAAATAATTTTCTTTCAATATAATAAATTATTGAACAGAAGTATAAATTACAAGAAAATAATATAAACTGTGAAGAAAAATAATAAATTCTAAAATAAAATAATAAGTAGGTACGTATCTTAATAAATTATTAAACCAAGATATAATTTATAAGAAAATAATATACAGTAAACCGTGAAGAAAAAACAATAATAAATTCTAAAGTAAAATAATTAGGTATGTGCATACAATTTAATTCTGCAAAAATGCATCAAGTGTAGTCTGTCTTTTCTTTTTGTAAGTTTGCACTTCTACAAAATCAGCACAGATATTCATTGCCTTCCTGCATAAAATAACGCTGTAATCTGACTAAATTTTTTTGCCTTTTGTTAGTCACAGGCACAGATGGATCATCATCATCATTGTTTTCTTTGACAAATTTTTGGTGTTTCGATTTAATAACTTTAACAATTGCATCCTCACGGTCTTCATTTTCATCATAACATGGTAAATTGTTATCTATTGTAGAAAATTCTTCATTATTTACAATAGGAACTTAATTTTCTCAAAATTTTGGGAATCTCCAAAGGTTTTAACCACAGTTAAAACAGCAAAGCAGTTATGTTTGGTGCTGGGTTTTATGGCTCGCCAACTGTCAGCAACAAACTGTATTGTTTGCAAAAGGGAAATTTTTGCACTAATCTCTCCAGCTGTTGAGGAACTTGTTAATAGTTTTTCATCAATGGATTCCAGTATGTAATTAACCAATTTTCCTCAATACAATGCCTTTAAATTTTTTATTACCCTAATGTCCATTGGTTGCACTAACAATGTGGTATTAGGAGGAATAAATTCCAGGTTTATATTTTTTAGATTATCTAAATGAGGGTGTGCCACACAATTGTCAAGTAGCAACAAAATTTTCCTTTGCTTAAGTTGTAATTCTACATCCCAACTCGTAATCCAATTCCAAAAATTTCAGAAGTCATCCATGCATTTTTATTGGCATGGTACTCCACTGGTAAACCCTCCATTCTTAACCCCTTAAAGCATCAAGGCTTATTACTTTTTCCTACGATTAGTATCTTTCGTTTGTCAGTACCTGACGTATTTGCACAGCATAACACAGTAATACCATCAGTTGCTTCCCATCGAGACAACCAACCATCAGTTGCTCATTGTGGCCCAGTTTATTAGCAATCTCCTCTGACTTTGCCTTCAACATTGGGCCGCTGATATTCACGTCTCTCCCACTAACTATAGAAAACCATTGATCTAGTGCTTCTTCGACTTCTGGATTCTTTCCATCATGTTTTCTTTTGGATGTTCCATTTCATCCTTTCTGTAATGGCCATTCCTCATGCAGTTGATTTTCTTGTTGTAATAGATGTGCTATGGTAGATTTTGGTACACCAGTTATCTCAGTGAGCCTACGATGGCTTGAATTAAATGGCTGGCTTTTAATTTTATCCAGTAAAGCAATTTTATTTGAAAATGTAAAATCATTTCTTGGCATTTTGGCAAGTGTTATACATTTTTAAATAAAATCAACAAAAAACAAGTTTACTCATACGTTATACTGCGAGGCATTGTAGGGATAACTGAATATGGTACGTTAGTGGTGACGGTAGACTATTAAGCAGACACGTGCTACTCCACTCTTAAGATTGTACTAGCCGAACTTAGTCGTGCTTCTTCGACGGTTGATGATAAATGACTGACTGGCAGCACATGTCTGCTACTGTCCCAATTAAGTGGAATGTTGTCCCAATTAAGTGTTTAAATTATTTATTAGTTTATTAGTTTGGTTTTCGTTCCTTGAGATTTAGCCCAAATAAATGGCTGCCCCAATTAACCGGTGGCCCAATTAAGTGGAATCGACTGTATATATATATGACTTCAAAAGCTTTGCTAAATATAAAATGACTGCTATTTGTAAGCCTAGATAAAGAAATAATGTTGACTAGAGGTCCCAACACGGTCATAAAAAAGCTAGAATTAAGATGATATTGAAAAAAAAGAAGAAAAAATCAAACTGGATAAGATAGCAACCATTATAGAAAGATTCCTGGGTACCAGGGATTGTGGTATTAAATGAGCTGCTATGTCTCATGCTGCAGCTTTGGGAACTAGGAGTAGAAGAGTAGAAGAGAAAAGTGTGCTGCTGAATCCCAGAAGCTAAATATAAAGTACACAGTTGGATGCTGGAATGTAAGATCACTCTGTCAAGTCGGGAAGTATGTGAAACTGAAACAGGAAGCAAACAAAGTATGGCATTATTTGGCCTTTGTGAAGTAAGATGAAGTGGATGTGGAGATGGAAAACTGTAAATTGCTTTGGTCTAGAAACATGAAGCACTAAAATAGAGTAGGAATATTACTAAGGAAGGTGGCACATAATACATTGATGGGATACAGTCTAGTAAATGAGTGACTAATGTATGCTAGGTTCCAGTCATAACCATGGAGAACGGCTACTGGAATTTGCTAAATACAACACCGTTGTATATTGCTAACACCAAAATACAAGGAAAAAGAAAGCAGACATAGGAGTCACGTGACAGCAATATTCTGGACATGACTGATTGATATGATTCTCTTTAAACAAGAATGGAAGAAGTTTGTGAAAAATTGCACAGCTTTTTCGCATGTAGATATTGGTTCAGTCCAACAATTAGTTCAGTGCATCAAGTTTAAAATAAACATTAACAATAAAAAAAGGACACCAAGCTGATAATAAAATATCTATTATATAAAAAAATCCTTGGATAAAACAAGACTTTTTCAGAGAGATGAGACATATTCAGAGAGATAGTTTCACATACCGTGAGACGAGACTTGCCAAGAGATTAACTGAAAACCTAACAGGTCCAAGCAGGCGTGGAAATAAAAGACAAGCAGTAAAAGAAGAAAATACAAAAAGTAGAAGTCAAAGTAAAACAACATAAAGAGGTTCAAAAATGTTGGCGCAATACACATGCAGAGCAGGTTAAAGATTCTGAAAGTACTAAAATTCGAAAGTCTCAAAAAACTGATAGTAAAGATCACATTAGCAGTAACAAATGGAAATTATTACTCGGTTAAATAACAGAACAGCGAAAAGAAATCGAATATAAGGACATAGGTCATATGACAGAGCTACTACAAGTTTAATTTCAAAGAAACCACAATTCAGTCAGGTTTATATTTATGATCACGGAGAAGCGATGCAACACAGAATCAAAAGAGTTAAACGATCAGACGTATTATAAACTCTATAGCCAGTAATGGATACGTACGACTTTATCTTTCTACGTTTTTCTCTATTTCACTGATCACACCTACCACTTTCTTTTATGTGGACTCGTTCCCTGGACACTTTTTATACTTTTTAAGTTATTGTCTGTTATACCTGCATTTTTATCACTCTTTAATTTAATATTTTTTTTTTGTTTTTTTTTTTATCAGTATGCTGCTGCTGGAGTATGTGAATTTCCCTTGGGATTAATAAAGTATCTAGCTATCTATCTATCTGTCTATCTATCTAGCTAATGCATACATCCAGTAGTATTGCACATTACTTGGCATTTATCTGAAAAACACTGACAAAGAAGTTTTCTTGGATTTCTATGTAAATCTGAAAGATCACACTCTCATATATAATAAACCAACATGTGACGAATTGCACAGCAAGATTTGTCGCAAGCGGCAGATCCAGGAAATGCCTAGCACTTAGGGCCCGCACAGGGGTTGGCAAGCGAAGTGAGCAGGGGGCAGAGACCCCTAGTGATTTAAAATAAATAAGGCCAAATACAAAGGATATATGAAAGAAAGTAGGTGCCCAAATAAAGGGCATCCTTGAACTGTGATAACATTGGAAAGAATTTTGAGAGAAGCTGCAAAAAATTGCAAACGAGAAAGAAGACCCAAGGATAAGGATAAGAGATACAACCTTGACATTATTTGATGAAAAGAGAAAGTTGAACATCAGAAAGAACAAGGAAACAAATGTAAACTACAAAGAATTATTTCATGAGATAAAGAAGAGTGCCAGGCTGACAGAAAAAATTGGATTGACAGCTGTGAATAAACTGATCTATGTACAGGTACAGATAGAACAAAGCACACATATGCAACACATACCTAAAGCAGAAACTTTTTCAATGTTATACTAATAGTCCAAATATCAAATAAACACATGTGCTTTTATTCAAGAATATAAGCCAAAAAAAAGCATTCAATTTACATGTGGCTGTCAATGAGTTTAAAACTCAAGCTCAAATGGGATTTATCTCCATTCTTTTCACAAGAGTAGCACTGTGGCAAATGCCTGCTCAGAACTATTTGTTGTACCGGCAATCAAAGATACGATGTCCTGTGACCACTATCAGACTGGACAAAGGCAAAATTGTAGCAACAGACAGCTTCTTCACAGTGCTTTCGCCAGCTAATATGCACCCAAGCTTTACACCTGCTGTGGCTTCTTCTTATTGGACGCATACACCGTCAGCACGGCACTGTCAGATCTAAATAGCAGCATGACGAATTGCTTGCATGCTGAAGTGACTTTAGCTGTAGGTGGAAGTCTCATTTTACTTAATGGTGCCAAGCAGAATGCAGCAGTCTATTAGCCAGTGAAAGCACTGTGAAGAAGCTGTCTGTTGTTATGGTCCTGCCTTTGTCCAGTCTGATAGCGGCATTTGATATTTGGACTAAAGTCTTCACACATTATACACTTCATGTCATTATTAGTATAAAATGGAAAAAGTTTCTGCTTTAGGTATGTGTTCAGCATTTCTTGCATTTCTCACATTTCCTTTCATCCTACACTTATCCCGATCTTTGTAGACATGGAACACACATGAAATGCATGTATTCCAAATAACGATATACTGTATTATTTACCCTATACAACTGCAGATCTCACACATAGATAAGGAGCCTTGGCTTGAGCTGGGAGACCTTTTTGCCCGAGACAGAGCGTGAGAGAGCGAGCGAGAGAACGAGCAAGAGAGAGAGAGCGTGAGAGAGCGAGCGCGAGAGAGAGAAAGCGTGAGAATTGCAGTTAAAGAATGCACCGGGCTGTTCAAGGTTTTCTCAGTGTTATTCAATGTTTTTACATTTAGTTTGCTATTACACTATGCATTCTATGGTATAACTAACTATTTTTGTGCTTAAAAATCTTTAAAAAAATATATTTATATACAGCTCGTACGGTCCGGAACGGATTAATTGTATTTACATACAATCCTATGGGGGAAATTACTTCGGGTCATGACCAAATTTGGTTGCTTCCAGAGTTTTGGAACGAATTACGGTCGTGTCCCGAGGATCCACTGTATATGGTATATTTTCAAGGAGGTTGAAATAGTATTTTATAACATACAATAAGCTGTACTGCAGCAGTTTTTATTGTGTATATATACACCATACATACATACATATACAGTGGTGTGAAAAACTATTTGCCCCCTTCCTGATTTCTTATTCTTTTGCATGTTTGTCACACAAAATGTTTCTGATCATCAAACACATTTAACCATTAGTCAAATATAACACAAGTAAACACAAAATGCAGTTTTTAAATGATGGTTTTTATTATTTAGGGAGAAAAAAAAATCCAAACCTACATGGCCCTGTGTGAAAAAGTAATTGCCCCCT
>JANRMT010062856.1:33567864-33578434 GCA_026402145.1 Polypterus bichir lapradei
ATAGATAGATAGATAGATAGATAGATAGATAGATAGATAGATAGATAGATAGATAGATAGATAGATAGATAGATAGATAGATACTTTATTAATCCCAAGGAGGAAATTCACATAATCTAGCAGCAGTTACTGATACAAAAAACAATATTAAATTAAAGAGTAATAAAAATGCATGTAAAAACAGACAATAACTTTGAATAATGTTAGCGTTTACCCCCCCGGGTGGAATTGAAGAGTCGCATAGTATGAGGGAGGAACGATCTCCTCAGTCTGTCAGTGGAGCAGGACAGTGACAGCAGTCTGTCGCTGAAGCTGCTCCTCTGTCTGGAGATGATCCTGTTCAGTGGATGCAATGGATTCTCCATGATTTACAGGAGCTTGCTTAGCGCCCGTCTCTCTGCCACAGATGTTAAACTGTCCAGCTTCATTCCTACAATAGAGCTTTGCCTTCCTAACAAGTTTGTCCAGGTGTGAGGCGTCCTTCATCTTTATGCTTCCTTCCCAGCACACCACCGCGTAGAAGAGGGCACTCGCCATATACAACAATTATCAAATCATAACATTTTATTTATTTAAGTTGCTAAGAAAAAAGTGAGACACAGAAAAAAGTAGGCCAAAAATCTTTTTAACAAACAGAATATACTTTTTTATATTCATTCCCTCCGTCTATGTTTATTTTCCATTACAAAGAGTTAAGTAGAAGAACTGACACTTATCTTTGATTCCTCTGGAAAATCAGCTGGTGCTTTAGTTCGTTACCAGGAAAAAACGTGTATAGCCACAATCACTCACAATTTGCCAGTTAAGTATCGCCAATTAACCTGAAACTATTTATTGCACATTTCGGGAAAAATGGGATACAGTACATGGAGAAAACCCATATGAACACTGGGTAGATATGCAAATTTCCCACTGAAAATGACTCAAAAATTAAAACACGTCTACAGTTTTACAGTATGCTTAAACTCTCATTTAAAGCTTCTTATAGTTGTCTGCTGTTCAAAGCATTATACAATACACTTATTTCAACATGCTGAATTAACTGTTTTGCACTGCATTTTCCCCTAAAGTTATGTGACACAGAACAGGAAATCACCACTCTTAGGCAGAACTGTTTCTGTTTTAACTGACAGTTTAAAAGGAAATTTGATGTTTCTCGGCAAAGGTCAGTATTTCATTGAAATAAAGTTTTTAAAGGACATGGAGAAGAAAAGATCACAACATTACAGAAAGCTTCAATACTGTTTCTTTACTCTTAAAACCAGAAACAAAACCTAATACTATATGCAAAATATCTGATACTGTCTAATAATACATTAAAATCAACACTACAGCTAAAACTAGCCTTTAAGATAAGAAAGTGAAGATTAAGTACTGCGTAAAAAGAATAAGACATTAGAAAACCAGGACTGGAATCTCAGAGTGGATAAAAGATATTAAGAACACTAACTTCAATATAAAGTAAGCACAAAGAACTTGGACAGTCAGGTAGCCTGTTGTAGCCGAGATAGTGTTTGTATTGCCCTCTTGCTTGTGTGTCCCACATGTAAATTTGCTTTGTCATCTTAGGCAGATTAACATTTTGTTTTCTCTCATCCATTCAGTTTTAGTCTTAGCCTAATACATTTTTCAACAAAATCATTTATGTATTCTTATTTATATATTTAATAAAATAGACAATTAAAGAATAATGCACAGCATATAATAAGTACACAATGAACAATATGTTTAACATTCATTGAATAAAGTCATATGTCTTATGTGTATGTGTAAATATGTGTGCTCTGAATTTGTTGGTAATGTGCGCTACATAAAAATAAATTGAACAGGATTACCATTAGCACTAGGCAGCTCATACTATATTTTTAATTAAGAGATCTACAATGAACTTTATATATCTGGTTTCCAAAGTAAGGTTAATATTTACAGTTGGCTCTTTTCCTGATGTTTGATGCTGCTAGAATTGACTCATTTTTCCATTAGGTCCAAAATGACATAGTAAAAAAGTGTAAGTTAGTTATGGAATATGGTACTTAGTTTGTACATATAATACAATACTCAGCACAAAATATATCCCTGCATGACATGCATATTAGTAATTTTTAGGATTGACAGAGTTGAGCTAGATCTTACTTACTCACTGCAATTCACAAGAGAATCATTTGACCATAAAATTAGTTTGGAATAAACAAATTCTATCTATTTCTGTGGCTGTATAGCACTAAGCATACCACTAAAATCTACACATAAAAGTTTAACTAGATTTTGATCTTGCTCAGTATTACATACAGGGTGTCCTCAAACTTTCTTGTGGCTCGACAGGCATAGTGCTTTCAATCTAAAACAAGTTCAAAATCTGGGAGCAGGTGTTTTAAAGTGATGTGCACAAAACAAAATTTTGAAACTAAAGTAAACAATAAAAAAGTTCATGATGCTTGTTTTTCTTATTGCCTTGCGTAATCACTGGTAATTTTGCAAAGTTCAATATCTACTCAATAACATAAAGATTACTGACTTTTCGTTTGAGAAACGTACACTAATTGGTCTATGCTGATTTCTGAAGCACCAGAAAAAACATCTTGTTTGTTAACGGCCACTGGGTTTGTTTTTCCTTTTTTCTAAAATAAACTTATAATGAGTACTAATATCTCCTTAATGCTTTTTAATTTATTAAAAAGGAATTCAGTTTATTTTTATTTGTTACCTTGCATTTTTTAAGTATTGCTTTATAATTTCTTTACAATTAGTTAATTGTAAATTAGTAAGAAATACCACAGGGTAATCCAACCACAGGGGATGCACAATCCAGTGTGTTTCTTCGTTCTTCGTCCGGAGGCCAGATAAATGGGGAGGGTTACATCAGGAAGGGCATCTGGTGTAAAATTTTGCCAGATCAATATGCAGACAACAATACAAATTTCCATTGGATCGGTTGAGGCCTGGGTTAACAATGGCCACCACAAGTACCGTTACCCATTAGGGTGCTGGTTTAAAGTGGGCAAAAAAGTCAATCTGAAGGAGACTGAAGACTGCAAAGTGGTGGCAAGGAAAAGTATAGTTAGGCAACATAGGATAGTGGCCTGTAGGATGAAGTTGGAGATCAAGAAGAGGAGAAGAGTGAAGGCAGAGCCAAGAATCAAATGGTAGAAGTTGAAAAATGAAGACTGCAAGGTTGAGTTTAGGGAGGAGGTAAGACAGGCACTGGGTGGTGTGCAGTGAAGAGTTACCAGACAGCTGGGCAACTACAGCAGAAGTAGTAAGGGTGACAGGAAGAAGGGTGCTTGGTGTGACATCTGGACAGAGGAAGGAGGAAAAGGAAACATGGTGGTGGAATGGGAAAGTACAGGAGAGTATACAAGGGAAAAGGATGGTGAAGAAGTGGGATAGTCAGAGAGATGTAGAAAATAGACAAGAGTACAAGGAGATAAGGCATAAGCTGAAGAGAGAGGTGGCGAAGGATAAAGAAAAGGCATATGATGAGTTGTATGAGAGGCTGGACAATAAGGAGGGAGAAAAGGACCTGTACCAATTGGCTAGATAGAGGGACTGAGCTGGAAAAGATATGCAACAGGTTAGAGTCATAAAGGATAAAGATGGAAACATACTTACAAGTGAGGAGGGTGTGTTGAGCAGATAGAAAGAGTACTTTGAGAGGCTAATGAATGAAGAGAACGAGAGAGAGAGAAGGTTGTATGATGTGGAGATAGTTAATCTGGAAGTGCAGCTAAGAAGAGGATGTAGAATGGAAAGGCTGTTGGTCCAGATGACATACCTGTGTAAGCATGGAGGTGTTTACGAGAGATGGGAGTAGAATTTTAACCAGATTGTTTAATGGAATCTTGGAAAGTGAGAGGATGTCTGAGGAGTGGAGAAGAAGTGTACTAGTACTGATTTTTAAGAATAAGGGGAATATGCAGAGCTATAGTAACTACACATATGACAGGGTGCCTTGAGAGGAGTTGTAGTATTGTATGAGTAAGTTGGGAGTGGCAGAGAAGTACATAAGAGCTGTACAAGATATGTATGAGGGAAGTGTGACAATGGTGAGGTCTTTGGTAGGAGTAACTGATGCATTCAATGTGGAGGTGGGATTGGCTGTGAGCCCCTTCTTATTTGCAATAGTGATGGACAGGATAACAGATGAGATTAGACAGGAGTCCCTGTGGACTATGATGTTTGCTGATGATATTGTGATCTGTAGCGAGAGTACGGAGCAGATCAAGGAGACACTGGAAAAGTGGAGATATGCTCTAGAGAGGAGAGTAATGAAGGTCAGTAAGAACAAGAGAAAATACATGTGTGTGAATGAGAGGAAGGTCATTAGAATGGTAAGGATGCAAGGAATAGAGTTGGCGAAGGTAGAAAAGTTTAAATATTTGGGATCAACAGTACAGAGTAAGAGGGATTGTGGAAAAGAAGTAAAAAAGAGAATGCAAGCAGGGTGGAATGGGTGGCGAAGAGTGTCAGGAGTAATTTGTGACAGACAGGTACAAGCAAGAGTGAAAGGGAAGGTCTATAGGACAGTAATGAGACCAGCATTGTTTTATGGGTTGAAAACAGTGGCAGTGACCAGAAAGCAGGAGACAAAGCTGGAGGTGGCAGAGTTAAAGATGCTAAGATTTGCAATGGGTGTGACAAGGATGGACAGGATTAGAAATGAGCACATTAGAGGGTCAACTCAGGTTGGATGGTTGGGAGACAAAGTCAGAAAGGTGAGACTGAATTGGTTTGGACATGTGCAGAGGAGAGAAGCTGAGTATATTGGGAGAAGGATGTTAAGGATAGAGCTGCCATGCAAGAGGAAAAGAGGATGGCCTAAGAGAAAGTTTATGGATGCGATGAAAGAGGACATACAGGTGTTGGGTATAACTAAGCAAGATGCAGAGGAGAGGAAGATATGGAAAAAGATGATCCGCTGTGCCAACCCCTAACAGGAGCAGCCAAAAGAAGAAGAACAGTAAGATATACAGTACTAAAGAAGAAGAGTAAGATATACCATACTATAATATATCATTTTGATATCACATCAGAAAAATAAATATTTATTATTAAGTAATCACACTCAGATACGGAAATAAGTGCACTCTTTTGCAAGCAATGGAGACAATAACCATTGCTTTTGCTTAAATGTATGATTTCAACAGCAGATTAAGGTTACAGTTTGCAAGAGTTTATTTTTTAATGCAGTCTCCAACTTCCATGCATTAAATGAAATGTTTTGATGAAAAGAGTTACAGATGAAATCAGAAGTTTGCATAAACTCTGGGTAAATTCTTTATAACCCCTCCACAGATTTTATACTACCTAAACTATACATTTGGCAAATTGTTTAAGCCATCTAGTTTGTGCAGGGCAAAAGTATTTTTTTTCCAACAATATTCACAGATTACTTCACTTTGGACTGTATCACAATTCCAGTAGGTCAAAAGTTTACATTCATTGTTAATGTTTGGTAGCGTTGCCTCCATGCTCGCACAAGTTTTTTCAGTTCTGTCCACAAATTTTGAATTGGATTGAGGTCAGGCCTTTATGACAGCCACTCCAATACATTGATGTTGTTAATCCATTTTATCACAAGTTTGGAAGTATGCTTGGGGCCATTGTCCATTTTGAAGACCCATGAGACTGAGCTTCAGCTTCCTTGCTGAGCTCTTGAGACGTTGCTGTAGTACATCTACATAATTTTCCTTCTTCATGATGTATGTATTTTGTGAAGTGCACCAGTCCCAGCAAAGCACCCCCACTACATGATGTTCCCACCCCCATGTTCAACGGATGGTGTTCTTTTCCTCCAAACATAAAGTTAGTCATTATGGCCGAATAGTTTGATCTTGGATTCATCAGACCAAAGGGCATTTATTCAGAAAGTAAGATCTTTGACCCCATGAGCATTTGCAAACTGCAGTCTGGCTTTTTTATGGCGACTTTGGAGAAGCAGCTTCTTCCTTGCTGAGCAGCCTTTTGGGTTATTTCGATACAGGACTGTTTTTACTGTGGATATTGTTCACAAGGATAAACCAGATTTGTGGAGGTCCACTGTTTTGTTTCTGATGTCTAGGCTGAATTCTTTTGATTCTCCCATTATGTCAAGCAAATAGGCAATGAGTCTGATGATAGGCCTTAACATACATTCACATGTTGACTCCAATTGGGCTAACTGGCTATAAGAAGCTAATTGTCTAATTGCCTAAAGACTTGACATAATTTTCTGGAATTTTCCAAGCTGTTTAAAGGCACAGTTAACAAAGTGTATGTAAACCTGTGACCAGGGCCGGATTTAGATGAAAAGAGGCCCTAGGCTATTCCACTTATGAGGCCCTTTCACCTCCCATTTTTAAGTTTGTTCAAATTGCTAACAATTTGAATGTAGGCCCCTCTTGATCTTGAGGCCCTAGGCTGAAGCCTAGTTAGCCTATAGGAAAATCCAGCCCTGCCTGTGACCCACTGGAATTGTGATATAGTCAATACAAAGTTAAATAATCTCTCTCTGAACATTTCTGGAAAAAATATTTTTGCCCTGCACAAAGCAGATGTCTTAAACCATATGTCAAATGTATAGTTTGTTAGTATGAAATCAGTGGAGGGGGTTATAAAGTGAGTTTTAAAGAATTCACCCTAAGTGTATGTAAACTTCTGACTTCAGTTGCATGTTTGAGGTACATTTACTCAAAGGATGTTACTACACTGTCAGTATACAAAAAGCTCTCAATATTGAACATATTCCATATATTAAATATTGTTTTTTTCAGCCATGGTTGAAGTATACTAATTTCTTTAATCAAAAGCTATAATATTTTAAATTGCAATTTAGTATTAAAAATTAAAACTAACAGTAGTCTAAATATTGGAATTATTGCTCTGGGATTAATATTGTTCTATAAAACTAGGTTTAAAATACCAAATACATAAATTACAATACAATAAAAAATACTAAACTAAATGTATTTAAACATTTCCTCCCACGCAGCACAACATGTGCAGCCAAATACAAGTGTACAAAAACTACTTTTTTAAGTAAATACACCAGTTCGTGGAAAAGCTTCCAGATACCAACATGAAAGTATAAGTGAAACAGACAGTAAATGGTGATCCATGAAGTTGTACCTAATAAACAGGAACAAGAGGCCTTCCTTACCTGTTTGCTTTAGTGACTAAAATTATAGGTACTGATTCCCTCTTAATTGGATATACAGTTAAGAAGAAAAAAGTAATAAACTTTTGAAGAGTTTAAATAGAGATTAAAATATGTACTAGGTTTAGAGGTACAAAAACATAATGAGGATATCTGAGTGGGTCTTCCTTCAATATCCTAAAGACATGCATATTATGGCCCTGGTGTAAGTCAATGAGGCTATCTGGGCAAAAGCATCTCAGGACATTTTGGCAACCCATTAAGGGTTGGTTCCTGTCTTGTGTATGATGCTGCCAGGACAAGCTCTGTGATCCTAAATCTGGATTAAATATTTTCAGGAAATGGATGGATGGAACATACTGAATTAAAATAAGTGACATAGGATTAAGTATGGTTTGGTGTGCTTAATTTTTAGCATAATGTACATCATAACACATTATATAATCAGTTTCATACTTTACTTAGGGCTATGCACATATTTTTAGGATACTTCATATTTTACATAATGGAATAATAAGGACATCTTATTACAGTTACACAAAAAGTCTTTTTTTGTTTCATCAGAAGATGAGTTAAAGTTAATAGGAATAAAAAGCATCTTAATTTTAAAGTGTTCTTGCTTCTTTCAAGCCTAGGTCTTGATGATAAAACTGGATCTTATCCATAGAAACAAGCTTTCTAGGTAAAATCAATGTGGAGAAAACATACAACCTATCAACATTTTTCTACAAAGATAAGCATATTAAAGAATCAAAAGCAAAATTTAACTTAAAATATGCTTCTCAAAATGAAAATAGCAATGTTTAACTCCTCCATTAACTAGATATTACTTTGTTAAAAGCTTAGTAGCAAACATTGTTGCTGTTTATAGAGGGAAACCCTTTTAGATGATTCAAGTGACTTTCAATGTAATACTACTGCTGTGTTTAATTTTTTCCATTCACTCCCTCGGTTGTAACACATGCTATCTTTAGGAGAGCACACAAGTTTGCTGAAAGAGTGCAGCTGCAAATAGAATGGGTTATTTTGTGCCAGATTGGCAGAACTAATACTGTGGAAAGAAAAACGCATTCTCTCTCTCTCTCTCTGGGTTCCCCTGCAGAACTATGAAGCATCAGAGCCAAAGAAATTTCAGCCAAATATAACAAACAAAAAGGCTTTCCCAAACTCTCCTGGGCTGTCCATTTCTCTGTTTAACAATTGTTGCCATAGAACTTGTTTTGAAATCATAACAGTGTTGACATATCTAGGCAATACAGAGAAGGGCTACATTTTAAAGACAAGAAATTTCATTTTGCAGTCTTGTCTGTGCTCCAGGCTTCTTTTGTCTGGCTGCCACATTAAGCAAACTTAAATGTGGACCCCCAGCTACAACATTGTTTATATGAGTTTCTACAGTCTGTACTGGTAACTCTGAGCAACATTGAAATTTACAGTCCCTACACAGGTTAACCATGTTGTTAGTGATTGCCCCATCTAGAAACATAACTTGTAAGTGTAACATGACACATCCTCTAACTGCAGCATATTTGTGATAGTATACTGTGTTATATGTTATTCTTTTTAAAAGATGATACCTGAAATTAGAACAAAATTCATAACATTCAAATACATGAACAGAAGTAGAGATTTTTAAAAGAAAATCGCGCTATCATAGTTCACTTGCGGTATCGATTTATTTGTGCCAATCTGAGAGACATGCAGTGGGCCAAGGGGGAGGGGGGCCACCTCACTCACGCATCAGCCTCGGTGCGTATCTTACATCTTAGATAGCGAATGAGAGAACTACTTAACGGATTTAGATCTGTATTTTTTCTGATATATGCTTGTACATTATGTTTGATTTTGCAACTTCTCTCCTTGCACTAAGAATCATTGTCAGCTTGCAGGAGCAATATATTTGCGCTAATATGAGACAGAGGCTGTGGGCCTGAGGGGAAGGTGAAGTGAGACATCAGGAGTGGGGAGCCGGGCAGGCCAGCTTCCGTTCAAATCGCTCTATCTCTCTCCATGGTTTGGAGCAGACCTTGCCTCTGCTTAGCTAGCAATACCTGTTTGTTTATTGTTTTTTAAAGTTTGCACTGTTTCACTACTACGGGGTGAAGCTGCAGGTGACGGCTAGTACACTCTATTTCTAAAAACAATCTTCTTCTAAATGTTATTAAGAAAAGAGAGCTCATTAAAAAATTCATGATACACAGAAGAGAGAGAGAGAGGGGTTCTAGCTTGGGCCCACAACTCTGTGGTCAGAATAAAAAATGTTCCAAAGTAGCTTAACTATCTCAGCCATCTAAACAAAATGTAGTCTTCAATTGTTACACTGCATAATTTGTTCTGGCCATGAAATATAATAACATAACTACATAAGATGGGAAGGCTATTTAGAGCCTTAAGAAAAAAAAATAAAGTGAATATATATATATTTTGATGGACGGCATGGACTGGCATATCTGCCGAGATGGTCGCTAGTTTCTTACCAAGAGTTGGGAGGATGAGGGATGAAGCTTTCCAGTTGAGGTGGAAAGGAGAGGAAGAAGAAAGAGAAAAGAAAAGAAAGTGCTGTGTGCTGCTTATGGTACTGTGCTGTTGAAGGAACAAAAAAAAGCATTTCCTTTGCTGGCCACTACAAATATATATAATATACTAGTAACGGCGCACTGCATGATAACGTGCAGTGAATACACTCGACTTGAGCATTCATAGCTTTCATACTCTTTCTCCGTACATTTAGCATTTGTTTGTTCAGAGGTTGATGCGCTTGCTGCTTCCTGAGCAGCTCTTTTCCCCACCCTAGTAGCCCGCATCTTCTCTTCTTTCACCGGCAACTTTTCACGATAAAACCGAATAAGTTAGTGTTTGTGTTGCAATTACTTAGTACATTTTCTTTAATTTTTCACTTAAGATGGCACTCAAGAATAATTTAACATATGAAGAGGTAGGGGAAGGCAAAGGTGGTAAGGATGAGAACGAAGCTCGTACGCACTGCACGGCCGCCCTGCTGACCGCTGCCGAGAGTTGGTTCTACAATAAAATAAAATAAAAATAGAAAGAGGAATAACCTTGGAGGTCAATCATTACCCCGAAAGCGGATAGTAGACGTCATGAAGTATATGTGTACCAAATTTCAGGTCAATAGGTCAAACGGTTTGTGAGCTACAGGTGATTTAAAATCCTGGAGAGACAAATGAACAGCCACGGTAGCATATTATATATAAAGATACAGTGTACAGTGGTGTGAAAAACTATTTGCCCCCTTCCTGATTTCTTATTCTTTTGCATGTTTGTAACACAAAATGTTTCTGATTATCAAACACATGTAACCATTAGTCAAATATAACACAAGTAAACACAAAATGCAGTTTTTAAATGATGGTTTTTATTATTTAGGGAGAAAAAAAATCCAAACCTACATGGCCCTGTGTGAAAAAGTAATTGCCC
>JANRMT010062856.1:33583434-33606369 GCA_026402145.1 Polypterus bichir lapradei
GTCACTTCAACACAAGTCCTGCAAATACTGTCGTAATTGAAACAAACCATGAACCTCAAACTGATTATGACAGCAGCAATCCAAGCTGTGAGATTTGAGACAAGATTACTGTTCACATGGCCAACTGTAAGTTGCATGCTCAAGAGTAAGCTCAGCGCACAGCTTGGTCATGTTACAACCGGAGGGCCAAACTGACAACATGGTATACAAAGAGATCCTTAACAAATAGTTATTGGCATATTTTCCCTCAGTTTAAAAAGGTTACATTTTCTTCTTAATAAAAATTTTAATGCAGTACTTCGCCGCTGCGAACCGCGGGTATTTTGCTAGTATATATATATATATATATATATATATATACACACACATATAAACATATATATATACATATCTATACATATACACATATACACATATATATGCACACACATATATACATACATATATATCTACATATATACACATACATATACATACACACATACATACACACACACACACATATATACCCACAAATACATATATATATACATACACACACACATATATAAACGTATACATACATATCTACATATATACACACACACACACACACATATATATATATATATATATACATACACTCTTTGGGGTGCAAGCAACTGTTGCTGGGGGTGGCAGAATCCATCAAGGAAGAAAAATGAAAAACATTATTTGTACAAAATCTTTATTTATCCATTCCTAAATAATTAAATGGGCAGGCTATTTCGTATCAGTGCAATCCGCTGTTTGTTAAAACAGATGACTCCTGCTCTTACGTGCAAGTCTGCGTTCAATCAGGTTCGTATTTGTAGGATGTGTTGTGTTCAAGTTACATTCCGTGTTTGTCAATCGTTGTAAAGATAACAGGTTTCATTCATCGATTCGTTTTTTACTGCATCAATAAACAGCTCGTCTTCTTCTTTATCTGAGAACTGACACACTGCATGCACGGGTTTTTTTTTTTTACACTGTCTTCCTTTAGCGGGACATTGACTTTTTCCACCGTGTGCTTTGTTTCCGCAGTAGCTGCAGTTATGAATATGCTTGTATGTATCAGACGCTTCATATTTTTTTGCTGCCTTTTCAATTGTGTAATTCGTTTTTTGTTCAGCGCTCTTTGGAACTGTTGTTTTTTGTCTGTGCACTGCGTCAGTTCACGTGAGCCGCTCGGTGTTCTTGCATCGAAGTTTCCCAGCTGTGCTGGTGCCATGTCGTGCTATGTCCATGGCTGTATTTAATGTTACCCAAGTCCCGGCACTTAAAACTTTCTCTCGCAGTTTCGCTGAGTTTGTGCCAAAAACCACCCTGACCATCTCATCTTCCTCTGCATAAGCACAGTCCTTCAGCCGTGAATATTTAGTGGCAGTGTTTTATTGGATTGCCGCTGACGGACGGCCTTGTATGGGCAGGCACTAAATTACAAACGCCAGCGGCAGCCTGTCTATGAACTTAATTTAAAGTTTAGGTTTACACCGTGCTTTGTTTCCGTAGTAGCATCACTCATGAATATGGTTGTATATGTCACTCGCTCGCTTCTTATTGTTTCGCTGCCTTCTCAATTATATAATGCATGTTTTCCTCAGCGCTTTTTGGAGCTCTTCCTGGTTTTCTACGTACTGCGTGATTACGTGGGAGGCGTGATGATGTCACACGAAACCCTGCCCCCACGGCTTTCGAGCTCATCTCCATTACAGTAAATGGAGAAAAACAGCTTCCAGTTATGACCATCATGCGTAGAATTTCGAAATGAAACCTGCTTAACTTTTGTAAGTGAGCTGTAAGGAATAAGCCTGCCAAATTTCAGCCTTCTACCTACACGGGAAGTTGGAGAATTAGTGATGAGTGAGTGAGTGAGTGAGTCAGTCAGTCAGTCAGTCAGTCAGTCAGTGAGGGCTTTGCCTTTTATTAGTATAGATTTCATTTCCTTTCTAGCTACTTTAACGTTTTAATTACAATTAGTATTGTATAGGTATATATGTATTGTGCATATATATGTATAAATATGAATATATGTGTATGTATATATATATATATATGTGTGTGTGTATATATATATATATTATATATATATTTTTTTTCTTTCCAAACAGAATTGTTTAACATCACACCCTTGGTTTATTATATTAGGAGTGTACTATCATACGCTATCTGCATCTCCTTGGGTACTGTTTAATATTATACCCGTGGTTTATTCTTACAAGACTGTTTAAGATCATATTCTAGGCTTACAGGATTTGGACTGTACTGCCAACTTTATTTCTTCTACACCGCTGGCTGGTGGCTTGTTTTGTTCTGGGTGTGCTCTGTCTCTAGTCATGTCAGAGGACTTGGACTTAGTGAAATGTGATATAGCCTCACTTGGGGAGGCAAAATGGGTGGGGGGGGACGGTGTCTGATCAGGTGTGAATTTATACTGTCGCTGTTAGTTAGAGTCAGGGGGTGAGGGAGAGCGTGAACGTGACGGAGAGAATAAAACTGGAAAAAAAGCTAACTTTTACAAATACCATACATTTACAGTTGATCTGATGCTGTTCATTTTAAAAAAATATCGCATTAGTGCGATGATGTTTTCTGATTGGTATTATTCAGGTCATAGAATTATTTCTTCAAAATATTACATATATTTGTCTCTTTCTTATTTGCCCGGTGCTGTGTTGACATTGTGCACCAGAAGGCGTGAGCTTCTTCAGTGCAAGCAGGAGCACGCAGGTGGCCAGTTGCTTGTACTATAACAATGTACTGTACAAGGCATGCACGGGGGCCACTGAGAAAAGATGTGTTCATGGCTCACCTTGCAGAGGAACTTCGTTGTCGTTTCTTACAAGAAAAGGCAATGGATAAAGCAAAAGAGGATGCAACATCGAACAGCTTCTGTTCTAAGTTTGCCGCTTCCCCCAGCCCCTTCAGTGTAATAGGAACCACAGCACAGAGACAAGTGTGTATATTGCAACAGGTACACATGTCATAAATGCAGGAAGGATAGTCCTTGGGTGTGTGGGAACTGTTAACATTTGAATCTGATGATTGCATAGAGTGCAGAACTGACCTCTCTGTACTATTCTTTGCTCTGCATGTTCTGCAGTACAAAAGAGACACCATCATGCACCAAAATGTGGAGACTGGGCAAGATCAGGTAAAAAAAAAAAAACATGTGGTCACTGATTACAACCGCAAGAAGGCATGTGAATGAATATGATTAATATGAATAATGTTGCATCAGTGCCACAATGTTTTCCGAAATGTACTCTACAGGTCATAAAATGAGTTATTCCAAATATCATATATACCTATGTCTCTGTTTTTTTTGTCAGTGCGGCTTTGACATCATGGACCATAAGGTGCATTCTAATTCAGCGTAAGCAGGAACACTCAATAAAACTGAATAAAAAAAAATACAAGTAACGGTGAGATACGAAGAAGGCAGATTCACCAGCATTTGTGTGTCAGCTTTTATCCCTCCAGATCAGAGAATTTCCAGTTCCATTGTCTCAAAACACCACTCATATCTACAGTTATTCCCAGTTTCTGATAAAACGTAACTGTGTCAGATCTGGGGCTGGGGGTGGGTGTTGTATCATGATTGTGACTGAGTGAATAAAAGTGAAAAAAAAAATGCAAACTTTTACAAGTACTATAAATTTACACCGGTAGTTACAGACACAAATCAAATGTTTGTTTTAATTGTATAATATTAACAATATGAGTAGCTCACTACTTAAACAGTAAATTTGCAGGGGAGCTGGTTTCGAACTCATGACCTCTGGATAAAAAGTTGGCAGTTCTAACCGCTGCACCATGGAAGCTGTCGTACTGTACTTGTACATTTTCTGAAAGTGTTTATTTGATATTTGGCCATCAGCCTTTGCACATTATACAGTTCATGTTTACATTTTGTCATTTATTGCTAAAACATGGAAAACATTTCTGTTTTAATGATGTGTTTACATAGATTGTTGTAGACACAGAACACACATGAAATTATTTCCCCTTACAATTCTAAGTAGCTCACTCCCAGATAATCAAGGCAGGAACTGGGAGAACTTCTTGCCCGGGCTTATCAACACATTTACAAGACAAAAGAGGCTGACAGAGAGGTGCAAAGGGATTTAAGGTTGGCCGGATTTACAAGTTTTTTCATAGGTTCTGGTAATTCTAGTGTTAACAGAACAATTTAATTTGTTGTTTTAGATGTATTATCAGATCCTGAAGGGTGATATGTGATGGTTATGAGTAATTTATTTAGGAAAAGACAGGCTTTGCAATCAGAACTCAACCTGTTGACAACAAAAGAAACAGAACAACTCATTTTTAAATTGCAACATTGTTACTATGAACACAGAGAGAAGGCTAACAAGATTTTAGCAGAACAAATCCATAAGCAGGAAGTTTGCAATGCAATATCAGTAGTCACCAACACAGATGGGGTTAAAATCATTAGCCATGAAAATATAATGCACACATTTAGAGACTACTATAAGTCCTTATGTTCTACTTAGTTTATAGAACACAAGACAAAATCTAATGCATTTTTTGTTACATTATGGATACCACAGCTAGATACTCTAAGTGCCGAGGAACTGGATAAACCTCTGACACTATCGGGATTACTAGACACTATAAACTCACTTCAGAGTAGAAAAGCACCAGGTCCTGATGGCTACCCTGCTGAATTATATAAAACATTTTCAGTTAAGTTAGCTCCATTCTTATTAGCAATATTTATAGAAGCCAGAGACATAAAAACAATAATTACCGTTTTTCCTAATAAAAATAAGGACTTATTACAATGTGCATCATACAGACCAATCTCACTTCTGAATAATGATGTTAAGATATTCTCTAAAGCCTTAGTTAGAAGGATTGAGAAAGTGCTCCCTTCAGTAATATCATAAGACCAAACCAGATTTATTTAAGCTAAACATTTGGCGTCTTATCTTTGATGACTATTTAATGTAATATATTCACCCATAAAGTCTAACACTCCAGAGATCATATTATCTTTGGATGCAGAAGAAGAATTTGATATGGTTGAATGGCTCACCACTTTGCATAAATTTGGGTTTGGCCACAACATATATGCATGGACCAAACTACTGTGTACCAGTAGAGAAGCTTCAGTTTGTATTAACAACATTATTTCAGACTACTTCAAACTAGAACACAGTACTAGAGAAGGAAGGACTTTTACTTCACTATTAGCACATAGACTTATCTTGCTCAACTGGAAGAAACCTAACCTACCTCTTTTAAGTCAGTGGGTAACTGATGTTATATACTATTTCCATCCATCCATCTATCCTCTTCCGCTTAGCCGGGGACGGGTCGCGGGGGCAGCAGCTTAAGCAGAGAGGCCCAGACTTCCCTCTCCCCGGCCACTTCTTCCAGCTTTTCCAGGAGAATCCCAAGGCGTTCCCAGGCCAGCCAGGAGACATAGTCCCTCCAGCGTGTCCTGGGTCTTCCCTGGGGCCTCCTCCCGGTTGGACATGCCCGGAACACCTCACCAGGGAGGCGTCCAGGAGGAATCCTGATCAGATGCCCGAGCCACCTCATCTGACTCCACTCGATGCTCTACTCTGCTCTACTCTGAGCCCCTCCCGGATGACTGAGCTTCTCACCCTATCTTTAAGGGAAAGCCCAGACACCCTGCAGAGGAAACTCATTTCAGCCGCTTGTATTCGCGATCTTGTTCTTTCGGTCACTAACCATAGCTCATGACCATAGGTGAGGGTAGGAACGTAGATCGACTGGTAAATTGAGAGTTTTGCCTTACGGCTCAGCTCTTTTTTCATCATGACAGACCGATGCAGAGCCCACATCACTGCGGATGCCGATCCGCCTGTCGATCTCACGGTCCACTCATCCCTCACTCATGAACAAGACCCTGAGATACTTGAACTCCTCCACTTGGGGCAGGATTTCTCCCCCAACCCTGAGAGGGTACTCCACCCTTTTCCGGCTGAGGACCATAGTCTCAGATTTGGAGGTGCTGATTCTCATCCCAGCCACTTCACACTCAGCTGCAAACCTTTCCAGAGAGAGCTGAAGATCACGGCCTGATGAAGCAAACAGGACAACATCATCTGCAAAAAGCAGTGACCCAAACCTGAGTCCACCAAACCGGACCCCTTCAACACCCTGGCTGCGCCTAGAAATTCTGTCCATAAAAGTTATGAACAGAATTGGTGACAAAGGGCAGCCCTGGCGGATTCCAACTCTCATTGGAAACGGGCTCGACTTACTGCCGGCAATGTGGACCAAGCTCTGACACCGGTTGTACAGGGATCGAACAGCTCTTATCAGAGGGTCCGGTACCCCATACTCCCGTAGCACCCCCCACAGGATTCCCCGAGGGACACGGTCGAACGCCTTTTCCAAGTCCACAAAACACATGTAGACTGGTTGGGCAAACTCCCATGCACCCTCCAGGACTCTGCTAAGGGTGTAGAGCTGGTTCACTGTTCTGCGACCAGGACGAAAACCACACTCTTCCTCCTGAATCCGAGGTTCGACTATCCGACGGATCCTCCTCTCCAGAACCCCCGAATAGACTTTTCCAGGGAGGCTGAGGAGTGTGATCCCTCTGTAGTTGGAACACACCCTCTGGTCCTCCTTTTTGAAGAGGGGGACCACCACCCCGGTCTGCCAATCCAGAGGCACTGTCCCCGATGTCCATGCGATGTTGCAGAGACGTGTCAACCAAGACAGTCCTACAACATCCAGAGCCTTGAGGAACTCCGGGCGTATCTCATCCATCCCCGGGGCCCTGCCACCAAGGAGTTTTTTGACCACCTCGGTGACCTCAGTCCCAGAGATGGGAGAGCCCACCTCAGAGTCCCCAGGCTCTGCTTCCTCATTGGAAAGCATGTTAGTGGGATTGAGGAGGTCTTCAAAGTACTCCCCCCACCGACCCATAACGTCCCGAGTCGAGGTCAGCAGCGCACCATCCCCACCATATACGGTGTTGACACTGCACTGCTTCCCCCTCCTGAGACGCCGGACGGTGGACCAGAATCTCCTCGAAGCCATCCGGAAGTCGTTCTCCATTGAATCTCCAAACTCCTCCCATGCCCGAGTTTTTGCCTCAGCAACCACCGAAGCCGCATTCCGCTTGGCCTGCCGGTACCTATCAGCTGCCTCCAGAGACCCACAGGACAAAAAGGTCCTATAGGACTCCTTCTTCAGCTTGACAGCATCCCTCACCGCCGGTGTCCACCAACGGGCTCGGGGATTGCCGCCACGACAGGCACCGACCGCCTTACGGTCACAGCTCCGGTCAGCCGCCTCAACAATAGAGGCACGGAACATGGGTCATTCGGACTCAATGTCCCCCACCTCCCTCAGGACATTGTCGAAGTTCTGCCGAAGGTGGGAGTTGAAGCTACTTTTGACAGGGGACTCTGCCAGCCGTTCCCAGCAGACCCTCACAACACGTTTGGGCCTACCAGGCCTGACCGGCATCTTCCCCCACCATCGAAGCCAACTCACCACCAGGTGGTGATCAGTTGACAGCTCCGCCCCTCTCTTCACCAGAGTGTCCAAGACATGTGGCCGCAAGTCCGACGGCACGACCACAAAGTCGATCATCGAACTGAGGCCTAGGGTGTCCTGGTGCCAAGTGCACATATGAACACCCTTATGCTTAAACATGGTGTTCGTTATGGACAATCCGTGACGAGCACAGAAGTCCAATAACAAAACACCGCTCGGGTTCAGATTGGGGGGGCCATTCCTCCCAATCACGCCCTTCCAGGTCTCACTGTCATTGCCCACGTGAGCATTGAAGTCTCCCAGCAGAACGAGGGAGTCCCCAGAATGTACGCCCTCTAGCACCCCCTCCAGAGACTCCAAAAAGGGTCTCTTCTCTTCTCATGGGCTTACCACCTATGGGAGGAGACAAGGAGGTCAGGTGCAGTGTGAGTTGGGTGGTGGCTGAAGGCGGGGACCTTGGCGGTCTGATCCTCGGCTAAAGAAACTGACTCTTGGGACGTGGAATGTCACCTCTCTGAAGGGGAAGGAACCTGAGCTAGTGCACGAGGTTGAGAGGTTCCGGCTAGATATAGTCGGACTCACCTCGATGCACAGCTTAGACTCTGGAACCAATCTCCTTGAGAGGGGCTGGACTCTCTACCACTCTGGAGTTGCCCCCGGTGAGGCGCCGAGCAGGTGTGGGCATACTTATTACCCCCCGACTTGGAGCCTGTGCATTGGGGTTTACCCCGGTGGACGAGAGGATGGCCTCTCTCCGCCTTCAGGTGGGGGGAAGGTCCTGACTGTTGTTTGTGCGTATGCGCCGAACAGCAGTTTGGAGTTATATACTATTTAAAATTGGAAAAAAATCTAATTCTCATCTAGAGGATGTGTTCAAAACTTTTGAAATCCTGGCATGACCTAATCAATAATATTTAACAATAAGCATTTATATTGGGGGGAAAAGACTCCTTTCTCTCTTTACTACTCTTAATTGTTTTACTCTGGCTGTTGGCCTACCTCTCTTTCTCATTGGTAGGGGTTGATTTGAATTTAGTTTTGTTAAGTTTTCTCTTGATTTTATGGAATTTTATATGTTTCTAATAAATTCAATAAAAGATTTAAAAAAAGCCCCAGACTCTTCCAAAAGTTTAATCTTGGCAGGTGGAATGACAATTTAGCAGAGTACCTGTGGCATGTGATAAGAAAACTATGGAAATTCCATTTTGCGTATATGTTAAAGGCAGTATCAAGTCTTGGAAGCTCAAATCCACTTAAGTAATGAATCATCTTTGGGTATGGCAGATAGAAGCTAAAATAGTGAGAGTTAAAAGCTGATGTGCTGAATCAATTGCAGTACTTCTGAAAAATGTACTTTAATACTGACTGGGATATTGCAACTCATAGGAGATTGGTGTGCCAACAGCAAACATGTTAGTATATAGATGTCTGTGATATGTTTTGTTCGTCTGATGTAAGTGAGAATTCTTGACAGTCGCATTCTGGATATATTTTAGTGTTGTAAGGGTTTAAAGAGTAGGGCCAGGTGTAGTCTCATCCGTTATGAGAGATGGATATCTAAGACAGTGATGTGCTGGCAGCAGCATTAATTTTGCCTTTTTTATCTACTTGATATATCCTGTCTTTCATTAACCCAAGAGCAATCTCTTATAAGTGTAATAAAAACCATAAGGAGGACACCAAGGGGAGGGAACGACCAGAAAGAGAAATAAAAAGCAGTTAAACATCCACCAAAGTCTAAGCCAGTTTCATATTCAAGTTCCCTATACAGCCTACTGTAGGTTGAGCTTGAGGACACAGGCAAAGGAATGGATCAGCCAGGGCCTCACGATGCAGAATTCTTTCTGGATGACAACAAATGTAGCAGTGAAAATGGAAGTGAAGCAAGCAAAGAAAATTTGAGCGACATATCTGAATTTGGCAGGGCCTCGTCATCCCCACCATCAATGACCAATACTTCTGTGGGCATGGTTGCCAAGTCCTTAATAAAATGCCCAAAAATAACCCAGTACCTGAGATAGTCAAAATGACACATTGCAAATCAGAAGACAGGGTCGAGAGCAAGAGGATTAGGTAGTTACCATCAAATTCCCCCTTGGTCTCCTCAGAGGTATTTCAGAGTGATTGAATGGGTGTATACCATCAACAACAGTATTTTACAATGCTGAATATATACAAATGCAAATAGCAGGAGAAGAGGTGCCAGATGAATGAAAAGCATGGTAAAAATAATGTGGTGGAGCAGTGTTGAAAAATAGCCCAAAATGTTGTTTTAAAAAGCTAGCCCAAAAAAAAGCATTCTAGGAAAGCCCATTTTGTTCTCTGGACAACAATCAAAAAAAGCCCATTACGGCAAGAAAGCCACAGACTTGGAAACACTGCCTGTGGGCCAACAACATCAACTCTTTCTGAATACATAACTCTGCCTTCTGTTCTTGGAGTTGATGATATTGATTACTGCACTCTGGTGGCTATAAAGAAGGACATAAAAGGATCACACAGCAAAATAGCTAAACCATGATACAAAGGATCAGGATATATGTTTAAACAATACCTTTGATGTAAAGTTAAAAGAAAATTTAGCAAAATTGAACAGAAATATTGTGATCAAAAATGAGAAGAAAATAAAAGTACTTGAGGCTCATCTGAAAGAACTTAAGCAAATGTTTCCAACTTGCATGGTAGAAGCAGAGCAATTGACATCTGCCGCCAATAAAAAAAAAAAACTGCTTAAGATTACGAATGCAAAGTGCTTTATGGTAAACTAGTAGTGTTTGAAGATAGATGTACTGTATAAAGTAACAAGATCAGAATCATTGGAGTTCCTGAAAATCGTAACGTTCTAATGAACTGTTCTAATGATATGCCCAAAGCTTTAAAACATGGCAAGACAGGAATGTCAGCAAACACAGTCTTATAATAGTCAAGATGAGAAGTAATGAAAACATACACTAGTGGTTCAGCATCTCATCTATTAGTTTAAATAGTGAAGACAAGTGATATAGTGAAGGTAATCATAAGATATTAGATAACTGAGCTTATGTGAAGCTCAAATATAAGCCACAAGTCAAAAGGACAACTAATTTGTTCACATCTAGGGAAGGTTGGACAAAAACATCATCTGTGGTAATGTTGAATTTGAAAATTTGGTGACAGTTGACCTTAGTGAAATTAAAAATCCTTTTCAGCATTTAATAAAAAAAATGCCTCCAGCCAAATCTTTAAATCAGAAATGTATTCTAGCAGAGAACAAGATGGCAGATCTGTGGTAGACCTAATATTAAGATAAATCAAGAGTGTTGTCAGCATAATGTTGAATATTTTTTTCTAAATGGATTATATATAAATTAGAAAAAATGAGTGACAAAGAACAGACCCCTACAGTACACCTTGAGTAATGGGAAGAGGTCTATATACTATGTCTACTATTTGTAACAAAATCTTATCAGAAAGATAAGATTTAACCTATATAGAACTGTGCCAGCAATGCCAATTGAAGAAGGGTAAGCTAAAAGTATGTTATGTTTTACAGTGTGAAAGGCTGTCTGAGATCAAGTAATAGAACAATGCTGAGTGTCCCAGTATCACCAGATAAAAGGAAACTGTTAACTTTAAAGAGAGCAGTCTTAGTGCTATGTAATATGTGAAAACCAGTTTGAAAAGGTTTTTAAAGGTTCTGTTTATATAAATAGGAATGACATTACTTACTAACAAACCCTTCCAGTGCTTTTGCTAGTAATGAAAACTTATAGCTACTGAAAGAGGATGAATCAAGGCCAGGTTTCTTAAGAATAGATGTAACAAAAGCAGTTTTAACAGAAGGTGGACCACAGCCAGAAACTAAAGATGTACGAGTAAGATGAGAAATGGGACGAGAAATAGCTGAGACACAGCAGGAGCAGAATTAGGATTTCAGGAGTAGGAGGTGGGAGAGTCTGTAAGTTTCTTTAAGTAAAAGATTCTTAGACTCAGTACTACATTTATTTATAATAGAACAATTATAAGATAAGTAGGATTTATTCAAAGACTCCATATATTTTGAAATTTTTTTATGGTAAATCATAAGATGGACAGTAAGACTTGTTTTATTATAAGGGATTTCAAGCAACAACCAGTTGTTTTCATCAACTTAACCTCTGGGATGCACCACAGAGAACAGTGAGCAGTAGGGAGATATAAGGTTCTTAGACAGGCTAAACGATTATATTTAAACAGTTGCAATTACATTGCATAGAGAAACCTTGTCATCTGGACAGGAGAAATAAAAAAGCCTGAGTCAGAAGAAGCCTGTGAGGACAGGAAAAAAGCAAGTAGACTAATTGGCTTAATATTTTGCAAAATTATGTAATAGTTTTCATTAAGGCTTTACAAAAGGGAATGCAAAGGTCAGGAGTTTGTCATCTGAAATCCTAACCAAGGAACCTGAGACAGCAATTTCATCAAGACTAAAATAACAAATTATATCTAATATATGAGCATGACCCTGGATGAAAAAATAAATATTTCTTATGTTAAGACATTCAACAACAGTCAAGAACTCTTTGGCAAAAAAATAATTGCTGTCCACCTGCATATTCAAACACCCCAGTAAAATCATAACAGTGCATACAGTTTGAAGCAATTGTAAGCAAGTAATTTAGTTATGACAGAAAAATGAATTAAATTTTAGGTGAGGAGTTAACATTACCACAATAAGCAGTGAAATAGAGTAGGCAACATTTAGCACCATGTCCTATAAGGAAGTTATTTCAAAGAAAGTAGTCTCCTTTACTTGTTACTTGTTGCGTTATACAGCAGTTGTTTCACTGCCCATACTTTTCAAATGGGATTTGGATAAAAAAAATAATAGTACTCCGAAGATTCATATAGTCCCCTGGTTGCTTACCACATCTCAGCTACAGAGTGTCTAGAATAGTAATTCCCTGAAGAGTACAAATTAGACTGTGATTAATTCCACAAGTTTTACATATGAGAAAAGATTATGAACACCTAGTCAGCAGGTAAAGATTTTTGAAATATTAGTGCATAAAGACTGCTGTAAATAATAACATCTTGAAGAATGATGAACATATCACATATAATCATTGCACAATCCCATGGGCTTTACAGGGATAATAAGTCACAGAGTCAAGGCAATTGTGAACTTTCATACTTCTCACTTATTGTGACAAATATTTGAGTGCCATATTAAAGATACCAGACAGAAAACTCAGCAGGATCAATGTGGACCATATCACATTTCTAGGAAAATTACGATATGAACTCGAGGATACACCACCGCACACTGACAGCCCAGCACTAGCCCATATATCCAGGGAAATATACCCAAAAAGAACACAGTAAATACTAACATCAAAAAGACTATTTGTAAATAGGAATAGAGAAAACACCAGTTTTTTGCCACTGAGAAGCAGCAGCCAGGTGCATAGTGTGCACTAG
Organism: Polypterus bichir lapradei; assembly: GCA_026402145.1. Taxonomy (NCBI): domain Eukaryota; kingdom Metazoa; phylum Chordata; class Cladistia; order Polypteriformes; family Polypteridae; genus Polypterus; species Polypterus bichir. The sequence continues at coordinate 33,596,383 of JANRMT010062856.1, forward strand.
GGAATCCATTCCCAGAAGGGTTTATCCATTCCCATGAATTCAGGAATCCCGGGCGCCCGGGGATGACACAGTGCATGGGCATCTTACATGTGAACGGTTTTAGAATGACCAACACTTATTTTTAATAAAACTACTGCAATATGTTGACACCAATAAAAGACTAACCTTATCTACAAGCAGTTCATGCTGTCATATAAGTACATGTATCTAGTTAGTTGCAGTAATAAGAGCGTAGAAAGCACAATGTGTCCAGCGTGCGGTCGCTTAGGTTAGAGCGCACATTCATGCAGAGTAAGCCAGCTGCTGAGAAAGCACACTCTTCCTCAACTGAAGTAGTTGGCACAGTCATCAAATACTGATACACTTGTTCTAAACAACGCTCGTGCTTGTCGTTGCTCTGAAACACTGCCATTTCAGCTTTTATTGATGCATCCAGTTTCTTGTCATCATTCTGTGATGGCAAGTTTCTTGGCACAGATAATGTGGATGCAACAGACTGACGCATTGCAATTTCAAGTTGCTGTTCAAAGCTGTCGTCTGACAGACGTCAATGAAGTCTGCCCCGTCCCAGCATTCGTGAGCTGCAGAGTGCAGACTCCTCCCAGTCCACTGTGTTCCGTCTTAGTGGAAGTCGGGAGACTGACTGCTGCTGGTCTGTTGTTCACTGACTTAATCGGCAACACACTACACTGTGGGCCAAAAACCATGCCACTTAATTATTTTCAACTATAACATAATAGTGGTCCACATGGTGAATCAATGATGTGAGTGCATGTTCTTTTTCGTCACATTTAAAATGTACTATTAAGAAGTTTAACAAAACAGATGTCTTTTTATGTTAGCAGTGAAAAAGTATGGATTTGTCACATAGTAATATGCACTGTAGTGTAGTTATCGTGATACATTCTGGAAAGAAATGAAGACTGGTTGATATCATCCACACATTGGCTTAAAGCTCTGAATACGCAAGGCAGTTCAGCAACAAAACTTGATATAAGCTGTCTAATGGGTGCAGTGTAGGGAACAGAATGTGCAATGCCCTTTGACATTTTCCTTTAAGGCTTTACACTAATTCCTTGTTTAAAATAGTGTAGTTTGGATGTTTTTTGCTGATTCACTCCCTGCTGCTTTCATGCAGATAAAGTTGAATATGCAAATAATCATCAGCAACCATGCCTCATTCTTCCACCTTTATCAAATTCCTTTTGTTTATTCTTCTGTCACTTCCAAGTTTCTTTTATCTTCTAGCAGCAATAATTGACCAAAACCAGCTCTACCATTTGACAGAAAATAATATTCCTTAAAGAAGACCATTTGACAGAAAATAATTTTCCTTAAAGAAGGCCTACTAGTCAGATAGCATCATAAATTAAAGTTCTTTATGCAGTGTTAAAAAAAAGATATAAAAAAATCAACAGGAATCAGGGAAGCATTTCAATTTTATAATTATGTGAAACATATAACAGACTAATATTCCATGTAAAGTACATATAATATATCAGTAAACATTATTTCTTGTTTACCTCCTCATCTCCTATTCTAACATTAGAATGTGGCTGTACATTTTTTAGTAACAAATCTGAATAAGATATTAATAGAAATAAAAATATGTAGAATAAACCAATTAAAATGTATAAATCGGGTATCATGGTAGGAAAATCACCTTGTGAAAATAATCACGTAGAATTTGCTCTTCCACATTGTGTTCTTAGCATGACCCAAAAATATTAATACATATTTACTACAAGTAAACTACTAGTATGGCATCAGTGTAGGAATTTAGCAGAGCTAAAAACTAATGAAAACAAGAAATACTTTATATTATCAGAAATAGCTCTCATGTAGTAACCTGGAAAAAGATATATGAACCACATGTTGTGTACTTTATTAATCTGCTTAGCACATTTTACTTTGTTCATAAGTATAGCATCAATCTATTGTAAACACACAGAAAATCAAATCTCCAGGTCTACAGTCTATTTTTAGACAGGAAATAAAGGAAAAGAAACACATCTTTAAAGCGTCAGGATTTCCATGAAACTTAACAGAAAATCTTATTTATTTACTCAGAACCATATGTTTAAAGAAATAAAAACATCTATCTTGGAAGGCTTGGAAGGAGACGATACATGATCTTCTTTGAAGACAATTTGACGTCCCGCGAGACAAGGCAGTGAGACAAAAGGACAGCTGCTGTACAGGCTTTTACATGATCGATGCGCAGCGCGATAAGCAGAACATGCAGCTCGGCAGCAGAAAGACAGCAACTGATCAGACTGTATCTCCTCAGCGTGTGTTCAGAGTGTTCCCCCACCCCCCGAAACACGAGCAGTAGAGACGCGAAGTGGCTGGAGCGTAGTACACCTTTTGAGCGAGGTGAGCAGGGGCCAAAACCCCTAGTATTAAATTAAATTATAGATTTAGAACAGCAGAGAATGATCCTAGTACAACTAAAAAACTAAAAAATGTTTATGTCTTTCAAAATATTTTTTATATAGACTGTTTTTTTACTATTGCCAGCTACCATAGAACTCTGATTTATATTCATAGAGGTGGGTGCCAGCAGCAGTGTCATATAATTAATTAAATGTTGGATTTAAATTTTTAAACATGTTTCGGCACTATTTCCCATCTATGCATTCATGATTTTCTGAAGGTCCACGATGGTATCTTGAAACAATCTGTCTGCTTATTAGCTGATACAGATGATATTGTCAATAATAGTTTTCTTTTTTGGAGGTTTTTGATTTCAGTTATATAAGAAATCATTTACAAGCTCTAGACCAGGGTGCCTAATGCGTTGATCGCAATAGACTGGTAGATTGGAAATGGAGTGCAGGCAGATTGCGTTGCATTCGACAAAAATTTTTTTATAAATGTTAGTCTATCATATATTCTCCCTATAGCATTTGCCACTTGATTGACATATAGGGCGGCCAGTCTAAGATCTCTTTTCTTCTAACACACTGGTCATCCCGCACGCACAATCAAATGTGCGAGCTACTGCAAAACTCCGGCTATCTAAGTGATCTAGTTAGCCTTCCAATTTATATCGACTAAAGAAGGGATTTAAAAAAAAAATTGTCATTTATGGGCTGGATGTGGAATTGGAAGAGGATTTTTTTCTCGCACAATGTCACAATCGAAATGCGTTTGTCTGATCTGTCAATCTGTCATTGCTATTCCAAAGAAGGAAAATGTGGAAAGGCACTTTCAAACTGTTCATAAAAACTATGAAACTGACTTCCTTCCGAAAAGCGATCTGAGAAAGAGAAAGTAGAGGGAACTAAAATCGCAGTTAATCGGACAGCCATCATTTTTCATTCGGCTGAATTCAAAAGCAAAGGCAGGCACACTGAAGCATTGTTCCGGGTGAGTCACTCAATCATTAAGCATAAGAAGTCCTTCCAAGAAGAAGAGATGATAAAAAATGCCTTCGTTGAGGCAGATGGCTAGGGAGAAATTCCTGCTGAGATTTCAAGACCCCTGGACGGAGAAAAAGGAGTTTCTCCTTGTCATTAAACATGCAGAATACAAGCAATTTAATAACAATCAAAGGCCATTAGACTTGGCATTTTTTTTCCAATCTGACCAACATGTTCAACGAGCTTAATTTACAGTTGCAAGGAAAAGAGAAAACCATGGTCAATATGATTAGCTCAGTTAATGCTTTCTAACGAAAAATGCAACATCTGTCCTCAGAGCTGCAGCGCCTTGATTTGGAAACATCCAAAACCTGAGCTGGAGACACAATGGAAGGTGTGTGCACAACTTGACAGCATACGCAACAGAGCAGATTAAAAATTGTTGGTCAGTCTTTATCTAATGGAAAAAAAGTAATGATTCGAGTGTTGCCCAATGTAGCGGAGTAAGAGTAGAGTTTCTTCTTCACAAATGTACTCAAGTAAAAGTAAAAAGTATGGTGCAGTAAAACTACTCTTAGAAGTGCAATTTTTTAAGAAATGTAACGGAGTAAATGTAACTCGTTACTACCCACCTCTGATACTCAGTATACAGTGGGATGCAAAAGTTTGGGCAACCTTGTTAATAGTCATTATTTTCCTGTATAAATCGTTGGTTGTTATGATAAAAAATGTCAGTTAAATATATCATATAGGAGACACACACAGTGATATTTGAGAAGTGAAATGAAGTTTATTGGATTTACAGAAAGTGTGCAATAATTGTTCACACAAAATCAGGCAGGTGCATAAATTTTGGCACCGTTGTCATTTTATTGATTCCAAAACTTTTAGAACTAATTATTGGAACTCAAATTGGCTTGGTAAGCTCAGTGAGCCCTGACCTACATACACAGGTGAATCCTATAATGAGAAAGAGTATTTAAGGGGGTCAATTGTAAGTTCCCCTCTCCTTTAATTTTCTCTGAAGAGTAGCAACATGGGGGTCACAAAACAACTCTCAAATGACCTGAAGACATCATCATGGTTTAGGGGAAGGATACAGAAAGCTGTCCCAGAGATTTAAGCTGTCTGTTTCCACAGTTAGGAACATATTGAGGAAATGGAAGACCACAGGCTCAGTTCAAGTTAAGGCTCGAAGTGGCAAACCAAGAAAGATTTCGGATAGACAGAAGCAACGAATGGTGAGAACAGTCAGAGTCAACCCACAAACCAGCACCAAAGACCTACAACCTCATCTTGCAGCAGATGGAGTCACTGTGCATCGTTCAACCATTCGTTGCACTTTACACAAGGAGATGCTGTATTCGAGAGTGATGCAGAGGAAGCCTTTTCTCCGCCCACAGCACAAACAGAGCCGCTTGAGGTATGCTCAAGCACATTTGGACAAGCCAGCTTCATTTTGGAATAAGGTGCTGTGGACTGATAAAACTAAAATTGAGTTATTTGGGCATAACAAGGGGCGTCATGCATGGAGAAAAAAGAACACAGCATTCCAAGAAAAACACCTGCTACCTACAGTAAAATATGGTGGTGGTTCCATCATGCTGTGGGGCTGTGTGGCCAGTGCAGGGACTGGGAATCTTGTCAAAGTTGTGGGACGCATGGATTCCACTCAGTATCAGCAGATTCTGGAGACTAATGTCCAGGAATCAGTGACAAAGCTGAAGCTGCGCCGGGGCTGTATCTTTCAACAAGACAACGACCCGAAACACTGCTCAAAATCCACTAAGGCATTCATGCAGAGGAACAAGTACAACGTTCTGGAATGGCCATCTCAGTCCCCAGACCTGAATATAATTGAAAATCTGTGGTGTGAGTTAAAGAGAGCTGTCCATGCTCGGAAGCCATCAAACCTGAATGAACTAGAGATGTTTTGTAAAGAGGAATGGTCCAAAATACCTTCAACCACAATACAGACTCTCATTGGAACCTACAGGAAGTGTTTAGAGGCTGTAATTTCTGCAAAAGGCGGATCTACTAAATATTGATTTCATTTCTTTTATGTGGTGCCCAAATTTATGCACCTGCCTGATTTTGTTTGAACAATTATTGCACACTTTCTGTAAATCCAATAAACGTCATTTGACTTCTCAAATATCACTGTGTGTGTCTCCTATATGATATATTTAACTGACATTTTTTATCGTAACAACCAACGATTTATACAGGAAAATAATGACTATTAACAAGGTTGCCCAAACTTTTGCATCCCACTGTATTTATATATATATATAGCTTTTTCAATGTAGGTAGATCATTTTGTCCTGGTCTTTTTAAAAGTAGCTTGCAAGCCGAAAACATGTGGGCATCCCTGCTCTAGACTGTTGGTTTGAACGTGCTAGGTTGCTTCTAATGTCACTTGTTACTTGAAACTATTGTTTATATAAGTATTTTTTATGTTAACGTTGTTAAGTAGTTTTTAAACAATGGTCCAGTTGAAAGATGCTAGTCAAAACAAGAAGAAAAGGGCGCATATTAGCAACATCACACTCTTTTGTGTTTTATGAGTAGAAATTGCCAGGTGCAAAATAATATTTTATTTGTTCTGAAAATGAATGTACGATATACCTTTACCCTCCTTAAAAGTGAGACAGCATAATTTTGTGGGTTAAACAAATATCCCCATGTGCTCAGTGTAAAGGCCATAATAATAATAATAATGCATCACAGTGAAAGGCATGTTAGTTCCCTGTATTATAGGAAACCAATTCCTGTTGCTCTCCTTTTCTTGGTTTTTTGCGGTGGTTTTATGTTTAAATTGGGACCACCCCAACCTGCAGATAGCTTCCATACAATTGTGACAAAGTAAGAAACAAGCAAGTCACTGTAAATGATTTAGGAGAAACAGAAAACAAAAAAGAAAAATGCCTGCTAAGTCTTTTATCTACATCAGGTTTATCTGCAGAGCATACAGTTCCTCCCACATTCACTGCCTGTGGTTAATACGAGGGTGTAAGTCATGCTATACAGAGTATTATAATTAAATGAGTAATATGTAGCTTTTTTAATCATACTGAAACATCTACTGGTTTTCATGTTGCCTGGTTACAGGAAGACGTTTGAGATTCTAATGTATCTTCAGTTTTCAGCAAATTAGAATAAAACTTTTATGTAAAAATTATTTTTAAATGAGGCCACATGTAAATATTCTTTAAAGACTAGCTCTTATTGCATTTCCGTTTATTTTTACATAGCACTCTTCTTAAGGGAAAGATTTATAACACGGTTATTAAGTAAGTAGTAATAAAATTAAACACTATAACAACATATACACTTTATATAACCTTATTTTATATTATATATATATATATATATGTGTGTGTGTGTGTTTGTGTGCGTGTGTTTGTGAGTTTAACAAATAAAAGTAGACTGACCAGTATCTATTCTTTCCATATAAAAATTATTTTGGATTATTTTGGCATTTTCACAGCACATTCACATAACCCTTTCTTGCTTTGTTACTATATGGTCTCAGTCATAGGTGTCCTCATTGTTGAGGACTCCAGTGGCTGGACCAGGCCAAGGAGACACCCACGTAACAACTGGCTACAGCAGATAGATGGTTATTTCTGGAGGGTGGGACTGTACAGCATGTATGCCTTGGGGGTAGCCAACCAGAATCCTGAGCTGTTTCGTCATGTGGTGGGTGTGACAACACACTGTACCAAGCATGCTCCCCAACCTGACCTGACTTGATCTGTCATAGGTGTGTAACAGAGACGGAATCAATCCTATTCATCTTACCTGCCTACCATATTACCTAGAGTTTCCACTGCACATTCTGCTTTGTGAAATCCTATACCCTCTCTGCCTATTCATAATTGTTTCAGAAATAACAATATTTATTTATATAGCACATTTTCATACAAACAGTGTAACTCAAAGTGCTTTACAAGATGTTAAAGAGAAAGTTATAAGAATAGAAACAACAAATAAGATTAAGAAAGAATACTAATGAATAAGTAACAAAGAAAAAATAAATCTATGCAATCTTGTAAATCATAAATATATAATTACTAAAACGATAGTGTCATTAAATATAATATAATGAAATCATATTGTCTTTAAAGAAGACTCCGTTGACATGGCAGATGGCCAGGAGGACAGAAAAAAAAAAAAAACTTCAGTGAAGCTGGAGATAAAACAAAATCTGCAAAGGTTCCAAAGTCCTCCACTAAACATCTACAGTATTCCACCACAGTTGTTCAAAATGTTAGAAGTCTTGCCTAAAAAGACAGGGGTACTGTTTTGAGGTTTTGGATTGGCAGATGTTTAGACATGGAAACTATATGCTATAGTTACTTCCTATTGATATGTGTGTTCCTTTTAAATATGTACCTCCTCTTTTAAATCTGTATCAAAAACATATAGGTGTTGCAAAAATAATATACAGTACATGATAAATAAGTTCTTGATCATCATGTGCATCAGTTCATGTTGCTCTTTTTGTGCTCAGTTGGTGCATAAGAAATCTAAATGCAAAGGTATTAGAACATTCTAGAAAACACACCAATTTATTGTAATCATGTTATGTTATAATACACATGACTACGCTAAATGAAAAAGGCCAGATGCATAGACACCCCTGAAGCCTACCATTTCCACCTGCATCCTATATGTAGTGAACACACAGGCAGAAGTAATTGTAATGCTTGTAAGTCAAAGAAGCTAAACAGTTACTGGCCAGTTTCCAGATAATGAAGCAGGAGAATTTGCAAGATTTCTATTAGTCCTGTTTTATTAAAGTTCAGACCAGCTTTAATTACAGAGCTCATCTCTCAATTAAATGGTTCCTGTGATGTCACAAACATGTACCCCGCAGTAGTTACCAAATTCAGTGCTGCCAGAAATGTAGGATGCCAACCTGACAACAGTAAAACAAACTCTTAGCATCATAATTGCTGAACATAAGATAATAACAATACCAAAAAATGGTTCTCTTTTAATTTTTTTTTTTCAAAAAGCAGAACATTACAATGGTATAATCTCCTTCAAACAAATTACAGTAAAAAAAACAAATGCAACAGTTTCATTCAAAGTCAGTTCAGAAAAACCAAAAGAAAACTACAAATATAAAGGAAAAAAAACAGTATTCAACACCCACCCAAGAGTAATGAAAAGAATAAAGACAAAAGCAGAAAAACTCCTTCTATCTTTTAAAATATAATAAAACAATTAAATAGCATAAGATGAGTCAATCACATGCCTGCCATGCTTATTCTAAAATTATATTAATTAATTCTTACTATGTTTTGAAAGCCTTTTGGACATACCCTCTTAAAGAGATTTTAAACTTTTATTGTTTGAGACAATATAGAACATCTGCTACCTCTTTTAGTTAAAGAAGGTGGATTGGAATTCTTCTAGGTAGACAAAATAAGTATATGTGTTAGTAGTGGTGTTCAAGCTAGATGACAATGCTCACAAGTACATTTTAGACAATTTTAATTGAGATGTGTGATCAATGAAAGATTTTTAGTTGAATCATGGAATTTTTGGCGCATATAGATCTGGAGTGTTATCTGTGTATAGCTGAGTTCCACACCGTTTTTGAGATGATACTTGAAAGATTAATCTCCTGTGGTTCCCTGGGATAGCTAAAGGGTAGTTAGTATTGATTGCAGCACAGCACCTGGCATACTGAGAAAATTTAGAATGAGATTTGTTTTCCATTGCAAACCGGGCCAGTGTATATTTGTAAATTTCTTCCTGTTTCCAAAATTTTGTTGTGCTTATATTTGCTGTCTAGAAGTAAAAATGAAAGTTAGGTAGTAAAGTAGATTGCATGCTTTAGATTCCAGGACAAGAGTACAAAGTTATTTTCCACAAGTGAAATGCTCAAAACTAAATATAACCTAGTTACAATTCCCAGATTTACAAAATCTAACAGCTACAACTTAGTCATTGAACAACTAAGACAGTTTTCAAGCGCTTCTTGTACTCATTGAGGGAGTCAGAATTTTGAGCGGAGCTATGAGTTACACATGATAAGAGTCTGGACTGAGATTTGATGCAATTCAGAGGTGTAATCATCAGACAGCGTTCATCAGTAGATCTGAGTGGTTGATAAAGAACATGGGACCTCATAAGCATCTCCACATATACAAGGATTTGAAGTTGATATGTGCCACTACATGAAGCCAATATAGATAGATAGATAGATAGTGTCACAAAAATTACTATAAGACATTGAGAAGGTTTAGGCAGCCACCCGTATAATTGTTCCCGGCTGCAAAACAGATTCAAAAACAAAGACATGTTCATTCAACTGAGTCCAAAACAGAACTGATTCTCTGGAGACAAGATGGCAGCTTTAAAGGCCAGTGGCAGAAGTGATGTCATCAATACCGGAACCGGAAATGACGTTATTGGCTGCCCCAGAGCCGGGCGGGATTTCCCTAGAATGGTCTGCAAAAGATTGAGAGGGAAAATTAATACACTTTGCCACCCCCTGGTCTGGCATGGAATCACATGTATCAAGTCCTTTAGTTGTCTCCTAAACACATGTGTGTGACGATAGATAGATAGATAGATAGATAGATAGATAGATAGATAGATAGAT
>JANRMT010062856.1:33606379-33618501 GCA_026402145.1 Polypterus bichir lapradei
GATAGATAGATAGATAGATAGATAGATAGATAGATAGATAGATAGATAGATAGATAGATAGATCTGATAATCACAGGGTCCAGGAGGGGCCTGGGCCTCCTAAAATCCAATACCAGCTCCTTGGATTTGCTGGTGTTCAGGTGTAGGTGGTTTGAGTCGCACCATTTAACAAAGTCCTTGATTAGGTTCCTATACTCCTCCTCCTGCCCCCTTTTCATGCAGCCCACGATAGCAGTGTCGTCAGTGAACTTTTGCACGTGGCAGGAGTCTTGAGTTGTTTTGGAAGTCCGATGTATATAGGCTGAACAGGACCGGAGAAAGCACAGTCCCATGCAACACTCCTGTGCTGATGACCACAATGTCAGACCTGCAGTTCCCGAGATGCACATACTAAGGTCTGTTTGTAAGATAGTCCACAATCCATGCCACCACGTATGAATCTACTGCCATCTCTGTCAGCTTGTCACTAAGAAGCCGAGGTTGGATGGTGTTGAACGCACTAGAGAAGTCCAGAAACATAATTCTTACAGCACCACTGCCTCTGTCCAAGTGGAAGAGGGATCGGTGTAGCATATAGATGATGGCATCCTCCGCTCCCACCTTCTCCTGGTATGCGAACTGCAGAGGGTCGAGGGCATGGCGGACCTGTGGCCTCAGGTGGTGAAGCAGCAGCTGCTCCATGGTCTTCATCAAATGTGACGTCAGAGCGACAGGCCGGAAGTCATTCAGGTCACCAGGATGTGATACCTTTGGGACTGGGGTGATGCAAGATGTTTTCCAAAGCCTCGGGACTCTCCCCTGTTCCAGGCTTAGGTTGAAGATACGCTGTAGAAGACTCCCCAGCTCCAACGCACAGGCCTTCAACAGTCATGGCGATACTCCATCTGGACCCACTGCTTTGCTGGCACGAAGTCTCCTCAGCTCTCTGCTTACCTAGGCTGCTGTAATTGTGGTTGAGGGGAAACTCTCTCCTATGCTGGTATCAGCAGAAGGATGGGTGAAGGATGCAGTACTCTGAGGTGAGAGTGGGTTAGGTTGGTCAAACCTGTTAAAGAAGTTGTTCATCAGGTTTGCTCTCTCCACGTCTCTCTCGATGGTGGCACCCCGCTTCGAGCTGCAGCCAGTGATGATCTTCATCCCATCCCAAACTTCCTTCATGTTGGTTCGTTTAGAATAATCTGCAGGGGATTTTTGACACATGCTTGTGCTCCTCCGAGCAGGGAGTTGCAGTAGTCCTGCTGTGACAAGTCCAAAGCCTAGACAAGGAGTTATCTTGCATACTCTGTCAGATACAGTCTAATCTTGTGAATATTGTACAGAATGAATCTGCAAGACGAGAAACCACAGCAACATGGTCCTTGAAAGAAAGCTGGTCATCAATCACCACCCCTTGGTTACATAACATAACAGGTGTTAGTTATAATTAACCAAGATGAACAAAGATAGGGTGCTGAATGGACAGATGAGCTGGAATAATAACAAATATGTCAATCTTTGCTAGATGGAGATGGTATTCCTTCATTTAGTTTGCAATATTAGTGATGCATGCATGGATTCTAGCTGATATCTTGTGGTCCCCTGGAAGGAACAATAAGCAGAGCTATGTAGCATCTACATAGCACCAATAAGAGAAACCATCGGACTTAATGATAGGGCCTCATGAAGAGATGTATAGGGAAAAGAGGATAGGGCCCAGCACTAATCCTTTGGGTACCCTAGTGCTTGCCTTTTGAGCCCTTGATCTCTCTCCACATCAGTACACACTGTAAGATATGCCAAAGATTTAGTATTTAGACACCTGAGGGCAGTCTCAATGATGCCAAGGTGAGAGAGTGGCAAGGATGATCTGTTAGTTGACTGTGTCAAAGGCAGAGGAGAGATCTAGAAAGATGATCACACATGTTAAGATTAGTAGCTCTGACATGCCATAATGTATTAATAATGCTGAGTAGAGCAGTGTCCATGGAGTGGCCCTTCTTGAATCCTGACTGATAAGGACTGAGCGGTTTGTTCTGTAGAAGAAAGGGACAGACTTGATTAGAGGCAGCACATTGCAGTTTTTTGGATAGAAAGGAGAGGAAAGAGACTGGTCTGTAATTACCTACAAAAGGTGGATCAAGAGTGGGCTTCTTGAGGAGAGGATTTACCAGGACCTCTTTGGCCAGTGTGGGGAAAGTGCCTGTGTTGAGTGAGGTGTTGATGACGTATTTAATTGCAGAAATGAGTATGGGAGAGATAGCCTGGAGGAGATGTGAGGGAATGTGGTCTAGTGGACAGGTAGTGGAGTGACTAGAAAGGAGTTTGAAACATCAATGGTGGGGAGAGGAAAGAGAGGAACATGTTGTGGTTCGTTCAGGAGGGAGCAGACTGGCTGGCAGAGGTGATGAAAATTGACTGCTGATGATAGCTACTTTTTCTCCTGAAAAAAAGCTGCAAAGTCATCAACAGTCAAGGAGGTTGAGGGTGGAGGGAATGGGAGAGAGGTGAAAGCAGTGAACAAGCCATGAGTGACAGATGAGTTACTGATCTTATTTTGAGAGAAACTTACCTTAGCAATAGTAGTAGTAGAAGTGAAGGAAGATAGAAGAGACTAATACATAATAAAAGAGATTAGTACTTAGAACTTTCTAGATAGATCTTTGTTGAGTCACCTTCTGGATGGATGGAATTCCAGATGAATCGTGCTGTGATTGAGTCTGACTTCCGAAAGAAAGATCCATAGATGTATATAGGGATGCCCTGGAATATATATAGCAGCTTAGGGAGGATATTCATTTTGACAATATTAATTTTCTCTGCTAAGGTAAGATGGAGGGTAGATCTGTTCACTTGTTGTTTTTTTTTGCATAGTACTTCAGTGCTTCCACAGTTGTACTGAAAAAGATTTTAATATTTACTTGTGGCCGTTATTCTCAGATATATAAACGTTTTTAATGATATGAGTGAATTAATCTGGAAGGATGTGGTAGAGAATTCACTGAAAGAAGCACACATTTATCCAAATTAATTTTGAGAAATTTAAAACTAATGGTAGATATGATTATGGGTATAATATGTAAAGCACCATGTTGTCAGCATATAGTGATATGTCCTGTTAGAATCCTTCTCTAATAATCCCATTTATTTCTGGTTTAATTTCCTTTCTGAGCAAATTAATTTTAAATTTGTTTTTAAAAGAATGAATCGAGTCAGATAATGTCATTAATTGAGTGAGGTAGTTCCAAAGTCTTCTGCAATAAAGCTGAAGGAACTGTTACCCATAGAGCACAGATTGGTTTCTGGCACAAGTTTTCCAGAATTAGTGGACCTTAGTGAGTGAACCCGAACATAGTGATGGAGGAGATTACCAATGTAGTCTGGTGCAAAGCCATTTAAAGCTTTATAGATTTGTAATAGAATTATATATTCAATCTTATAAGAAACAGGGGAATCTGTGAAGGCAGAGCAGGATGTTTGTTATTTGCTTGCTGTTCTTGGTCTGTCTAAGAACTCTTGCAGAAGTGTTTTAAACCATCTGGAGCTGTAATAAAAGATTATGCTGCTTTCACGTGCTCTTGAACAGACACTCTACCATCTTGGAAACACAAGTGAGAAAATTTGGACAAACAGACGCTGCCTGAATAGTTTGAGTTGTGATGTAACATTGAAGTTTCACCTTGCCATTTTTGATTGATTTGCATTTGGATACGTTTACTTTGCTATTTATTTCCACAAAAATGCTTTTTTTGCAGACCAAGTAACAATCCAGCAGCAACCTCGCATTTATCTGAATAGTCTGACCAGAAACCTACGTGAATGTACTGAAGTGGAAAGGTGAAATGTTACAACTATGAGTACTCCAAGAGCACATGAATGCAGCATTAAAGGGACACCTGCCAGTAGGAATTTAGAGTAGTTGATGCAGGAAGCAATGAAAGCATAAACAAATTTATTAGCATCTGTAATGGAAAAGAATGAGGGAACACATGATATTTTAGAAGATGAAAGTAAGAACGTTTCTTAATGTAGCTTATGAGGGTAGAATAAGAAAGGAGGGGAAAAATAACGGCAAGATTACTTTTAGATAAAGAAGGTCTGATGATATCATCACCAAGAGTACTTGAAGAGGAGCTTATTTTCTTAAGCTGAGTTTTAGTACCAATTACTGTAGTATAGCATGACTTTAATTTTGGTGCAGTTTAATTTTAAAGGGTTTTGTTCTATCTAGGTTTTAATTTCACTGAGGAAAATTTAGTACTGAGAAAACTCTGAGAAACATTCACTTTTAACACTGAAATAGATCCAAGTATCATTTGCATGAATAAGATAACCCAGTCCAAAGCTACAACCAAGTGTAAACATAGAGGGGTGAGGACAGAGCATGGAGGAACTCCTTGTTACTAAGACTAACAGACTCTTCCCTATGAATCAGATAGGACTTAACATTAGAATTACCAAAGCCTTTTGAGTTGTAAATGTGTCAATCACCAAAAGCAGCAAGCAGCCTGCTATCCCATCGTGCCACCAACTCAGAAAGGGCAGAAAGTTCTCTCAGCTCAGGTCTGTTTACCTGTGTGTGAGTTGCCAGGAGTTGTATGGGGTAAATAATATATTGTTATTTGGAATACATACATTTCATGTGTGTTCCATGTCTACAACAATCTATGTAAACACATCGTTAAAACAGAAATGTTTTTCCCATTTTAGTAATAATTGTCAAAATGTAGACATGAAGTATATAATGTGTGAAGTCTGAATTCCAAATATCAGAAACACTTTCAGAAAAGGTACAAGTATAACAAAAGAACTGACTTTAGCTACAGGTGGAAGTTCCTGTCGCACCCTACACAACTGTGTTTGATCTTTTTCAGGAAAAAATACCAGTCATCCCATGGGAGAAGGACTTTCTGAGACTAAGGTCTTAAAGCTTATGAAACCATTTCTGGACAAAGGCAGAACTGTAACAACAGTTGCGTGGAGTTTCCACCTGCAGCTAAAGTCACTTCAGTACACATTGTCACAAACTCGACTAACAGTCATAGAAAGGTTTGGGGCAGCCACCCGTATATTTGTTTTCCTGGTTGCAAAATTGTAGTCTTAAATGATAGCACTGCTGTGCACAAAACCGAGTCCAAAAACAGAACTGCCAGAATAGGGAAAAAGTGGAGGCTTTTAAAGGGGAAGACAGGAAGTGAGATCAAAGGGGTCGGGCTCATGAAGGTCTTCAGCCATAGGTTTGAGCCCAGACTTGACATCACAGGTGCCAGAGCCGTTATGGTCTTATTCCATAGGCTCGGTCCCAGAAGTGACGTCAAGAGGGCCAGGTGGAATCTCCCATGAATGGTCTGCAGGCAAGGGAGAAAAAGAGTCAGTGTACTCTGCCACATCCTGGTATGACTCGGAATTGCCCTTACTCAAGCCCTTCAGCTGCTTCCCATGCACACGTGTGTGACATGTCCTTTGTGAGCAGGCCTGTGTTGATCAAACAGAGGAAACTCTGCAGTTTACTTGTGACTTTTCGGTATAGGAAGATAAGTAAATAAATCAAGGAAAATACCATTCGATCTGGCTTTTATATAAGTAACATACATGGTTTTCATATAAAGACCATCACAAAACATAATCACAAGCAGGACTTTACATGATACCTTGACAAGCTCTGTAAGCCGTGCTGTTTCGTTGAAGGACAGGCATGGGGCAGACTGACTGGCAGGATGATGCCGGATCTGTTATGCATCCCAAGGTTATTATAGTTTTGCCTTTTTATATTAGTTTTTATTTCTATATTTTTTCTGACATTACATGGAAATTCAGTTTAGTTTTAGTTTTCCTTAATCGTGTATTTTTAGTTTTAGTTTAGTTTTAATTTCACAAAGACATTTCTACTTTATTTATATATGTATTAGTTTCAGTTTTATTAATTATGGCATGGAGCGCCTACGGAGTTAGTTTTGTGTCACAATCAGACAGAACTGTACACTTAACAGATTTGGATATTAGTTTAATGTTAGTTACTATACTGCCTGGTTTACTATCTGGTTTTGTTTTTGTCTGATAAAAACAAGCATAATCAAAACTAGACACTGAATATGAACAATTTTACACAACTTTATAATTTTTAAAATATTTTCTCATGAAAATCACAGGGGCATAGGCAGAACAGAGCTCTTAGACTTGAATCAGTGTGCAAACCCCACCTAGCTGTATTGAGGGAAACAAAGAACAACAAGCATGTAGTGTCAAGGTTAGGGGTGGTGAGTCTTGAATAGCCCACCATAAGAACAGCAAACCCAAAATGAGCAGGGCAAGAGCAGGTAATAAGAGTATGGAAAGGCACAAAACAACAGAGACAGTGTCTGAGATTAAGAACAACATATACATTATCTAAACCTGTTTATCCAGAGTAGGATTGCAGGAAACCTGGAGCCTACATCAGCAGGAAAAATCCCTGGTATGCAATATGAAGAAGAACAAAAAGAATATGATATTTCAACTATCTATTTTGAGAGAGAGAGAAAAACATTGAAAAAAGGGAGACAAATATTTTAATATAATACTGCTAATGGGTTACTTTCACAATATCAGGTATTTTGAGTTGTGAATATGAACTAAAAAAGATAAATTAATAAATATGCAATAAATGCAAAAACCCATTAGTAGTTTTTCATCACTTGTCAGACTCTCTACCTTTGTTTGTATCGCTTCGTTGTTAAACAATTTTTTAAAGCAAAGTTGAATAAATCAGACTCTGCAGCCGTATATAAAAAAAAAAAAAAGTATGTGTTCAGATAAAGTACCACTTCCGGGTGATGGATTTGGCCCAAAAGTTAATACAGATCTACAATTGTGGTGTAACAACCACATGCCGAATTTCATCCATCTATTTAGTTGCGTTTTTGAGTTATCGTGTTTACACAGACACACACATACACGCGCATGCGTACACACATAATTCCAAAAACAGTATTGTTGGATACTGGTTAGTCTATAACGTCAAGATTCATCAAAATATCGAGGACGAATTTTTTCATGATTACTATACTTTCTCTATACTTCGCATATGCGAAAGTAAAAACGATTTCTCCTGTGAGAAGTGGCAGGTGAATTGCTGTCAACAAAAAGCAGACACCTGAGAAATAAACTGAAACATTACTCAATCATGATTTTTCTGTCCATATGGTAAACGTTTTGTTGACCAGCACATTATAATTTCAGCTGTTTGAATTACATCTTGATATACAACAAGCACAAAGAAACGTGGCACGCAAAACACTTTCTATTTCTCACACTTTATACACCTGCACTCAGCTCGCTCTGTCACCGCAAATGCTGTGTGAACAGCCGCCCCCCGTCACCAGCCGCCGTTCACTGGATAAATATATGTGGGCGGCTCGTGGTGGATGACTTTCTGTTTTTGAGTTAAAACTTACAAGGTTTTGGTCTCCAGGCAACAAAAAGGAGATGAGTTCATCAAGAACATAGGGACGCAGTTGGAAATTTGTTAAGGGTAAATTTTGCACAAACATTAGGAAGTTTTTCTTATACAGAGAACCTTACAAACGTGGATTACCGTAGATCCCGGAATACAAGCCGACCCGGTATATTAGCCGACCCCCTTCTCTACCTACTAAATTACATGTATTTGCCGATGACAGGTATTTAAGCCGACCCCCTTCTCCAAGCAAAATTTTCAAAATTTCCTTAAAAGTGTCTCTTCGGTTATATTTATAATGTTTATCTGCAAGAATTTGAGACTGCCGGCATTTTGGATGGAAACCAGGAAGTGATTGCGGAGAAGTTTGGTAAAATGAAATCTTTGTGTTGAAACTATATACGCAAATACGGTACATTGGCGGGTGGATTTCCGGAGACTCGTTATAAATTTGATCAACTTAAATACGCAATACAGTGGACCCTTGACTTGCGAACTTAATTCGTTCGCAAAGGCTAACCCATAATGCGTTCCGAACCTCCCACTGCAACACTTACTTAACCTTTTCATAATAAAAAAGGGTTGTATAATGTGCATAATTTACCAAAACACCAATAATTTTTCTAATGTACTAACCAAAAAGTTATAAAAAGTGCCTAGCCTACTTCGATTAAGCTAGGAGCATGGTGGCGCGCATGGTCGCAGTGGCTCAGGGCTCTCCTTTTCAGTGCACTTTTTTGTTGTTTTTGTACTTTTTTTTTTTTGTCCTTGTTTGTGCACGATCGGTTCGGCGAACATCCGCTACACCCGTCAGAACCTTATAGACATCGGTGTCCAGAGCCAGACATCTGTTTCGAGTATTTTTCATCACACACACAACATCCCAGACAACATAGCGAGACCAGCGGGCTCTCCGTGGATTGTTGTCGGGTCTAGGAGACGACACAGACGGAGGAGGGAAAGAAAGCAGAAGCGGGGCCACAGATCCGGCGTTAAGCTAAGGCTAAAAAACAACCATACAAGCCCTATACAGAACTTTTTTCTGCACTGAAGGAGCTGCTTTTAATCTCATTGTAGATGTGTATAGTGACAATAAAAGGCATTCTATTCTAGAAACAATTTCATGCTGTACTCACC
The DNA here is from genome assembly GCA_026402145.1 of Polypterus bichir lapradei. NCBI lineage: Eukaryota > Metazoa > Chordata > Cladistia > Polypteriformes > Polypteridae > Polypterus > Polypterus bichir. Next base: position 33,614,928 of record JANRMT010062856.1, read on the forward strand.
ATTTAATTTGACATCTTTGGGCTGCAGGAAGGGAGGAGGAGGAGATATTTCCACACAATGTCCATCTTCATTTCGATTGCGATCGCTTTCTTTACCTTCTCTTCCTTCCTTAGCAATTATGTGTCTTGCTTGCATGGTCTTAATGAATTATATATATAGGTAAATCACTGCAATGACCGAAATTACATCCACAAACACATGTATCTGGGCTTCGACTGACGCTACTAACGCTCTCGGTTGTTTGTTTACAATCGAGCAAGCGGATACACGTGACCACATCCGTTTCGTAACGCAAGATGTTGGTGGTAAATCAAAACAAAAAAATTTATTTTAAACTTCCCGATAATGTATTGTAAATTTTATTAATAAAATCAACAACTAAAACACTTTTTTGAATAAATTCTTTATTTAATTTAAAGTACCGGCATGCAAAGTTACTTCTTCACTTCATCTGAAAGATGGCTCTGTGGTTTCGTCATTATTTACTTCCGTATTCATCGGCAAAACCGGCATTGCGCTGGAAATCTTGAATCTGAAACGATACTCGTTGTATAAACCGACCCCCAAACTCCAAGCCAAAAATCTAGGACGAAATTATCGACTTATATAACGGGATCTACGGTAAGCTACCAAGTAGTGTGGTAGACATGAGGATTTTAGGGATTTTCAAAACTAGACTTGATGCTATTTTAGAAGAATTTAGTAGATAGGACTGGCAAGCTTTGTTGGGCTCAATGACTTGTTCTGGTCTAGATTGTTCTAATGTCCTTTATTATTGACTGTAACAATAATATATAGCATGTATGTGCTATATATAATTAGATTGCTGTAATAGCAAAGCTGATTTATATAGTACTTTTTATTGCTTGTTTTGAGTATTTAGTGAAGTCAAACTTTGTATACATTTCAGATGTTTCATAACTTCCATATTATACATTTCAGATGTTTCATAACTTCCATATTAGAGCAGCTTGTCACAATAAAATTCTTCACCTTGCTTTTTGTAAATTGTATTAAACAAAAAAAGAGATTCCAAATGCAGTATAAATATAGCTACAGTAGACTTCTTTTAAGCTTAGTAGGTTTTAGTTCTCAATTCCATGCTAAGTGTATTCACTTTTTCTTTACAACTACTTGTGATGCCCGGGTTGCTCGAGCCTTGGCATCTTCTCCTTCAACCCAGACACCATGACATGGAATGGCTAGGATAATGAGGACACATAAACAAAAAAGGTTGGTGCAAAACAGTGCATTGTGCAGTTTTATTTAAATATCCAGCATCCAATAAATAAGTAAAGTGCAGTGCAGTTCTTTATAAAAAAATAATCCAAAAAATAATCCATAAAATCAGTGCTTGTTATGGAAGTTAAATCAGTTAACACTGGAATCCCTGAAGCCTACCATAAAAGTCGTAATCCCTGGCCACCTTAAATTCCTTTGCACCTCCTAATCAGCACCTCCAAGGAGTTAGCTGAAGTCAACTCAGGCGCAGAAGATTATCTGGCAGTGAGGTATTTGGAATTGTATAGTTTGCCTAATATATTTATTTAGAACATATACATTTCATGTGTGTTCCGTGTCTACAACGATTTGGGTAAATGTAGGATGACAGGAAAATGTGAGTCAAGAAATGCTGAACACATAACTAAAACAGAAAATTGTTCATCTTACTGTAATAATGACAGAATGACAACATGAAGTGCATAATGTGTGAAGACTGAAGTCCAAATATCAAATAAACACTTTCACAAAAAGTATAACAAAACAAGTGTGCTTTTATTCAAAAATATAACTAAAGTAAAATAAATCATTCAATTTACATGGTGCTGTCAATGAGTAAAAAGTCCAAATATCAATCTGCACCAAAATGACATGTCTGCTCAGCTGGTGCAGAGGTAAGAACTGCTGCCTCCTAATCAAGAGGTTGCAGGTTCAAGCTCAGATTCTCCTCATTTTGAGTAGTGATCTAAATATATTTATTTAGAACATATACATTTCATGTGTGTTCCCTGTGTACAATGATTTGGGCAAATGAAGGATGACAGGAAATGTGAGTTATGAAATGTTGAACACATAACTAAAACACAAAATAGTTTATCTTACTGTAATAATGACAAAATGCAGATATGAAATGTATAATGTGTGAAGACTTTAGTCCAATATCAAATAAACATGTGTGCTTTTATTCAATAATATAATCAAAGAAGAAAATCATTCAATTTGCATGTTGTCAATGAGTAAATACCGAAACCCAAATATCAGCCAGTGTGTTTGTTTGGCTGATACAGAGGTAAGATCTGCTGTCTTGTAATCAAGAGGTTGTCAGTTTGAGACCAGATTATTCCCGTTTTGAGTAGTGAGCTGCTGTTATATAATAAATACATTTGATTTCAGTCTGTAACACCCAGTGTAAATTTTTTGCTACCTTTAAAAGAAGGTATAGAAGCAGACAACCAGACACTGATGAATCATTTCTTCTTGGTTTCTTTTTTTCACTTGAATTTTTTTAATTCAGTTTTATTATTGAATTAAAGTACACTTGTTTCGTTATACCTTTGTGAAAGTGTTAATTTTATATTCCAGTAACCACTTGAATGTCATCAAATCTGTCTCGGCTTCTCTTGCGCATGCACACGCGCAACCATGCATGAAAACATCATTATTTGAAAGCGCTGTCATTTAAACATGGTGTTTTTTTTTCTTATCTTGCCCAAACTTCATGTTATGGTGTATGGTACAGAGAATGCAGACAGACTTCTTCTGTTTGGGTGCATACACCATCAGCATGGCATTGTCAGATCTAAACACTACTATTGAGAGTTGCTCGCGTACGGAAGTGACTTTAGCTGCAGGTGGAAGTCCTACTTTATTTATGGTACCAAGCAGAGTGGTTTTGCAGTGCAGCAGTCTATTAGACAGCGAAAGCAACATGAAGAAGTTGTTTGATGTTACAGTTCTGTCTTTGTAGAGAAACAGCTCCATAAGATTTATGACCATAGTCTTAAAGTCTTTTTTCCGTCGGACAACTGGGATCTTTTCCTAAATAAGGAGTGGCATTGAACATGCACTTTGTCTGCAAATCTGCCACAACCCAAAATTTTATGCAAACTTTGTCAGGCTTGGTTGAGATTTATTTCAAGAAAGGACAATGGACATTGTTTGGAAACAGTTGCTCATCAACAGTAATATGTTGCCCTGGGTTCTAACTCAAAACACAGTTCTCAACAAAACATTGCCAGATGTCAGAGATTGCAGCAAATCTTTTGTTTTTCACACTTTCTGCACAGGTGTCCTTGTTGTCAAAGTGCAAATGGCGCATGAAAGTCTGATAGTGGTCAGGGGCATCGTATCTTTCTTTGCCAGTGCAACAGATAGTTCTGACCAGGAATCAACCACAACACTAACTGTGGTCATCGCTGCTCTTGTGAAAAGAATGGAGAAAAACACCATCAACTCAGAGAGGGAGAGGCAAGTTCGCCGTACCGTGTCTTTATTTGAAAACTAACAGTGTTAGATTGGGGGATGGCATGAACATGACTGAGAAAATAAAACTGAATAAAAAAACTCTTAACTT
>JANRMT010062856.1:33618511-33632237 GCA_026402145.1 Polypterus bichir lapradei
ATGAACATGACTGAGAAAATAAAACTGAATAAAAAAACTCTTAACTTTTACAAGTAGTAAAAATTTACACTGGGTTACAGACTGAAATCAAATGTATGCTTTTATTATATAATAGTAATAATAATAGCAGCTTACTACTCAAAATGAGGCGAATCTGAGCTTGAACCCGCAACCTCTTGATTAGGAGGCAGCAGTTCTTACCTGTGCACCAGCTGAGCAGACATATCATTTTGATGTAGGTTGATATTTGGACTTGGGTTTTTACTCATTGACAGCACCATGTAAATTGAATGATTTATTTTACTTTAGTTATATTTTCGAATAAAAGCACACTTGTTTTGTTATACCTTTTGTGAAAGTGTGTATTTGATATTTGGACTTCAGTCTTCACACATTATGCACTTCACATTGACATTTTGTCATTATTACAGTAAGATGAACAATTTTCTGTTTTAAAGTGTTCAACATTTCTTGCCTCACGTTTCCTGTCATCCTACATTTACCCAGATTGCTGTAGACATGGAACCCACATGAAATGTATATGTTCTAAATAACAATATATTATGCAACCTGTACAATTTCAAACACCTCTCTGTCAGATAAAGAGACTTCAGAATCTGAGTTGACTTAAGCTGCTTCAGTAGGGGGATGAGCGAGCAGGCTGCCTAATACCAGTGCCGATAGACACATTTGCACAAAAAAGATGCCGATGAGGAGGTGCGAAGGAATTTAAGGTGGCCCAGGAATACAACTTTTTTCATAGGCTTCAGGGATTCTAGTGTTAATAAATAAATCCAAAATGAGTATTAAAATAGGAACAAAGTCATAAAAATATAATCAGATGCTTCTCTCGGTTATCTAAGGCTCAGTGTCTCTCCTTCACTTTTCCACCTCGCTGACCCTTCAGGTCTCCTCAGCAGAAGCCAAGACCCATGATCAGCCTTTAAATTAGCTTGTGTCCCAGCCTCTTTAGCCAGTCACCGCTGGGACACGCAAGCCTGGCTCCGTCTTCTGACTACATTCACTCTGGTAGCCTCTTCCGGTTAAGAGTACGCTATACGCGTTTGGCTGCCACTTCTCACCGGTGTTGTTGCTTTTGTTTTGTTTTGTCCCATCTGACTTTTTTACCTTCACATTCTGATTTGACTGCTCTTTTTGAATTTAACTTACTATACAAATGCCATTTACGATTGCCTAGATCACATCTGCTTCAGTCCTGCGCAAGCCCTATTCCATCTCTCCTGTTACTGCTTTCACGGTGAGTATAAATCTACTCTTGCTTCGTTTGCAGTTGCCAGTCTGAACTGCAAATGTGCAGCCTGCCTGCTGTGCTTTTCCTTTTGTAGCTGGTTATGCAGTGAGATTTGGGTTGGCTAACGTGTGTAGCTGGAGTAAGCATGGGATTGTGCGGCATTCTGTGCGCTCCTGGCAGTGTCCACCAGTGTCTGGATAATCATAGTCCGTTCTGTCTCTGGCTTGGAGTTGTGCTGTGTGTTGTCATTTCTCTTTTTGGCAATGCACCTCATATATTCTCCATCTGAACTTAACCATCTTGACTGTCATCCATAATTGGTCTCCCTGACTAATAGTTTTTGCCACTTGCTTGGAATGACATAGTGTCCTTGTTATATTCACCAGTCTAAAAGAGGCCCCTCGCGGATCTATAGCACAGATTCGTCAATTCCAACTATGTGGACATCTCACCATGTTCACTGCCGCAATGCTAGGGCCTTTTGAGGAATAAACATGGACCATCTTCGTCCTCTTCAGAAAGTGTCTGTGCCTTACTCTCCCAGCTGTTCGCTCGCTTCATCATTATAGCAAGACCTTGCTGATTAACGACCTCATCTCACAGAAGGAAGTGGACATGTTTCTTCTTACAGAAATTTGCCAACAACCTGATGACTATTTATATTTAAACTTGCTGTCTCCTGTTGACTACAGTCACATCTAAACCCAGGTTAACAGGAAAAGGGGGTGGCCTGGCTGTGGTTTATAGATCTACCTTAACAATGAAGGAACTCTCCTTTTTTGAAGTCACATCTTTTGAATATATTGCTGTGAAACTGGTTTCCTCCGATCCTGTGCTGCTGTTGTTAATTTATCGCACTTCTTCTGAACTTCTCATTGTAATTTCATCTGCTTGTAATTGTACTTGGTAACTCTAATATTCATATTGATATCAGCTGCTCTCTCATGGCTGAGTTCATCTCAACTTTGGAATGTTTTGACTTGACACCACAGCATGTTGATTTCCCCACTCATACTCATGGTCATATTCTTGATTTGATTTGTTCAAATGGCTTGAATAATGTCTCTGTCTCAGGTTCATTCTCTGATATTTTTGATCATAAGCTTATCGAATGTAACTTTAGCTTTATTACCACTACTTCTGTTGAGAAAAAGTCTGTCTCTTATCAGAACATTAGGTCTGTTAAATCTGATTTGTTTGCTGCTTCCCTTCTGTCTTTGTTTCTTTTTGGCTTGCATAGTCTTTCCTCTCCTGAAAACATGGTTTCCCTTGATAAAAACTGTGTTTCCCAACTGCTAGATAACTTTGCTCCCTTAAGGACTAGGCAGGTTCCAGCCACCCGCTGCTGTCCCTGGTACACCCATGAGCTTAGAGCTATGAAAGCCACTAGCCAGTGTCTTGAGCAGCTTTACTGTATAAGAAAACAAGCCTCATAGTTCACTCACAGCTTTACACAGAGCACATACCTAAATATAGGGGTAGCATCTTAACACTGGTTGCTCCAACTGTTATTCCTCTCTCATAAATGGTGCTAAGTCTAGGCCTAGAACTCTTTTTAGAACTATTAATAAACTCCTCCAGCACCCTCCTCTAGCATGCCCCATTTCTGCTGAACATTGTCAGGCTTTCTTACATTTCTTTGATACCAAAATTGATCAAATATATCTGTTTCCCCTCCACACCTCAATCACTCACTCATTCTGATCTGCTGTCTCCATCATCAAGACTCACTTGTTTCTTGCCTGTTGACTCTCTCGCCATTTCAACTTATTAATAAATCTAATTCCTCATCCTGTCTGCTTGATCCTACACCCACCTCTATGCTTAAGACACATTTATCTGTAATTAGTATTTCTGTTGCCTCATTGATAAATGTATGTTTCATTTCAGGTTCTGTCCCTACTGCCCTCAAAAAAAAAAAGATTATTCTCAGACATGGCCTTAACTTCCACTGTTATGCAGACGATATCCCAGAACACTCACTGACTGCATCACTGATCTTAAGCTATGGATGGGAAATAACTTTCTCAAACATAATGCCAATAAAACTGAAGTGTTACTTGTAGGCCCAAACTCCCTACTTTCTAAGGCATACAACTTGTCTGTTTCTATTGATGGTACACTTGTCAAATCTGCTCCTTTTGTCAGAAATCTTGGTGTTTTGTTTGATTCATCACTCAGCTTTGAGCTACACATTCGGTCTCTTTACAAAATGTAATTCTGTCATCTCCGTAACATTGCCCATCTCTGTCCATTACTGTCCTTTAATGATGCTGAAACTCTGGTTCATTGTTTCATAATATATTGTATTGATTACTGTAATTCTCTCTTCATCAGCATCCCTGCAAAATCTATACAGAAGCTACAGTGCATTCAGAACTCTGCAGCCAGAGTCCTCACCCACACAAAGCGTTTTGCTCACATCTCCCCTGTTCTCTCCCAACTGCACTTATTACCAGTTCCATCAATGATTAAATTCAAGATTCTGCTTCTTACCTTCAAAGCCGTTACATAACCTTGCCCCTCTCTACCTCACTCAGCTCCTAGCTCCTTACACTCCTTGTTGCTCTGTCAGGTCCTAGAACAGTAATCTCTTTACTGTCCCATGCACCAGACTGTCCTCCCTGGGAGGCAGGTCGTTCAGTGTTATGGCCCCTCAACTCTTGAACTCTCTTACTCAGTCTCTCCGTGATTGCTCTTCTTTCTTTTTTTTGTGAAAGGCGCTCTATAAATGCATATTATTATTATTATTATTAAGATCCCTCAAAGCCCTTCAGTCACTCCTTTTGTTCGTAAAAGTTTGTAAAAATGCATTTATGAAACACTTAAGTGTTTGACTACATAGATTTAACGTTTTAGGAGTATTAAAATACTTATGTGAAAGATACCATCTTCTCAAAAAATTACAAAATATTTAAAAAACTAGTAACGGTGCTCGTGCAGTGAATACACTTGACTTGAGCATTCATAGTTTTCATACTCTTTCTCTGTATGTTTAGCATTCATTTGCTCAGAGGTTGATGCGCTTGCTGAATTCTGAGCAGCTTTTCTTTTTTCCACCCTAGCAGCCCGCTTCTTCTCTTCTTTCGTCGGCATCTTTTCGCATTAAAACTGTTAAAGTCAGTGTTTGTGCTGCAATTACTTAGTACGTTTTCTTTAATTTTTCACTTAAGCTGGCACCTAAGTCTTCAATCTGCCTCAAGAATAATGTAAGATATAAAGAGGTAGGGGAAGTGACAGCGAAGGTGGTAGGGATAAGAATGACACCCGTACACATGCACCGCACGGCCGCCCTGCTAGCCGCTGCGGAGAGTTGATTCTACAATAAATTGAAAAGAGGAATAACCTTGGAGGTCAATCATCACCATGAAAGTGGATAGTAAACGTCACATAGTATATTTGTACCAAATTTCAGGACAGTAGTTGCAAGCTACAGGTGACTTTAAATCCTGGACAGACAAATGGACAGCAATGGTAGCGTATTATATATAAAGATAATAAAGTACATTGGACAACTAGTAAAATGATATGTCATGAATTGTAAAAGGAATTTCATAATAAAGAGATTCCTCTTTAGAGTAACTTCTCCCATATTTATTTTTACATTAAGAGTTACTTCCCACACAACTAACTAGTTGACTATTGTGAATTAAGATGAAATAAATTGCAGGGAATATCTCTCACCAGCATCTCATAGTATTATGAGGCACAAGGCAGGAATTAAACTGGATGGGGTTCCAGTCCATCACAGCCCTTTCCCACACCCTACTTACACTTGCATCGAGTCAGTTAAGAATCACCAATAAGTCTAATATGCATGTCTCTGGGAATCTTGGAGAAATACCTGAAGTACAGGAAGAAAATTCATGCAGACTTGGAGAGAACATCCAAGCTAAAACCCAGATAGACAGTAATCAGGCATGAACAAGATGTGTAATATTTAGGATATAACTAAATGTCATCTGCTGCAAAGTGCTTGTATACATTTCATAGAAATTCACATAGTAGTATGTATATTTTTTTTGTATTTTCATTTAATAATTAAGATTTTCCTGTGTTTTAGATTTTTTTCTGCAATTTGCTTCCATAATATATATGAAGTAACACGATAATTTAAATTTTAAACACATTATTTTAAGAAGTAGGATTAGTACGCAGCGATTTTGAGAAAGAGAAGGAAGGTTATTTGGGTTTTCTTAAGAGTAAAATGTATTTTTAACCCCTTCCCTACATATAAATTAAAAAAAAAAAATGTCCACATTTTAGAGGAAACGGAGCAGCCATTTATGTAATATAATCCTGAAGGGTAGTTCAAAATTTGTCTGAGAGATTTTACTTTTTCTACAAATGCCCTTCATTTCATTAAGGTTTTCTGCTTCCTCTATGAATTTGCAAAATGAGAAGTTGGTGCTGTGTGGTTGCCTTCTCTTCCTGTCTGATACAGCTATTTTTGTGACTTTTATTAACTGCAGAGCATTATATTGCAAACATAAATGATACAGTTGCCTTTCTTGTAAGGCATGCAAGGATCATATATACCTGCTTCCTTATAAACATAAAGCAAAATACCTTAAGGTATTTTCATCTACGGACGCCTTTGTCTTTATGGTTTTCTAGTGCAATTAATCTTCCATGCAGCTATTGTTTTTAAACTTCTTGATTACTAACAGGTGGCCACTAGCATGCAAATATAATTTTTTTCACATGTGTAATATTAAAATATATTAAAGTAAAAATAAAATAAAACACTGTACTAAACTGTTTAAATGATCACTTGATACAAGTACATTTGTATTGCACTGTGTATAAAAAGGCTTACATTTTAGAAAAGAGTAGTAATAATAATAATAATAATACATTTTATTTATACAAGGCGCCTTTCAGAGAACTCAAGGACACCGAACAAACAATAAATAAATAAATAAATAAAAGACACAATTATAAACAACTTAAAACATCAGAAAATCTAAAAATTAAAACCAAACAAAACCACTATAATCAGGAGGAAGAAGAAAAAGCCATTTTAAACAAATGTGTTTTAAGTTTACATTTGAAGGATAAGTATGATTTAATATTTCGGAGATCCGCAGGTAATGAGTTCCAGTGCTTGGGAGCAGAACGGCTGAAAGCTCTGCTCCCCATGGTGGTTAGACGGGCGGGAGGAACGGTCAGATAGGTGGAGGAAGAGGATCTAAGGTTACGGGATGGAATAGCAACACGTAGAAGGTCAGACAGATATGGAGGTGCAAGGTTATGGATGGCCTTAAATGTTAGTAGCAGAATCTTAAAATCAATAAGAAACTTGATCGGGAGCCAATGAAGCTGCTGCAAGACCGGAGTAATATGGTGAAAAGATGGGATTCCAGTGGTGATACGTGCTGCAGAATTCTGGACTAACTGAAGCTTATGAAGAGATTTATTAGGGAGACCAAAGAGGAGTGAATTGCAGTAGTCCAGCCGAGAAGTGACAAGACTATGAACAAGAATGGCAGTGGTATGAGGAGTGAGGGAGGGGCGAATGCGATTAATATAACGTAAGTGGAAGTTAGCAGACCGGGTGATGTTATTAATCTGACATTGGAAGGATAGAGTACTGTCAAGGATGACACCCAGACTCTTGACCTGAGATGATGGGAAAACAACAGAGTTATCAATAATAAAAGAAAGATTATTGGTTTTGGATAATGATGATTTTGAACCAATGAGGAGAACCTCAGTTTTGTCACTGTTTAATTTAAGAAAATTTGAAGAGAACCAGGATTTAATTTCAGAAATGCAGTCTATAAGCGAGGGTGGCAGAAAAGAGGAGGTAGATTTACCAGCAAGGTAGAGCTTGGTGTCATCAGCATAACAGTGAAAATTAATGTTATATTTACGAAAAATATTGCCAAGGGGAAGAAGGTAAATAATAAAAAGAAGAGGCCCCAGGACAGAGCCTTGGGGCACACCAGAAGTAACAGCGGTGGGTTGGGATGTGAAGGTTTTAAGCTGTATGAACTGAGTGCGGCCTGAGAGGTAAGATCTAAACCAATCAAGTGGAGTGTGAGTAATGCCAATCAAAGATAATCTATTAAGGAGAGTGGTATAGCAAATAGTATCAAAGGCCGCACTCAGATTGAGAAGGATGAGAATAGTGATTAGACCAGAATCAGCAGCCATAAGGAAGTCATTGGTAATTTTAACAAGTGCCGTTTCTGTACTATGAAGGGGGCGAAAACCAGACTGGAACTTCTCATATAGATTATTGTGAGACAAGTGGGTGTGAAGTTGGATAGCTACTATTTTTTCAAGAATTTTGGAGATAAATTGCAAGTTAGAAATGGGGCAAAAATTATTGAAATTAGTAGGATCACAACCAGGTTTTTTTAGTATTGGGGTTATAGCAGCAGTTTTGAAAGAAGAGGGAATAATACCAGTAGTAAGAGAAGAGTGAATGATGGCAGAAATAAGAGGGACTAGAGAGGGGAGGCAGGCTTTAACCAAAACTGTAGGCAGGGGGTCCAGCTGATAAGTAGATGACTTGGATTTGCAGATGAGATCTGAAATTTCAGAGGAAGTGGGAAGCTGGAAAGAAGAGAAAGAGTGAATAGGTGAGTGTAGTTCAGAAGAAATACAGAAAGGATCTGGACCAAGGTGCTGATGTATCTTTTGGATTTTCTCATTGAAAAAAGACATAAGAGAATTACAGAAGGCAGTTGAGTAAAGGTGAGATGGTAAAGAGTCAGGAGGTTGTGTAACATTATTAAGTAAAGAAAACAAAGACTTGGTGTTACCTGTATTACAAGTAATTAACTGAGTGTAATAATTAGATTTGGTTTGAGCTATACAATCCTTGTAATAGAGTAGATGATTTTTATACATCTCTTTGTGGACAAAGAGTCTGTTTTTTTTAAACAACCTTTCAAGTTGCCTGCCTTTAGCTTTCAGAAGCCGAAGTTCAGGCGTAAACCAGGGGGCAGAAAAGGAAAAAGAAACAGATCTGTTTTTTAGCGGAGCTAGAGAATTAAGAATACCATTAAGGCAAGTGTCATAATATGAGACCAGTTCTATGGGAGTGGATAAATTATAAAAGTCCATTTGCGAATCAATTCTAGAAGACAGCAAATTCAAGTTAATATGCTTAATGTTATGAAAAGCTATGAGACGTGGAAGCTTAGAAACAGAAAAGGTAAGTTTAGCCTTGAATGAGAGGAGAAAATGGTCGGTTATAGTGAGTTCATCTGCTGTAAGATCAAAAGGAACAACACCAGAGCAGCAAATCAGGTCCAAGATATGTCCTTTACAATGGGTAGGAACATCAGTGTGCTGCTGGTATCCAAAATTCTCCAGGCAAGATAAAAAGTCTCTAGTGAGAGGGATATTGATTTTGTCCAGATGTATATTAAAATCCCCCAGCAGAATTATATTTGGAGTAATTACAGATAGATTGGTAAGGAAGGTAGCAAGATCGTTCAAAAAATTGTTGTTAGACTTAGGAGGATGGTAGACAGTTGCAATGATGGTTGGAACTGGCCCAGACAGTTGACACACAGTCGATTCAAAAGAGCTAACAGCAGGAGCAGGCAACGGCAGGACTTTCCACTTCTCGCGGTAAATTATTGCGACACCTCCTCCACGGCCAGATGCACGGGGTTGACAAGTGTAAACAAACCCCGGTGGGGGGGGTGCATTCATTAAGTTGTGAAAAGTCTTGAGGTTGCTGCCAAGTCTCAGTTAAACAGAGAAAGTCAAACTTACGGTCAATGAGGAGATCCTGAATGAGATGTCCCTTGCTCGTAAGTGAGCGGATGTTCAATAGACCATAGCTGACAATGTTGCTGTCGCATTTGACAGTGGTGTTAGTCGACCGAGCTAAGCTGGCCAACACGCTATGGTCAGCGTTCCTATCTGTGTTATGTGGAGGGTGCCGAACATCAGACCAAAAAGAGTTAATTCCTTTTGAGGCGTCCGTTCGGAATCTCCGGCGGGACCCACGATGGATATATCTCCAACGAGGGAGAAGTATGACGTCCGGATCGAAATATAGCACCGACAGCAGAGGCACAGACTGGAGAAGACGCAGACGAAGCAGCTCAGCAGCTGGGTACTGGAGGAGGCCAGTCGCAGGTTGGATAACGAGCGACAGAAGACTCCAAACAAACATTAACCAAGCAAATATCCTACCAGTCCACATTGTAGGCGAGGAGGCCGCTGGCAGCTCAGACGTCCAGAAAATATGTCCAGAAAATAAACCGGTAAAGTTTCAATCGAAACGGAGGTAAATCAATATTCTAGTTACCAGCGAGCAGCGGCGACCAGTCCCGCCAGCGTTCACTCAAACCGGAAGTACACAAATAGAAGCATAGAAAACTTGAAATAACCCAGTTTTTAATAAATGTTTGATATTCCCTGTTTTCTGTGGTGTATTTTACAACTTAATATAAAATAGACATACACTTTTAATTGTGTCTATTAGTTAATGTGAGCTGTTGAGAGGGAAATGGATATAACACATTTAATTGTGTTTTGTATATATAAAGAGTATCCATAATTCTGTAATGTGTAAAATATTTTAGCACAAATTGGAAACCTTGTTTGTCAACACATGCACTGTATGCCTCTAGGTTTAAAAACACATTGTTGAGGAATAAAAACTTCAAAAAATCACTCCATCTTATATTTAACCAGTCAGATATTGAACTGTTAAATATTTGCTATTATGTCACTTTATAATTCTAGATTGTAACATCAGTAGTTTTCTTATAAAATGGTTAGTATATATAAAAATCTTTTCTAGCTTTTATTCTTTATTTTTAACCTTAATATTAAAAGGGCTAAATAAAGTTTGCCTTGTCTAAAAATAATTAAATTATTTTCTTGAGTTAATAGTTGTTATTGCCCATGTTAACAAAAGTGTGCACTGTCTACATGTAAGTCGAAAAGAACAATCAGTATTGCACAGAAATAATAACAGTGACATAAGATGTCAGTTCTTCTTCTGCTTTTTCTGTCACAGTTTCAACAAATATTAATATGTACAAAATTGTTTCACAGATATTTTTGTTTCATAATAAAGGGCATTTTTTCATATTTAGATTTACAAGCAAGTCAAGTTTTTAAATTTTTTTTTTAATTTTTATAAGATACAACATTCAAGATGAAACAGGACCATTAGTAAATTAGTAATAGTAAAGTGTACTTATGCAACAAATGTTTAAGAACTTCATCTTCTATGCACATTTAACAATGCTTGTTAAATATCCTCCACCTCTAAAACAGCTGTGTATTCAAAAGGCACCTGGCTTTTTTCTGTGCCTTGAACTAATTTATTTAACAACTAATTAATAAGGTGGGTAATCCACTCGAACTCAGTCTAATTAGTGATCCAGAGGTATCGTTTAGAGGAACAAAAACTACAACAGAAAAATGCTACAGTATGTTCATCGAAATTGAAGAGACATATTCAGTTATGCAGACCGCAAGAAGTTTAACAAGAGAAGGCTATTTAGTCCATCATGCTTGTTTAGGTAACAGCTAAGTTGTCCAAATATATTATCCAGATACAATAAATTTTAAGGGTTTTCAAGATTTCCACTTCTAGTACATGTCTTGATAGTCTGTTCCAGGTTCTCAAAATGTTTTGTGTTAGAAAGTGCTCACTGGCTTCAATGTTTAATACACTTCCTCTTAATTTCTTATGGTGTCAAATATGTTATATTCTATTTAATCAAAATAATTTTGCTGGCTTAGCTTTACTGATTTTTAAGACCTGAGCTAGGTCTCCATTCAGTGATCTCTGCTCAAGATTAAACTTGTTCTTTTCCCCAAGCCTGTTAGAGTAGGGCATGCTTTTTAATCCTGAGATCCACTTGGCATATCTTCTTTCCACATATTTTACTTGTACCATGGTAACCAGAATTACAGACATTATTCCAGTTATGTTCCTACTAGTGTCCTTATACGGTACAGTATGACTATAATGTGCTTTTATTTTCATTCAAAAGTTCTTACATTATAATCTGAAATTGTCTTTGCATTTTTATTTGTTTCTGCATATTGCCTAGACAATGAGAATGTTGTGTCAGTGTTAACCTCTTATGTCCTTTGCAGAGATTGCTTCCAGTATGGTAGTGTTACCCATCTTGTTTTTATAATTAGCATTCCTTTTGCTTACACGTAGCTGTTTGCACTTTCCTACATTAAACTGCATTTACAAGTGTTTACATAGTTCTTCTTTTTGAATTCTCTTTGCTGCCACTCTGTATCTTCCATCCCTCCAATTTTACTGGAATCTGCAAATTTAACAGGTTTATTAACTATACCAAAATCCAAGTTATTAATATAAATTAGATAAAAAAACAGTTCTAGTACATACCCTTAAGGGACTCCATTGAAGCATTTCCTTATCTGTACTCTCGTTTCTTCTGCCTGTTAACCAGCTTGAAATTAATTGTTTAAGGCACATCTGATTCCAATAGCTTCTAGTCTTAAAAAATATTCAGTGCAGGATTATATTAAATGCTTCTTGAAAATCTTGGTAAATTTTGTCATACTAGCTATGATGCTGCTATATGATTTTTTTTTACTATATGATGCTTCAATGATTTTTCATGGTGCATCTTTGAGATTTCTTAAATTCCCTTTTTGTTTATTTTCTTTATTAGTATAAAATTTGCCGTTTGTTTTGGCTTCACTAGAAATTATTTTCTCATTTGACTTTTTGAATGTTTTTTTTATCCCTTGCTGGTAAGTTTTTAGTAATCCTATAAGTCAGTTTTATTTCATGATTTTTAAATTTTCTTTTAAGGTAATTTAATGATGTCATTATTAATTAATTTTGTAAATTTCTGTCTATACTGTGTATATACAGTGCATCCGGAAAGTATTCACAGCGCATCACTTTTTTCACATTTTGTTATGTTACAGCCTTATTCCAAAATGGATTAAATTCATTTTTTTTCCTCAGAGTTCTACACACAACACCCTATAATGACAACATGAAAAAAAGTTTACTTGAGATTTTTGCAAATGTATTAAAAATAAAAAAACTGAGAAAGCACATGTACATAAGTATTCACAGCCTTTGCCATGAAGCTCAAAATTGAGCTCAGGTGCATCCTGTTTCCCCTGATCATCCTTGAGATGTTTCTGCAGCTTAATTGGAGTCCACCTGTGGTAAATTCAGTTGATTGGACATGATTTGGAAAGGCACACACCTGTCTATATAAGGTCCCACAGTTGATAGTTCATGTCAGAGCACAAACGAAGCATGAAGTCAAAGGAATTGTCTGTAGACCTCTGAGACAGGATTGTCTCGAGGCACAAATCTGGCGAAGGTTACAGAAAAATTTCTGCTGCTTTGAAGGTCCCAATAAGCACAGTGGCCTCCATCATCCGTAAGTGGAAGAAGTTCGAAACCACCAGGACTCTTCCTAGAGCTGGCCGGCCATCTAAACTGAGCGATCGGGGGAGAAGGGGCTTAGTCAGGGAAGTGACTAAGAGCTCCAGAGGTCCTCTGTGGAGAGAGGAGAACCTTCCAGAAGGACAACCATCTCTGCAGCAATCCATCAATCAGGCCTGTATGGTAGAGTGGGCAGATGGAAGCCACTCCTTAGTAAAAGACACATGGCAGCCCACCTGGAGTTTGCCAAAAGGCACTTGAAGGACGCTCAGACCATGAGAAACAAAATTCTCTGGTCTGATGAGACAAAGATTGAACTCTTTGGTGTGAATGCCAGGCGTCACGTTTGAAGGAAACCAGGCACCGCTCATCACCAGGCCAATACCATCTCTTCAGTGAAGCATGTTGGTGGCAGCATCATGCTGTGGGGATGTTTTTCAGCGGCAGGAACTGGGAGACTAGTCAGGATAAAGGGAAAGATGACTGCAGCAATGTACAGAGACATCCTGGATGAAAACCTGCTCCAGAGCGCTCTTGACCTCAGACTGGGGCGACGGTTCATCTTTCAGCAGGACAACAACCCTAAGCACACAGCCAAGATATCAAAGGAGTGGCTTCAGGACAACTCTGTGAATGTCTTTGAGTGACCCAGCCAGAGCCCAGACTTGAATCCGAATGAACATCTCTGGAGAGATCTTAAAATGGCTGTGCACCAATGCTTCCCATCCAACCTGATGGAGCTTGAGAGGTGCTGCAAAGAGGAATGGGCGAAACTGGCCAAGGATAAGTGTGCCAAGCTTGTGGCATTATATTCATATAGACTTGAGGCTGTAATTGCTGCCAAGTGTGCATCGACAAAGTATTGAGCAAAGGCTGTGAATACTTATGTACATGTGATTTCTCAGTTTTTTTTTTATTTTTAATAAATTTGCAAAAACCTCAAGTAAACTTTTTTCACGTTGTCATTATGGGGTGTTGTATGTAGAATTCTGAGGAAAAAAATGAATTTAATCCATTTTGGAATAAGGCTGTAACATAACAAAATTTGGAAAAAATGATGCGCTGTGAATAATTTCTGGATGCACTGTATATAT
>JANRMT010062856.1:33632337-33659836 GCA_026402145.1 Polypterus bichir lapradei
TATATATATATATATATATATATATATATATATATAATATATATGTGTGTGTGTGTGTCGTGTGAGCCCCTGTCTTACACCCCAAAACACGAGGCTGAGTCTCAGTACTTTAGCAAAACCAGCTTTTATTCAGCTTCTATACACAGACACATCAGTCAGGCAGCGTTGTGGCCAGGTTAGTGGCCAAGTAATATTGTTTTCTGCATTTATAATGGTCCTTGCATCACCCATCGATGGAAGGCAATATCATTTACCAAGACCTTCATTAGCCCATTAGGACTATGGCTTGTTCACAGTCATCATTAGGAAACTGCAGGTGATGCAAATTGCAAAGCTGTATAAATTTTCTGACTCCCCAAACCTTGCCCCAACAATCAGCAGTCGTAGGCTTTTCTAAGAAGCTGAATAGTACTCTGAAAAATAAAATAATTGATGCTGACAAAGCATGAAAAGGCTACAAGAAGATAGGAAAATGTTTTCAGGTAGCTGTTTCCTTGCAATATTATTAAGAAAAGGAAGTTAACAGAAACGGTGGAGGTCAAGTTGAGGTCTGTTGACTGTTTGTACAGTAGTATTGATAGAAATGCAAATAAAACTCCTGTTTGACTGCAAAAGACCATCAGGAAGATTTAGCAGACTCTGGAATGGTGGTGCACTGTTCTACTGTGTAACGACACCTGAACAAATATGACCTTCATGGTAGAGTAAGCAGAAGAAAACCTTTGCTGCATCCTAACCACCAAATTCAGTGTATGCAGTTTACAAATGAACATCTAAACAAGCCAAATGTGTTTTGGAAACAAGTCCCATGGACTGATGAAATCAAAATAGAACTTTGTGGCCACAATGTACAATGGTATGTTTGGAGAAAAAAGGATGCCATAACCCAGGAAAAGAACATCCCTCCAACTATTACGCATGGGGGTGGATCACTTATGCTTTGGGTTTGTGTTGCAGCCAGTGGCACAAGGAACGTCATTGGTAGAGAGAAGAATGGATTCAAATTAATCCCAGCAAATTTTGGAAGTAAATGTCACACCATCTGTGAAAAAGTTGAAGTTAAAAAGAAGATGGGTCCTACAACAAGATAATGATCCAAAACATACCTCAAAATCTACTACAGTAGAGTCCCGCTAATCCGAACCCTGCTAATCCGAAAATCCGCCTAATCCGAACAGGACTAGGGAAAAATAAAAATTTTTATAAAATTTCTGAACTGGGAAAAGTAAAGAAAACAAGTTTTTTCAAGTTATGTCGTATGTTTAATGTACATTTAAAAAACTTGTAATTTTTCAATTTCACTGTCTAACTAAAAATCCAAAATACAGCCTTACTTAAAATTGAAGCAAGTTCGAATTTACTCACATATGTAGAATCCATGTTCTGTACAGCATTTACACAAAACGTAAAAAGCAAACCATTATCTAAGAGATAAAGTCAGTGATCTTCTTCTGACGCAACGAACTAAAACGGCTTGAAGAAGCAATGTTTCGCCAACGCCGCATAAACATAACATCTGTTGGGGTTGCATCAGTGTGTTGCTCAACGCAGCGCAAAGCAAGATCAAGGGCACTGGCTGCGGAAGTGTGTGGAACAACATCAGTCGGCGCGTCCCCTTCCTCCTCACTGTCGTCTGCGTCGAGATCAGCTGACGTTCCCTGCACAGCTGCCACAATGTCCTAATCTGTGTATTCTTCATGGCCACAGTCGTCAACGGCCGTCCACTCTTCCACGCACTCTTCTTCTGCATTTTCACAACCTGGCATTCTTTTCACCAATTGAAGAAGTTTTCAATTTTCTTTTGTCGGGGGGAAAACTGTTTGGACAAACTCTAGCTCAGGCCAGAGATTTTTCCAAGACTTCTGTAAGGATTCCTTGCGTGTATTTTCCCAAGCTTCAGCAACCCAGTAAATAACATCTTTGATGTTCATTTTCTTGAGTTTATCCAAAATCGTTAGCTCTTCATTATCTTCAAGTAGGCTACGAAGAAGCATTTTTCTATAATTCTGTTTCAAAGCCTGCAAAACCCCTTGGTCCATTGGCTGCAAAATTGATGTGACATTTGGTGGCAGAAAAATAGCCTTGATATCATCGCAAACAAGTTGCATTTCTCCTGGATGTGACTGAGCATATTGTCTATAAGTAACAAAGCATGAGGAGGCAATCCATTTTCTTTGTTAAACGCCTTTACTTTTGGCACAAATTGCTTGTCAAACCATTCTTGGAACAAGGCACGATCCATCCAAGCTTTCTTTTGATTTCTGTAAAAAACAGGGAGAGAGTTCATGTTCATGCTCTTAAAACAGCGTGGTTTTGCCGATTTGCTGATAACCATCAGTGGAAGCTTATTGTGGCAGAAGCATTGCTGCAGGCCAACACAGTTAGGCGCTGTTTATCCATTTTAAACCCTGGTGCAGATCGTTCCTCTTGTGATGCAAGACTTTTGGTAGGCAATGCTTTAAAGTTAAGTCCTGTCTCATCTGCGTTGTAAACTTGCTGGGGCGAGTAGGAAGAAATGATGCATTTGAACTCCTCAAGGTATTCAACAGCTGCTTCGTTGTCCGCTGACAATTTCTCCCCAGTTATTGTAAGCTGCCTAATTCCGTGTCTTTTCTTCCATCGGTCTAAGAAACCACAAATAGCCGTAAATGATACGTCACCGTCCATGAGCTTGTTCAATTGAAGTGCCTTTTCTTGAATTAGAGGGCCAGTGATAGGGATTCCTTTCTGTCTTTCTTGTGTAACCCATAAGAAAAGTGCTTCGTCCAATTTTTCGTAAGAAGACACTTTCGTCTTGCTACGTTTTTCAATCGTTTTTTCACTTGTGGTAGTGCAAAACTGCTCAATTTTACCTCTGTTCTTTTTCCAATCGGAAATTGTTGCTTTCCCTACACCAAATTCCTTCGATAACTGAGTGGCACTTTCACCTTTGTCAAGTCTTTTCAACACTTCCAGTTTTTCTTTTAATGTACACGAGTTATGTTTACTTTTGCTTGCCATGATGATTAACAGCAGGGACAAGCACAGAATGTAAAGAAACCACACTACACACCACTCACAAAACACAGGGCAAGTGCGCGCACATGAACAATAACATTGCACAAAACACATAACTCAGCAGTAGCAGGTGGCACACTGACTCAGTGACTCATAGTTTGGGAACGGAAATCAAGAGGAATGCATAGGTGTAGGCGGGGGGTCTAGGTCACTGCCCTTCCGCTACTACTCACGTACCGCCCATCATAACGATTTTACCTCCGATCACAGTCACACTACAGTGCAGTTTAAATTGCAGTGTACTAGAATACGTAATTTCTTACCTTCAATTCTTGACATATCAGACGCTTAATACACCTCATAAAGTCAATATATGGCATTATATGACAAAACTCCGCCTAATCCGAATTTTCGCTAATCCGAACAGGGTTCGGTCCCAATTAGTTCGGATTAGCGGGACTCTACTGTATTTAATAAGTCAAGAGGTGCAAGCTGAAGGTTTTGCCATGCCCCTCACAGTCCCTGAGCTAAACATCATTGAAAACCTGCAGATAGATCTCAAAAAGCAGAGCATGCAAGACTGCCTAACAGTCTTGCAGAGTTAAAAGGTTTTTGCAAGGATGAATGGGCGAAAATCACCCAAGTAAGAACTGAAAAACTCTTAGCTGGTTACAAAATGCCTTTACAAGCTGTGATACTTGCCAAGAGGGGTGTTACTAAGTACTGACCATGTCAGGTACCAAAACTTTTTCTTTAGGCGTTTTTCATTTTTTTGGTATTTTGTACCTGTAAATAATGGAAATGAAAATGTAATCTTGCTTAAAATATTAAAGAAAAGTGTAATCTTTAACTTTATGTCTTTTGGTGATCAGTTCATCCTCTTAACTATTCACAGTAACTAAAATATATTTTTAAAACAAGCTTGCCCAAACGCACTGGAAAAGAACACATCTCCAATATATATATATATGTGTGTGTGTGTGTGTGCGTGCGTGTGTTTTTGAGCCAGGATAAGACTATCTCTGAAATGACACTATCATTTATAGTTGCAGAGAGTTTTTTCTCATTCTGTGTTTATGTAATTTGTCATCCCCCATAGACTGCTTTCACATTAAGTCTTTGTTTCGAAATATGTGTGTTAGTGCTGGGAGGTATACCGGTTCATACCGAAAACCATTTTAAAATTTTTTTATGATATGGATTTTTCTTATACCGCAAAACCGGTTTAAATAGCCTAAACAACATTCGGAATGTGGCGCAGCAGGAAACTGTTTAAGTGGGGACCTTTTTCACTGCTACACCGTTAAACATGCAAGCAACGGAGTACATGCATTAGTGGAGGTATTGAGTGGTGAAAATGGACAGAGGGCATTCTGAAACTGAAGCTGTAGCAATCAATATAATTGAACATGATGACACAGAAGAACTTTTGCTGAAAAAAGGAGCCATGTCTGTTGTCTGGAGATACGTTGGTTTTAAAAGGTCAGATGTGGACCAAACAACTATTTACTACAAATGCTGTTGAGTAAAGTTGTTGCCGGAGGCGGTAGCACGAACAACTTGCTGCACTACCTTAGCCGCAAACATGCTTTGGAGTACCATGAATGTATGGAACTAAGATTGGCACCCTCCACGGCCTCAGGTAAAACTGAAAAAGCTAGAGGACACTTGAGTCAGACTCCACTTGTAGACGCGTTTGTGCTAGAGGTACTGCCTAAGACAAAAAAGCAAGCAGTGGATCGAGATAACCAACGCCATTGCAATCTATATAGCTAACGTGTCAGTGGACAGAGATTAACAGAAAGTGTAGTTGGTTTACAAAAAATATTTACTATTTATTCCTTTTCTAAGACATGTTCAGTGCAGTACAACTTTTGACAAGCACCTCTGGATATTTTACTAAGTCTAAATGCCTCTCTGGATGGTTGAAAATATGTTGTCAAAATTATAGTTTAAGTTGTTTGCAAAATTTGTCCAATAAAAAGGTTTTACTGTATATTTTGACTGCAACTGTCATGCAGTGTGATTCCTTCTCTTCATTAGTGCCACCCCCTTGAAAACTATCACTTTATGGGGCCATGCAAACCTGTATTAATACTTTTGTGCACATTAAAATGTTTTTTTGTACAATGTACAATTCTCATGACAGTGGATTAGGTTATTCTTAGCCAGTCTACTGCAGTTATTGCAGTGGAAAATATGGTTAACATCTACTCATGCAAGGGAAAAAAATACAGTTGAGTACCGTTAAACCGGTATAATTTTGAAAAATACCGTGATATAGAATTTTGGTCATACCGCCCAGCACTAACGTGTATATGTGTGTGTATGTGTTCAAAGATGATTCCAAATTTACCATGGTGAGATCACTGTTTCTTAAAGTATCAACAACTGGAATTTTATTATTCAGTTTTATATAACTAAAAAATAAAAGATAGTCATTAACCCCATTTTGGCTTGAGAAAAACAGTCTTCTGTCATTAGCACAACTTTTGTTTCCTCTTCTGTATTTCTAAATAGAGCTTCTCAATCAAGGTTTGGAAAGTTAAAATCAATTGCTTGTTGAAATTGATATCAGTCATTTTTTTCAATATCTTCATCTCAGCAGATTTTAACATCTTAATATATTGTACTTTATTTTTCTCTAGTGCATTTCATATCTATGAGATTATGCTGAACACTTAGTATGCAGGTTAGTTTAGCTATTTGGACAGTTGCAGTGTGAAACAGGAATACATCAATCTTGTTCAATATACAATTCTTGGAATTACAGACCTTTCTGAAAACTATTCCATTCCTTTGACAGGTTCTTTATTCGTTTACTAAAAGATCTTCTGAGTACCCTTATACATTTGCTATGGACTGAGCTCAGGATCAGGCTTGCCATATTTGTTGGAATATAAATAATCTAAAGTCTTTTGAAACCCATACTAATTGCTTAAGAGTTTTAAGTATATTTCTTGTATTTAGTTGTTGTATCCTTTTGCTTGTTAGTCCTTCATTGTAAATGTTATCATTTCAAAACATAGTCATGTTTATGTTAAATATTAGTTATTTGTACACAAGAACAAATCATCTCAGTATAATATAGTAGGCTATATTCCCTTACTATATGGAAGGGCAGGAACACTAAAATATGGAAAATTCAAAAATCCTAAAAGTATTTTGCAGTGCTTTCGAAATGGGAACCAATTTTAAGTAAACTATACCAGTACAAAACACAGTTACCACAAAAGCAGAACTGTGAGGCTTGACCTAAAATCTTTGTATTTAACTAAGCAGAGCAGACTATAACAAGTCATTTTCTCACCTTTACCCTTACTGTTCATTAAAATAAGTCAAAGGTTTTTTATGTTCAAGAATAAGGATTTTTTCATTTTATTTTTTTGTACTAATTTAGATGATGTTCATACTGATAGCGTTATTTTTTGTTATGGAGTACATGCATCGAAGCTTCTCAGCTGTGCTTGTGCTAAGAATAGGAAAGATTTTAAAAATAACGTAACATGATTCTGCGTTAACCGCATATTTTTTCATACGTCTCAAACCAAGGAGATGCAAGGTTAAAATGAACCGAGAAGCACGCGTACATACTCAGTACATCCCCTCTCGGGAATCGAACCTCGGATGTAGGCCAATTGCGCCACGGTGTGTGGCTTATTTATTTGAGAGTATGTAGATCGGGGTATATATATATATATATTCGCAGCGGAGACGTAGTGTGTTAAAGAAGCTATGAAAAAGAAAAGGGAACATTTTAAAAATAACGTAACATGATTGTCAATATACAGTAATTGTTTCGTGAGTGTTGCTGTGATCAAGGATTCGATTATCATTATTTGTTTCAATCAGGGTCGTATTTGTATGATGTGTTGTGTTCAAGTTACATTCTGTGTTTGTCAGTCGTTGTAAAGATTAAATTCTGTAATTACAGCCACATTAGCTCCACAAATGAGACACACGGGTTTACCGGCAATGTCAGTAAACATATACTCAGCCTCCCATCGGTTTTTAAAGGCTCTATTTTCAGAATCAACTTTTCTCTTAAGCATCGTGTGGGCTAGCTTCGCAATAACTTGCAAGCTAGACTTGATTAACGCGGTAAGTGTTCGGCAAGGCAGCTGAAGCGCTGCATTATGGGATCTGTAGTTTATTGTGTTACCAGCGCTTCATATACCCGGGCCATTAATAACAATAATACAGTATATAAAATGATTTCGCGGGCCGGATATAATTACACGCCGGGCCGGATGTGGCCCGTGGGCCTTGAGTTTGACTCATATGGACTAAATAGAACTTGAAAAGAAATATTTTTTGGAATGTGATCGCGCAAGTCAGTACATCGAGCCCGCGTGCTATTGTGGTTTTGCTTGTGTGCTTCAGTAAGTTACCGTCCCCTCGCTCTTACTTTTTTACCGTTCATCTAATGAATACACTGAGTATGGCTTTACCAAAACAATCATTGATCGCGAATAAAGTATCCATTATTCATGAAGCTTCAATAGGTGAATAGGTGATCTGTCTTTCTGCGTTAACTGCATGCGTTTTCATACGTCTCAAACTAAGGGGATGCAAGGTTAAAATAAATCGAGAAGCGCGCGTACATACTTAGTGCATCCCCTCTCGGGAATCGAACCTCGGACGTGGGCGCTACAGGCGAATGCTTTACTATCGCGCCACAGCGTGTGGTTTATCTATTTGAGCATAGCAGTGTAATTCGGTTTTTGTTCAGCACTCTTTGGAACTGTTACTTTTTGCCTGCGCACTGCGTCAGTTCACGTGAGCCGCTGAATATGGTTTTATATGTCACTCGCTCGCTTCTAATTGTTTCGCTGCCTATCTTAATTATATAATGCATGTTTTCTAAAGCGCGTTTTGTAGCTCTTCCTGGCTTTCTACGTAATGCGTGATTACGTGAGAGGCGTGATGATGTCATACGAAACTCCGCCCCTCCAGCTGAACTCCATTACAGTAAATGGAGAAAAATAGCTTCTAGTTATGACCATTATGCGTAGAATTTCGAAATGAAACTGCCCAACTTTTGTAAGGAAGCTGTAAGGAATAAGCCTGCCAAATTTCAGCCTTCTACCTACACGGGAAGTTGGAGAATTAGTGATGAGTCAGTCAGTCAGTCAGTGAGTGAGTGAGTGAGTGAGTGAGTGAGGGCTTTGCCGTTTATTAGTATAGATTATAAGTTTGCAATGTTGAGTATACATTAATTCATCTGAGAATGGTTTGTCCTAAAGAAAAGATTTTAAATTTATCTTGCGAGCTCTCAATAAGCCATTTCTTTCTTTCTTTCTTTATTTATTTTATTTAGCATTTTATTGATTTTATTAAAATCAAATAACATTCCATTCAAGTAAGTCAGTTTGAACAAAACGAAGTTTGAAACGAATCAACCTCCACCCATGAGAAAGAGAGCTAAGCCAGCACAGTAAAACTATAAACTAGTAAAAATAAGTAAATAGATCATTTAATAAATGAATAAAAATAAATAGAATAAAAAGAGGGATGTCGAGTCAACATAGTGGATGGGGTAGTGGAACAGCTGGTCATTTGGTGCAGAGATAATAATCTTTCTCTCAGCATTGATAATACTAAAGTGTTAATTGTAGACTTCAAGACAAAATCACTCACTAACCATATCCATATTCTCACTCCAGTTTATGCAAAAGTCACTTTACCTATAATGTCAAAAGATCAGTCACTGCACTGATCTGTGGATCTTGAATTAAATAGATTCTGTGTAATTGTGTAATTTAATTGTATTGAAATATTGCCTATAACTGTTAGTTGCATGGTTTTGTCTGTTTGAGCATACTGTCCTGTCTTGTTTGAATTATGTGTACACTGTGAGCCCTGAGCTTGGTGGTCATTTCATACTTTTGTATGGATGAGATGAAAATAAAGCTTACTTTGATTTTTTCCTTGATTTTGTCTTTTTAAAACTGAAGAGTAAATGATGTTGCTAAGGTTGACTGTGTCTACTAATATTGATTGAGTCCTCCATGCTGGATTAGCCATAGCAAGGAGACATAATGAATTGAATAGTAGTTAGATGAGCTTTGCTATTTTAAAATATAGAATTGATCAAATAGGACATATGAACTATCAAATATTGTTATTTTCCTCTACCATGACCACTACAGGATGAAATGTACATTAATAGGTCAGCTACGTTTTTAGTTTCTATTTTTCTGCATATAGCTAATATGCAAATATCAGCTAAGTTTACATTTGTAAAGATGAGTTAAATGATTTAAACTTTTTTCTGTACATTTTCTTGAAAAATGTATGACCATTCAGAACAAGTTAAATAAAAGTAGCACACGCTCTTTTTATATTTCATAGTTGTTTTAAATGAAAACATAGTGTACTATAGTTGTAAATATCAGAGTAATGGAGTTTGTTTTCAGGGTGTCTTGACTAAATGTGTCAGCTTTCTCAAATAACATCTCAGACTGACAAAGGCTACAACGCAGAAAATTCAGGTTTTCCCCATTTGCTTTGACGTAGGTAGTATACTTGTCTGTGTGGTGCCCTTTTAGATGATTAATAAAACACAGGATTCTGTATAATAAGAGTTGCTTACTTGTGTTGTGTAGTCACTGGCAGATCAAAAAATGACCACGCAGCCTCTTAAGTCTTCAAGTCTTCAATGGGCAGTCTTGCCTTTTTGGCATATACAGTATGTGATATTATCAGCTATAATGTATAAAATATTCTTAACACTGGACACAATATCAGGTATTTTTTTTCTTCATTATCAGCTCGTACCAATATGTGACCTGAATTATTTACACTTCTTTTTCATTCCACTTATCGTGATTTTTGATTTTTTTTTAATTTAATATACTTTGTTAATCCCAGAGGCAAGATTGTCTTTTTACAAGGGGTCATGAAGATCACAGTGGCAAAGTACTGAACTGGATAGATCAGACCACCTTAATTTCTGTACATTTTCCTATTTTCTACCCTTAAATGTTTACTACTGCCTATTGTTGTGTTCTAAAGGTATTCTGGTCAGATGTCCTCCAGGATAATACAGTTGTGAATGATTAACCGCTGTTTTACTAGTATGTCTGTATCTCTGTTGAACAGTAAAGGCATGTCATTTGAAGACAATCCTGTTGGACGATTTCCTTCATATGTATTACTGTCTGCAGCCATGTGACATATATGTTGCCATAAGAAACTTAATTGTTTTAAGTTATATTGATATAAAGGCTATTTTGTAACAGGAATGTTGGTCTGTGATAACAAAACTAACTTTGACAATAACAGTATATTTTATAATATTGGCTCTAAAATTCACTTCTTCGGGACTCCATGTTGTATCAGTTTTTTCTTCCAGTTTCATAATCTCAGTTTTATCATTTTATCTGTTAATGACCTCATTTAATTAGCTTATCTGTTTTTCTCTTCTCTTCAAAACACAGCAGTATGATATTTATGATTATAAGACATTACAAAATTTTTTAATAGCAGTGGCCTCTTTCAGCAGGATAATGTACCCTACCACAATGCAAACTTTTTTCAGGAATTGTTTGAGGAGCATGCCAAAGAGTTCATGGTGTTGACTTGGTCTCCACATTCCTCAGATATCAATCCAATAGAGCATCTGTGGGATATGCTGGAAAAAGATGTCTGATTCATTGTGGCCGCTTCTTGTAGCATAAAGGGCTTAAAGGATCCACTGTTAATGTCTTGGTGACAGATAACACAGGACAGCTAAAAAGGTCTTGTAGAGTTTATGCTTGGATGGGTCAGAGCTGTTTTGGCAGCACTAGGCAGACCTACGCAATATTAGGCAAGTGATTTTAATGTTGTGACTAATCAGTGCATATGTCCTTTTCGGTTATATTAATAAGAAATATATGTGATGTTTAGTGTATTGGTTATTCAGTATTCTACTGACTAGACTTTTCCAATGCTGATGCAGGGGAGGAGTCAATAAAGAACTCTTTATACTGTATTGTTAGTATCATATAATGAAGTCCTGTGTAAAACAGTTGCAAAAATTACTTAGCTCATGTACTTTTGTCTTGTTTATTATTCACCAAGATGTATTGTTTTCGGAAAACCAAACACTGTGAAGTTAGGCTCAGATAGGTTCCAGTTTTATTACTTTGTGTGTTTGTTTTTCTACTTTGATTTCTACACTTCCATCCATCTCTTCTGTTTTCTTTGTTTAATACACATCAGATTTGTGTAATTTGGATACCATGGTGTTATTCCAGTTAGAAGGATTATAACAATGGCACTTTTTTATTTTGTTTTCAATAGAAGAAGAAATATACTTAAAATAGTCTGAAAAATGTGTGTTGTTTTGTTTTCAGGGGACGAGCAGATGCTATTGCTAAATTAACATTTCAGACTACATCCTTTGGTCAGCCTTTACTTTGTCATTTTGTTAAAACCCACAACAAAATGCATAACAAATATTTGTAACAGTTTGTATTTGTTATTAGAAGAGTGAATGCCAATAACTGTTGCATACTCTTAGTATGTTTGTGCGAAATTTACCCATAACAAGTTTCCAACTGTGTCTCAATCCACTGTATTAATTCCCTTCATATTTTAAACACTTCAATCAACTCTCCTCTTAGTCTTTTTTTTTTTTGCTTAAACTGAAAAGGCTCACCTCTTTTAATCTTTCCTCATAATTCACCTCCTGTAGCCCTGGAACTAGCCTAGTCACTCTTCTCTGGACTTTTTATAGTGCTATGTCCTTTTTGTAGCCTGGAAACCAAAACTGTACACAGTACTCCATAAGCCTCACTTGTGCATTATAAAACCTGAACATATCCTCCTTGGACTTGCACTCTACACATCAGGCTATATAACCTAACATTCTGTTAGCCTTCTTAACACTAGAATCCCTGAAGCCTATGAAAATACCCGTAATCCCGGACCACCTTAAATTCCTTCACACATCTCCATCAGCATCTTTTGTTTTGTAAATTTGTCGATCATCACAAGCAGCAAGCAGCTTGCTGTCCAATCCCCCCACCACCGCAGCTTAACTTGGGCAAAAAGTTCTCCCAGCTCAAGTCTGTTTCTCTGGCTGTGAGGTGACTGGAGTTGTATAGGTTAAATAATATATTGTTATTTGGAACACAAGCATTTCATGTGTGTTCCCTGTCTACAATGATCCATGTAGATGTAGGATGACAGGAAATGCAAGAAATGTTAAACACATAGTTAAAACAGAAGCTTTTTTCATGTTATAGTACTCGATCAAACACAGGAAGCTCTGCAGTCTACTTGTGACTTTGCACTGTAGGAAGATAAGTAAATAAATTTAGGTAAATAGCAGTCGATGTGGCTTTTATATAAGTAACATATAAATGATTTTCATAAAAAGACCATCACAAAACATAATCACAAACAAAACTTTGAACGATACCTTGGTGAGCATGCCCTGTTTCGTTGAAGGACATGCGTGTGTCAGATTCACTGGCAGGACATCTCCTGACCTCTTGTTCCATTGAAACGGTGCCATCTTTTGCCTTTAGGCCTGTTGCAGCTGCATTGTTCTTATGTGTGAGTGGACATTTCTTGTGTGGAGGTCTTCTGTTCTCTTTCTCTATTCTCTTTCAGAGTTCACCTCTGTTATAGTACATCTTTATTTGTAAACAGCAGTGTCAGATCGGGGGGAGCACAAACGTGACTGACAGAATAAAACTGAATAAAAAAAAATGCTAACCTTTGCAAGTACCATAAATTTACGCCGGCTGTTACAGACTCAAATCAAATGTATGTTTTTATTGTATAATGGTAACAGTAAGAGCAGCCCATTACTCAAACGGCAATTCTGGGGAGCAGTGAGACTCGAACCCGCAACCTCTTGATTATGAGTCAGCAGTTCTTATCGCTGCACCACATAACAGTCATGTTAGTGTTGTACCCTAACCTTATTTCTTTTTTTTCCGTTATATTCTTGAATAAAAGTGTACTTGTTTTGTTATGCGTGTACCTTTTGTGAAAGTGTTTATTTGATATTTGGACTTCAGTCTTGACACATTATACACTTCATGTCAAAATTTTGTCATTAGTATTATAACATGAAAAAAGTTTCTGTTTTAGATATGTGTTCAACATTTCTTGCCTTGCATTTCCTGTCATCCTACTGTACATTTCCTACTAGTTTCCAATTTAGGTATGTTCCTATCCTGTAAAACATTTTAAAACTATTCCATTGCTCTTCAACTATCTCTACAATTAAAAGCTTATCCAAGTCTATCCTACTAAAGTTAAACAGTTTTAGTCTTTGCATCTGCATTCTTCCAAACTGTAGCTGCGTTTTTCCCAAAATTACCAAAGTTCTGCAGCTTCAACTCAAAAAAAAAATGGGATTCAACAAAAGCCTGGCGTGTAGAAATGATTCCACAGACAAAATATCTTGGTCTTTGAAAGTTTAGTTAAGTTTTGAAGTAAAACAGTTTACACAAAAAGGAAAATTAAAATAACAAAAAAGAAAAAGTTAATGTTAAGAAAAGTTCAATTATAAGCTTAATCTTGTTACATCTCAAATTGTTACTTCTCACTTAACATTTCTGAACCATTTCAAAACGGTCAGAAAACTGTATGCTTATCCCATTTCTAAGCTTAAATGGGTCTTTCAAGTCCTTCTTTACTGGGACTTGTTCCAAACAAACTGAGCTTATTATCACACTGTTATTCAGTTATAGTAAGAAGGTTCTATCTCTTGTTAACTATAGGGGGAAAAGACTATTCCATAAGCTATGACTATGAAAGACATTAATATTGTATTCAAATTAAGCAAACATCAAAATGAGTTTAACTCAAAAACTTTAACTTTCTAAGATTGGCTCTTACACAAACTATTGAGAATTGTTTTACATTATAGTCACTTCACCCTAGTGGTTCAATCACCTGTACACCCTCAGTTCTAACCTAACTATTAAAAAGTAATACTGGCCAAAGAATTTTTATGGTGTCTGGAGAGTGTCTCATAGCATATCTCTCTTTTCAGTTGTCAGATAAAAATTACATATTTAAACGAGTAACTACCCTCAATTAAAAAGACAACCAGTAGAACAGGAAACTGCACTGTTAACCACGGTGTACCTTAATGAATGTTATAGAGTGAGACAGTGGCACAGAGCTCATGCTGGTTAAGGAGTTATACCCAAAAAATATCACTGGTATACAGTACATAGTTTCTTGTAACTCAACATTTTTGCCAGTTAAACTTTTTCATGCTGCTATGATCTGAAGTATTCACTGGCATTTGTTTTAAAGTGCATAACTAAATAATGTATTACTTTCCTACTTCTAGGAATATTATCTGAAATGTTCACTGGTATGATAATTTAATGTGTGTTGCTTCCCTCATTTACCGGCTAATTTCAGTGACATCAAGTAATTTTAAAATGTAGGTCAACTAGTCAAAAAGTCTGAGCTTAGTCAAAAAATATGTTTTAGCTATCACTAACCAAAAACACAACTTGCCTCATATGCTCATCTATTTTCTGGGCCTCTTTAATTCTGATTTTGGCTGTAAGAAAATGAAACACCATTGCATATAAAGTACACTAGTGTGAAATGATGCTGAAGTATTGCTGTATTACTTGCATGTTCCTATCCTACAGTTGCATACAGTGAAAATTACATAAGATATTTCTCTTTGACCTCATACCTATTTTTAGAAAGACAAAGCTGTAAAAGTTTCCATTAATACTTAGTTGTAGCTTCCATCATTCAGTCAACAGGAAGTGCTGCAAAACATTGCAGCACATGATTACAGTATGTGAACGCATCTCACCTCCTTGTGGATGACTGCATCCATTACATGTAAAAAATGCTTCTATAGCTAATATAGCTAACACATTGAGCACTGTAAGGCTTATGATGACTGGTGTGTTATAGTGTCATGCATATTGCAGATACATAACTTAAGTTTTCTTGAATCAATGGCTTTTACTGTATCTCTAGATTAAATAGTTTCTGAAATGGCTTATTATAATATAGAATTCTTGAATCTATTTAATCCAATTCTGCATCTCAGGGGCCTAGAAAATATTTCTCTCCCAGGCAAAATGAAATACAGTATGTAAAGATCCCTGGATGAGGCATCAGTCTATTAAAGGCCCCACTCAGACAGGGCCAATGATATACTGCCAGTCAACATAAGATGGATATCTTTGGTACATGGGTAGAAAACTGCAGTACCTGGAGGTAACTCCTTTCAGACAAGCTCCACACAGACAGTGACTGGTCATGGAATTAATTAAACCCAGTGTGCTGAATCCATCAGGCAGCAGCTCTAACCACTATGCCACACTAATCCCTTATAGCAAAATTATACTTTTTAGATGCTTGAAGTTACTAGGGTTGTACGGAAAAAAAGAAACTTAGGTTTATTTTTTGCAAAATATGAATTAACTTATGGAACCTCCATCCCATCTAGACCTTCCCAAGGCAGTTTAGAATTGAACCAGATGCCTACAGAAATTGTTTGGTTTATTTGAAAATTAAATACATGGCTAATGACTCATATTTTTTTTCATTCTTTATTTTTTTAAGTAATTAATACATCTTTATTTTTTTATCTTTTTATTATATATATATATATATATACAGTATGTATATGATATACGAGGGATATCCAGAAAAAAAGGTTACAACAGCTGTTAAAAATCGAAAAATGAATATATTTCAACCAAATTTACAGGATATGTTCCAAAATATGTGTTTATTTCTCAACATAATCGCCGTCAACTTCGATGCACTTCTTCAGCCTGGGCACCAGCTTTTTTATACCCTCGTCGAATACGCTCCGCTCCACCTCCGAAAGCCACTTCTCCACTGTCTCCTTCACCTCCTCATCGTTGGAAAAACATTTCCTACCCAAGAATTCTTTCACAATTCTTCCACAAGCTGATGATGGATCTCGGCCGCGGATTTGCGATGCAAAGTGAGGAAC
Source organism: Polypterus bichir lapradei (assembly GCA_026402145.1). NCBI lineage: Eukaryota > Metazoa > Chordata > Cladistia > Polypteriformes > Polypteridae > Polypterus > Polypterus bichir. The sequence goes on from JANRMT010062856.1 coordinate 33,648,290, forward strand.
TTGATGACTGAACGAATCTCGCATCAGCGGTAGTGGAGCAAACGGCCTCAGCAGAGGTTGACGAACTCGCTTGCTGTGATGACATTTCACAACTGACTGACGCGGTCCCGGTCTTATTTTGACCGTTAGGACCCCCCTACACGCAGGTATGCTAACCTTCGAAAAAAAAAATTCCCTGCACCCTCCAGGGCACTTGTAACCTTTTTTTCTGGATATCACTCATATATATATATATATATATATATATATTTATATACAGTCGACCCTCATTTTTCGCGGTTAATTGGTTCCAGACTCTACCGCGATAAATGAATTTCCGCGAAGTAGGATTCTTTATTTATAAATCGAATATTTTCGCAGTTAGAGCATAGAAAACCTGTTTACGACTTTCTGAATGTTTTTTAACATTATTTGAGCCCTCTAGACATGAAATAACACCCTGTAGTCGCCATTACACTCGTATTACCCAATATATTAGACAAAATAAGATAAAATAAGACATATTAGACGTTACAAATATCATATTTTTATTGTACTGTACATTTAATTACACACATACACAGTTCTTACACACAACCACTAACCTATGAAAATAGTGCAACTTATTCGATGATGAAGCGATGAAGATGATGTACTGCACAGCAAAGAAGAGCAAGGTTACTGCTCCTCTGAAGGCACGACCTCAGTAGGAGAGTCTTCAGGTGGTGCAGTATCTTCAGCAGGTGCGTCGTCGTCTTCTTCCGCTGAAGGAGTACTAGGAGTAGGCAGTGGGTGTCTGGGTGCGCGGCTGAAGAACATCATGATAGGCAGTTGCTGGCGCTGTCTTTTCATATGCATGAGGAGGCTTTTGTAGGGTTCTATCGCTCCATCAAGTACATTCCGTAACTGCAATGCACGCATCATTTGTGGGTCCCATTCGCCAATCATGTCCTGTACTACCTTAATAGTTCTCACGACTTGCAAGAGACGCTCAAGTATAAGGCCAACTTTCTCCTCCTGACCCCCGGGAAGCTCTGGCTGCTCTTCCTCCTCCTCCTCACTCGCAGACTTAGTCATCTCCACCAGATCCTCGTCAGTTATGGTATCTAAATGTGTCTCCAGCAGCTCATTAACGTCATCGCGGGTCATATCCGCAAAACCTTCTCCTCTTAGCATCCGCGCTAGCCTAACTGCCTTATCCACTGCCGAGTTGCTTATATCCTTTGGGGTGAATCCTCTGTAGTCATGGACAATTTCAGGCCACAACATCTTCCAGCTGGCCTTCACGGTCTCCGTCTTTATGTCCTTCAACGCGGCCTGGATGTTCTTCAGACATTTCGCAATGGTATACTGCCGCCAGTACTCCTTCAGCACGAAGTTCTCCTCAAGGTCCATACCTTCGACGAGGTGCTGCAGGGTGTTTTGCATGTAGAGGGCCTTGAACGTGCGAATAACGCCTTGATCCATGGGCTGGATCAGCGAAGTAGTGTTGGGAGGAAGGAACTCGATCCGCACACCGTCGTAGGATAGGTCTTGCGCATGACCTCCAGCATTGTCCATGAGGAGAAGAACGTTAAACTCGAGTCCCTTCTGTGAGAGATACAGCTTGACTTTGGGGATGAAGCACTCTTGAAACCAGTCCGATGACAGCTGCTTCGTGATTCAGCCCTTGTTGTGCATCCAATGCACTGGCAGCATGTTCTTGTTTTTATTCTTCATTGCCCTAGGGTTCTTGGCCTTGTAGATAAGGGCAGGCCTAAGCAAAAATCCCTCAGCATTACCACACATGACGATAGTCACGCGATCCTTATATGCCTTGAAGCCATGGACCTTGGCCTTATCCTTGAAAATGAATGTCCGGGAAGGCATTCTTTTCCAGAACAGTCCTGTTTTGTCCATATTGAACACCTGTTCTGGATGATACTCACCTTACTCAAGGATCTTCTGGAACGTGTTGTTCACGTAGTCCTCTGCTGCAGGCTGGTCAGCAGAGGCAGCTTCTCCATGGAGAACGACACTCTTCAGATTATACCTCTTCTGAAACTTCTCAAACCAACCCTTGCTCCTGGTTGAGGTTCGTCCGCCGTAAAGCGAAGATAGAGCTGCCTCGTCTTCTCCCGGATGACCAGCGCATCCAATGGAATGTTTTTCTTGCGGCCTTTGCTGATCCAAATGGCTAGGGCAGACTCCGTTTTCACTATGAACTTAATACGACTTGTCACGACGCGCTTTGCTTCCTTGTTGAAAGAGACAGTAGCCATTACACAGATGTTCTTTTCATCTTTACGGATGGAGCGAACAGTAGACTCATTCAAGTTGTAATGGCTGGCAACGTCCACGATTTTCTTGCCATCTTTGATCATATCCAAGAGTTTCACCTTCTCCTGGATGGTAAGCATCTTCCTCCGGCGCTTAGTTTCATCTTCAGAAGGCTTAGAAAAAGCAGCACGTTTAGGAGCCATCGTGGGGCTTAGATAAAAGTTCTCAGAAATCGCAAACACTTAAAAGAAGAGAAAGAAGAGTGAAGCAAAAGTCGGAGAGTGAAGTGTCGATATATATATATATATATATATATATATAAAGTATATATATATATATATATATATATATATATATATATATTATATTTAAGATATGATTTGGCATACTGTGCTGTATTTTACATATCCTGCCACCTGGAAGAAAAATAGAATGATATTGAACAAAGCATTTTTGTAAAAATTGTTTCTTATTATTATTGTTGTTATTTCTCAGTCCTTATAATCATAGAAACATTTTGGAATCTTCTGTGAGGTCCAGCAGTTTAACGATTATATCTCTTTGGGTGTTTCCAGTTATTAAATTATTATTAAAGGAATGCTCCACTCAAAACTAATATTTTTATATGTCATTGACCTTGCAGTTTCTTGTGGAGGACGAGCTAAATTTTTTATCTTATATTTTTATGGAGAAAAACATAACAAAGATTGAAATTGAACAGAAACCAAATAAGGCAAACAATATGAAAAACATCCATGAAAAAAAGAGCAATTCTTAAGTAACTTGTGTTGCAAAATCCATGTATCTGTCATATATTTGCATTCTGAGAATGTGCAAAATGCATGCATTTTTTGATAACATACACTTCAGAAAACTTATAGTTTAAATAAGAAAAGCACATTTCCATAATATTGTGTGTTTAACCCATTATGGTTGTTATCATTTAATGTAATGAATGTGTATTTTTCAGTCTGCTTATGTAATTTATTTATTAAAAGAATAAATTATTATGGAATTCTGCCCAGTTTACAGTGATTGCTTGTAGAACACAGCAAGTTGCTCTCCATTTTAATATTATTTCATTATTGTTCTTTGCATTGCTTAACCTTTATTTACAGCTGCCATTGAAGTTGTTTTGCTAGCCAAAGGATTTACACTTTTTTGTCTTAATATAGAAACTATATTTATTATTACATATCTCTGACTGATAGTTTTACTTTTTATGGCATATTGTCTCTGCACCTTTGCAGATTCTTTGTGTTGTAATACCTATTTTGTATTTAAATTCAGATTATGCAGTTACATTTTGTTTAGTTAAATACTCTAAAAACAATACTCTCATGTTTGTACTTCTCATAATTTACCTAAAGGAGGAAAAGGAATCATACGTTCAAAAGTTTAAACTGGAAAAAAAATCCCATAAGTGTTTAATAAATAAGTTAAACATCAAAAGTTTGAGCATGCATTGTTAAAGTATTACAATGAAGTTTGCTTTTACATAATGTTCTTTTTTTTCTTTACAGTGAATGAAATCATCAGGAAGGATCTGACTGGAGTTCACAGCAGAGGTCAAACTTAAACAGACAACCTTTCAGGAAATTTGATTTTGCTAATTGCTTTTTCACAGCAGCTTTGAGACATTTATCAAGACAAAAGAAGCACATTTTCTTTTCAGCGCAAATTTTGCATTTGATTATCTGTAAGGAAGACGTCATCACTGAAAGTGTTCCATTTGAGAAAGTCCCATTTCCAATGTTAAGTTTTGAGTAAAAGTGCTCAATGCAAAAGAAAACTGAATCTTCATGTTCAGAAAGAAAAAAGTGATCTCAGGATTTAATCTGTATTCATATTTGGATTCCATCTTCAGGGATTCTTCTACCTTTCAAAAGAATATTCATTAGATCCATAGGACTATTGTCAGGCTACACTTTTTTAAGAATATGTGAATATATCTATAAAACACATACATTTTCTTCTTTGAATTCCTAATTCGGTATAACAGAAGTCCTAACATTTTAAACTAAAACTACTTTTTAAAAATATTAAATTATTCTTTTAACGTTTTAAGCATCTAGAAATTTTGGAAAGCTTGGCAAGGTTTTTTTTTTAAGGGTGTTAGCTGAAGGCACTTTAAATGTTTCCTATACTTTAAATTTAGTTTACTGAACTAGACAAGAACAGTAATTTATATGAAGTACTTATATTTGAAAGGGTAAAATTACATCAGGAAGGAAGAAATTCATATGCATCTATGTGGTTATGTTCATTATACCTCCAAGAGAGCGTTTAATATTTAAAGTGCAGGATCCAAAGTAATGCTGAAATTGTGTAGCTAATCTGAGGCAGGATATACATCTTAACATTTCAGCGAGGGATATTTGGCTTTCAGTGTTACACAATTAGTCAGCTGCAAGCAAGTTTGAACATTCTCTGTGCTTCCAGATTTCTTAATAGTTAACAAAATGAGCACAGTTTAATTAACATTTAACAGAGTATGTACATTATTAGCAAATATTGTTCATAAAGTGTCTGCCCCAACACAGACAATTGAACTATACTGCGCAGAGCAGGGTGCCTTGTTAGAGATGTATCAGTGAATAATCAATGTTAATCTTTGCTGAACAGTGCTTTGAGCCCATAGCTGTAGAGAATTTTTTTTTCAAATATATCATTTGACCAATTTATATAATAATGTAAAATTAAATCAGCAAGGAAACAGTTTTGCATGGGGCCACTAGCAGCTCAATGGGAACATATTTAGACAGATCTGTTGTTCTCTTCAAAGGAGCTGTTTGTTATAGTGGAAAAGGGGTAGCAACCAAATAATATAAGCTTAAAATGTATATGTTGTGTTTTTATGAAACAGTATTCTTCATATGGTGAGGGATAGTTTTTAACAGTAGATTACCATAATTTTAAGAAATTGTGAAATATAATTTGTTTGAAAATTTACTGAAACCCTGAAAGTTTTGTTTGCAGTTTAATTAGAAAAAAAACACATTGACTGTCTACCGCCAGTAATGATAGCCGTCCTGTTAACCAAACTCATAAAAAGTGCCTTATTTCAGTCAGCAGATACAGCACTTTATATATAGTCTGGGCAATGTTATGTGTACAGTATATGTATTATTTTAACCCACCAAAGACATTTAAGGTCCAAGAGCCCACATGTGCTGATGTGTGTTGAGTCTCCAATAAGTAAAAGAAAGAAAATGGTGTAGTTACATTTATTTTCAGATGTGCAGTGGTAATAATTGCTATTTTCCTAAGAAATTACTATACTATAGCTTGGCTAGTAAAATACTGAATGTAATGTTTTCATGAAGCTTATATATAATACTGAACACGCTTTAAAACTGTTAATAGTAGAAAAGTAAAAAATTTAAAATGCAGAAAGAGATGCTCTAATTATATATAAAGTATAGAAATACATTTAAAGCACCAAAGATTGTATTAGTCTTTTTGTTTCTTAATGAATGTTGCTAACAGTAAAGTACATTTTTATAATTATTGTTTTGTGGTAATTATCATCTGAGGCTAAGTCAGATGACTCCTGTATTGCTTACCCTTTTGTAAGAGCTTCCCAGTGCCTTTATTGTCAGTTAAGTGATTTCCTTGAATGTATGGGGATTTGAGCAGTATAGGTATAGGTAGGTTCTATAGAGGTTTTAAGAGTTATGCTGCCTAAAGAATTTTTTTTGTATTTTAAATGTTATGTGATTTATCAAGCTCTATCTCCTTGACATAATGGACATCTGGCCTTTTCAAAAAAAGGAATTGTGACTTTATTTGGGTGACTGCCACAATTGCACTGAAACAGACCTTGTCTTTCCTCTGTATGTCTAAATATTTTCTTCAGCACCTTCCTGCTATTGTATTGTCAGCTGCAAAAACCATTGCTTGCCAACTTGTGGTGTCAATGTTTCCATTCACATCAAAAGAAGATAAAAAATCAAATTGGCAGTAGATAAAAATGTGCTGAAAAAAGAAACTTTCTTCATGTAACTGTAATGTTCTCAAATTCCAGAATACTTCCATAATGATATGTGAATGTCCTCATATTTCCTGAATTCCGTGCCCCTTGCTCAGCCTTTTGTGTTTGCTTATACTGCAGGTAATGATGCTTTTCAGCATAAACTGTTGCTTTTGCAAAGATCAGAAGGCAAAGTTGAATGAATCATTTGTAGATGGTTGATAAACTGTTCTTCCTGTATGGAGACCTAGAATTTGCTTAGGTTAAAAATGACTGATAATAAAACAGTTGTGGACCTTAATTTGCAGAGCACTATGTAATATATGACTTCTCATATATTGCCAGGATGTGTATGTGTTTAATTACATATGCATAGAAATATAATTTCTGTGTATTTGTGAATAAGTAAACACTCTCTCCTAATCGTGGTATTGTGCAGGACATGTCGAACAATCATTTAGTTCTCACCCAGTCTTAAAATTGTATAAATCTAACTTCAGATGACAAACAGTACATAAAAGGTTTAATTTTGTCAGCATTTATTGAAAAAAATATGCCAGATGAAGCCATTTGTGAATCACCAGGTATAACGTTATCAGTTAAGTATGTAATTAGATGTAGGAGCTGCTAATCAAGTGTACTTAGTTAGTCGATGATCAGAAAGAGCTACCAATGCTTTGACAGTTCAGTCTAGAGCATTCATGTTTGTACTAAAAACATTTGCCCATCTTTCCCCGAGAAGACTTTCACCAAATTCAAAGACTCAAGCTGCATTCAGGGATGTACAGAACTGTGTCAGTTTGATGAATGTTAAATCCACAACTCAGTCATCCAAAATGACTGAACAAGTATCACTTTCACAGATGCATGGACAGGAGAAAGACCCTTGTTTCTAGAATGAACAGGGCACAGCAAAGTTGTACATGAACAAACCACGAAATATTTTGAATAATGTATTCTCTTCAGTCAAGACCGAATTGGAGTGGTTTAGTTGCTGGGCGTAACATATTCAAATATTCAAAAGCTAAAAGCTGGCTGCAACTGCATCATGCAACAACTCAATAATCCTGAGCGTACCAGACAAATGTCCAACAATTTACGTGATTTTGCAGAACCATAAGAGAGCTGAGCATAAATGAATGACTTCATTGAGCCGAGCCATTCTTATGATGAGTAGAAATTAATTCATCCAATGTAATGAAGAGACTCAAGCTACTGAGACAAGCTACTGAATCATGAGATGAATGTATTTTTTCAGACATTTTCAACAGAAAAGAACAAAGTCAAATCTGTTTTATGATGTCACCCGAGGTTATATTTATATAATTTTAACACTATGCAAGGACTAGAGGAATGTTAGTTTTGTCCTGGTATGCAAGACTAAAAAGTATGCTTATTAGACTTGTAGAATGATGTATTGTGTAGAATACATCAAATTGTGCTTACTCTTTCCTATTTTGATACTGTACTAGCTGGCTTTGTGTCATCAAACCCATGCATCAGCCTTACCTCTTTAGTTCCATCAGACTGATTTGTCCCAACCAACTTAACATATAAGCAAAGTAGTTAGCCTATTAATAAAATATTGATCAAAAACGTGATTTCCAGGTCTCTACCTGAATTAAATAACATTCATTTTCACAGTATTGTGAATACTCATGAGACTGAAAGTGTTTCTCACTGACGTTCCCTGAAACACAAACTGAAAAAATCAAGTGAGACTTGATCTATTCTGAGCATCTTTGTGCCTGCATTCGACTCCTTCAGAAATCTGGAGAGTCAGTCTGAAGTCAGACATCAGTCAAAATCCCCAAATTTGGTCTTTTTCTGCATTGTATACAGAATTGTAAAGTTTGGTTTAAAATGGATTTTGTAAAAATGGAGCACAGCTGTTGCTGTAGTAGTATTGGTACTTGAAGCGCATTTTTTACCAGCCTTCTTCTTCTAGTGTTTTTGTCTTACTGAGGGCCAAACCTGAACTCACAGTAGCATGATGGATGAATGGCATGAAGTCTGCTGGGGCTCTGAAGAAGTTTACCTTGTCTACTTCCACTAACATGATGGCTGTGCTGTTTGTTTGCTCTGGATTGTCCCTTGGGTTTGCTGAATACGTAGAATAGCTGGCCTTCCATTCAGAGTGCGTGTGTGCCCTGGTATGAATGATTACGAATGTGTGAGTTACTGACCCACTGTATAACACGGAAAGTACAGTGAGCTAAATACAATGTAGGGATGAGCCTCGCTTGACATCGAATGCACTGTATAATGTAGTCATACTATTAGTCCAAGAAAGAAAATGGCTTTTTATTATCTCTAATTATAATAGTACTATTTTTAATCTTTTTTATATGCTGTAAATAATAGTGCTCCTTCACTTTGTATGAAACTTCTCAGTTTCCATATTTTAGAAGCATGTTGTTCAAAAGTATCAAAGGTTTATTTTTATAATCTGCATCAGTTGTTCCAGATTGTCTGACCCAAGTTTGTAAATCCTTTGTGTTCTAGAATTGTGCACAACCTTTTAATGATGACAGCGTAAACCAAAGCAGCGATTTAAGATTGCTTTTACAGCTCTTTATTAATATGTCAAAGCCATATTTAGAAATAGCCAATTTTTAGTATTTTGCTATGATACTTTCATTACATTTTATACATTTTCTTTCTATAATATGTTTTACTGTTATTTTTTTCTAACTCTGTATACATTAAGCAATAAATTTCATTTGCATTGTATTTTAAATGGGTTTTTGTGGTTTGTTCTGTAAATGCTTGTCAATCTTATTTTGACAATCTGGTGGTCTTTGCAGTCTTAGCTAGCAAATGTAACTTTTTTTCTCTTAATAAATGTTATTTACATTCTTTCCGTCATTATTAAAGGAATACTCCTCCCAAAAATTATATATTTTTATTGTAACTTACCCCATGTACAGTAGTTTGTAGCGATCCCCAAGAAAAATTTTTATCTCATGTTTTCATGCAGAATGAAGAAAGATTCTGATACAAGTTAAATCAGTGATGACCAGCGTTGGACAACAGTAAACAATATTCAAATGTCTATGAAAAATCTCTCGTTACACATGTTGTATAATCCACATGTGAAGTCATCCATTCGTATGCTCTCAACATCCCAAACATGTGTATTCTTTGGGATGTTGTGATCATATAACTGGATGACTTTACAAATGGATTATACATGTGTAATGTGAGATTTCTTTCATGAACATTTTGATATTGTGTGCTGTTGCCCAAAGATGGTCACTATAGACTTCTGTGAGTAAACTTTTTTTTACTCCATTTTGCATGAAAACATGAGATTAAAATGTTTTCTTGTCCATCACAACAAACTATATAGGGGAAGTAACATATAAAAATATCATTGTGACGGTGCGGGTTGGCTCCTTGCTCCCTATTCGCTTTTGGGAGCCTCTTGAACCCGACACTGTCAGTACCGTAACCGAGATGAGCATGGCAGATGAAGACAAAGCACACCTAGCAAGGGGATGGAGAAAAGTGCTAGTGCTTTTATTATAAAAATCCACAAAACAAGTGCAGTGCTCAAAAAAGTTCAATAAATAAACAATCCATAAAAAAGTGTTCATGTGGAGGTTAAAAATAAGTAGAGAAACCTGTTAAAAATGAGGTTAAAACAGTGCAGTGCAGGAAACCCATTTTGGATTCACAAGGCCTGGTGCCTTCCTTTAAAACAGTTGTCTCTCCAGCTTATCCTGTCTGGACCTCGCAGCCCAGAGAGACATCGACCAGCATGTGCAGACACCCATCTCATCTGGCCCGTGTCCCCCGGCACCTATCCCACAGTGTACGCAGGCAATTACCGAGCCCTGTTCTGCCAGAACCTTTGCCAATCCACACTCTGTACTCCAACCGCTGTACACCATCGCAAAGGCTCCTCCCAGCGAGAGTACTTCCTGAGCATGATGGTCACTCCTTCACCCAAAGACGCTCAACAGGAGCGACCCACAACCCCCTCCTGTGCGATGGCAACTCGCTCCTCTTTGGGGCTGTACTCCTGTCCACCTGCTTCCACTCTGTCCACCACCTTGTTTTCTCTCTCTTTTCTCCTGCCTGCTTCTCCCGTCTTTTAACCTCCCTTTTCTTTTCGTGTCTCTTTTCCTTTTTCAATCTTGCACTTCCCTTTATAGGCTGGTAAGCGGTTGCAAGTGCAATCGCCTGATTGCTGCCACGGGCTGATAATAAGGCAGTCAGACTGCCCACACATGCAGGCAAGACTGACCACTTTGCACCAACTTGGAGACGGGGCATCTTCATGGCAGACAGCTTGCACCTGCTCCACTCCCCAGCACGAGCGCGTTCATTGTTTATTTATTAAAATGGCCAGTTTGTCTGAATAATGGACCCACTATACCACAGTCTTATGAAGTATTTATTTAACCACATTTTAATGACCAACCTGAGACACCCCAACTAAGCACTGTTAGGTTCATCTTTCTAATGTTTCAGTTGAGCCCCATTTCTCCTTAGAGGGCCTGAATTCATCACAGGTTTAACTCAAGGTAATGTCACAGGGCTGCTCCTCCACGTCTAATCTAATGTTGTAGCCGGTGCTGGACCTCTGCTCTAAACTGCTAATCCAGCTCATCTCCCAATTGTTTGTACAGATTAAAATATGGCCCCAGAAGCCAACTGTATAAAGCTGAATTGATGGCTGTTTTCTTTGAACCATCCCCAACTTTCCTTAATCTTTTGGCATGAAGCATTATAAGAAGTATGCCTCTGCAGTGAGAGAATATACCTCATCATTATTAGTATATCACAGGAGCCATTATGTGCCATGCCACTGCACCACCATGACCAGCTTGCATTGCTGTCACATGGCAGGATGAATCCATTGCCTTATTGGATTATAAACATACCATGGTTCTTGCATCCTCCTGACTCTTGTGGATCATCAGAAGCTAGGAACAATTCTAACACATGAGAAATGCTTTTCATTCCCAGGGCCCATCAGCCCATTGTGATTACATCATCATGTTTTTTGCTGATTTGAGCTGCACATTTGGTCTTTGGCAGTGGTACTCTGAGAAAATGCAATGAGTTGTTAATTCTTCTTTGATGTTTGTTGTGTCAACCTAATTCATCCATTGTCTGTTTACAACCACAGAATCACCATTGGCTTAACATTTTCTTGGATGTCAGCTCAGTCTTGAAATATCCATGATAATCTAGTGTGTGAAAACCTCAGGAGGGCTACTGTGTTGAGCGGACCTGCTCATGAAGTCCTCAGCAACTTCTTCCAACCCATCCTAGGAAATACAGTGGTGTGAAAAACTATTTGCCCCCTTCCTGATTTCTTATTC
>JANRMT010062856.1:33669836-33711229 GCA_026402145.1 Polypterus bichir lapradei
TTACAGCTTCTGCTGACGCCACGCCTGATACCAAAACTTTATTAGAAATATTTTCAGATGTTTTTAAGATTCGAACCGGACACGGAGACAAAAATGAAAGAAAAAGAAAAGAGAAAAGGAGGAGATGGAGGTAAAGGGGGAAGGGGGGATTTTCGTATAGAATAAACAATAAATGAACCAGAATCCGCTTCTAGACCTGCAGAAAGAGAGGGGGAAAAAAACAAAAAAAAAAAAAAACCACAAGACAAAAACATTGCTGCATTAGCTACATGAAGATATATCAAAGTAAAAATGTTTGCTAACAATCACACAGTAATTATTACTAAGGTATTTAGGGCCAACCACAGCCTTAGGTCATGTGCTGAAGATGTCCAAGTCATACCTATGAAAGCACCATGTGAGCACCTGTGTGCGTACGCACGCTTGTATGTGTAAGGTTTCTCTATAGGAGCGTCCAATAGTGAGTGTGAAGGGCCACAGACCTGCCCCCAGAAATGTGCGGAAGATGGAGGGAGTTCCAAGCCCAGAAATCCAGTGGTCACCCCAGAGCGCGGAGACCCCAGGGAGACCGTCACCAGAGAAGCCCCAACCCCCTCCCGAGACTTTTTTGCCTGGGACACACAATACACATACAGAGCAGGTTAGAGATAATGAAAGTACTGAAATTCGAAAGTCTCAAAAAAATGATAGTAAAGATCGCATTAGCGCAAACAAATGGAAATTATTACTCGTGAAATAACGGAACAGCGAAAAGAGATTGAATATATTGTTCGGATTTAAACTTTAAGTCGGAGACTTGTAGATCGTCTAATTCGTGTTGTTATCAGGGAAAAGTAGAATTTTTTTCCCAATGAAGAGGTGTATCCATGAGAATTAAAAGATTTGTTGTTTGGTGAAAGTGAAATCCACATATGTAAGCTGCAGAGACTCAAACTGGCTGTTACGTATCTCTATTATAAAAAGAAATCCTGTCCTGGAAAGCAAAAGCAAGGTTACGATATGTGATCTTCTCGGAAAACATTTAAAAGACCCGCGAGACCAAAGAGACTTGCCATGGAGCGTCTCGCAGGGACCGTAAACTTGAGACATTGTGCCAAGAGATTGACCCAGAACATGAGATTCTTGCAAGACACACCCTACTTACAATCTATCAAATAGGACAACGAGGCAGCAAAACATTCAATCTTGTGAAGGATTTGAGCACATACAGATCCAGGGTCTTAGTGCATATAAAGCGTATGAGGACCTACGTAATAAATGAAACATCGACGAATAAGCTAAGAAGAAATCAGCGTGGAGAAAAGAGACTCAAAAGCATTGGAAAGGAAAAAGAAAAAATAATCTAGGTGCAAATTCAGAAAATAAGGCAAGTAATTATCAGCCCCTAACAAGTGGAAATTAAACAAAGCACGTCCAATCTGGCTCAGAATTAAAAGACAGAGTAAAAGACAAAAGACGTTCACAAATGTTGGTGCTATACACATGCAGAGCAGATTATGAAAGCAGAGCGTTCGAAAGGCTCAAAAAAAAAAAAAGTATGCGCAATTCAAATGTGGAGAAAGTTAAAGAATGTGAAAGTAGGAAAATTACAAAGTATAAAAAAAGAAGGTAAAGATTGCAGTAGTGCAAACAAACGGAAATTAATACTCGAAAAAGGGAAGATAATCACCATGGGCCAGGTGTCATTGAAAAAAAAGCAGGACAAAGCGAGGTCGGAGATAAAAGACAGAGTAGAAAACAAAGTGAAAAGTTATAAAGAGGTTAAAAAACAAACGGGCCAAACACCAGCAGAGCAGGTTAGAGATAATTCAGGATAGGATTCTGTTTGGAATTTCATCACAGACAAAGCGATCTTCATCATCAGCAGTTAATCTTTTTTTTTTTGCAAAGTAACCAATAAATGCATGTGAGGTAAAACACGTTTTTGAAATTCTCTGACTTAAACTTCAAAGCCTTACAATATTTACATCCTTCTGACATATCACCTGTGTCCATATATTCCATCTCTATTCGCCTTTTCGTTATTTCTCAGAGTAATAATTTCTGTTTTTTTGCGCTAATGTGAAGTTTAGTTTTTTTTTGGACACTTTTGTTTTTTTGCTGCTTCCATATTCTGTATCTTGCTCTGCATGTGTTTCGCGCCTATGTTTTTTTGGGGTCTTTTGAATTCCAGTTTTCATTATATCTAACCTGACAAAGTCATTAAACACAAGTCTCACTGACCTCATTTAAAAGATTCAGCATATTTGGACTCGAAAGATTCCAAATATTATTTTTACAGAAGTTCTGAAATAAAAGTGAAACTAATGAAATAGCAACAATTCAAAGAAAAACAAATCTTAAACATGTGTCCGGAAAACCAAACATAGGGGTTGGCGAGCGAAGCCCCCTAGTATATATATATATTTATGCATAGAAGACAGAACACAAGGCATATGAGACATGATGATGTCTGATGTTCTGTTGAGTTGTTGTTGTTCTGGGTTCAAGTGGGGGATTCTTCTTAAGTTGGAGTGCACTCTTTGCTGTGTTTTTAGTTTTTGGGGGGCTGTGGTGCTGCCCTTCTCAGCTCGCTGTGACTTAATATGGAAAAGCATTACTCTTTCTGTCACAAGAGTTTAAGCTCTTAGTCCCTTTCATGAAATAATGGCTGTTTCTCAGACTTTTCCGACTGGGATAAGTCACTGGCACAGAGCATGGCATAGCAGAGTGGATCTCAGCTTTCAGGTCCTGAAAGAGAAGAGATTGTCAGCTTTTAGCACCCCAAAGAGGGAACAGCTCATCACCTTTTAGGTTTCAGAGAGCAAGAAGAGATAAATGCAGGAAACTGTAGGTGAAGGTAGTGAAGTGAAGTAAATGAAGGAAACCTTGGGAGATTGGATCAAGGTCGCCTAGAGTTACAGAACCTGTGCCTGCTCATGGATTTGTTATTTTGTCCATTACATACAGGCAGGTTCAGTCCGCAGTCACAAGCCTAAGATGAATGTCCATTTTGGCGCCTTTTGTCTGAACGACTCTTTAGTTATCTGATGAAGTGCCAGGCTGACAGAAGTGTTAGTATGAGCTGAAGTTCAGCCACTCATTCTGCAATGCAGATTAAGGAAGGTGCAGCTGATTTCTGCATCCTTGTTAGTACTGCTGTCTTAGCTGGCCTTGTAAGCCAATAAAACTCTAGCAGAATGGGTAATGTCCACAGACTGCAAAAAATGAAATCTAAACAAGCAAAAAGTATTAATAACATGACATTAAATCTTGTTTTCCTTATTGTAAGAATTATCGACTTGTTAAAAAATATATTTTTGCTTATTTAGCTTACTTTAAGACATCTTGTCAAGTAAATTTTGCTAACTCCATTGGCAGATTTTTTTTTGCTAAATAAAAGCAGAACAACTCTCATTTAAAGTTTTTTTAAATTTTCTCTCATTTTTTCATATGCATTTTTTTTGCCGCACACTTTGTCCTTCAACCAGCTAAATAGAATTCTCCCTCTGTGAGAAGATGGCCAGCGGTCACAATTCTATGGTGGAAGTAAGAGTGAAGTGGGTGCTCAGATGTCTTGCCCAAAAGTCTAACTGATGTAATTCCTCCAGGAATCTTAGTGGTTGAGACAAGCATTCTCCAATTAATGTTTCCAACATATTGGGCTGAGCAGCCAGTGTTACAAAGACTTGTATTACAACTTACTTGTGCTGTAGTGGCATTGAAAGCTTTTTAAGGTCACCATTATGTAACAATTTCAGTTGAGAGTCCAAGGAACTTCCTTCTAGAGTATATCATTTAACACTAGAATCCCTGAAGCCTACGAAAAACTCATAATCCTTGGCCACCTTAAGTTCCTTCGCACCTCTCCATTACAAGCAGCCAGCTGTCTCATCCCCTCCACCACTGCAGCTCAAGCTTAACAAAAAGTTCTCCCAGCTCAAGTTTTGTTTATCTGGGTGTGAGGTGCCTGGAGTTGTGTAGGCTAAATAATACAGGATGACACAGAAAAACGGGAACTTTTGAAAAACCCAATCAAAATAAAAGAAATCCAACAAAAAAAAATTATTGACAGCAATTGAACCACTACAACTTGCCTTTTAAGAGACAGTAATCCAAATTATCAATGTCTGAAAATTACGTCCTGTAGATGGCGTCCTCCTGCACGTATGCATTCTTCCAATCTGCTGTTGAGGTTCCCCATTGATCGCTGCAACATCTCAGCTGGGATACCACAAATTTCATCTTGAATTCTTTGTTTCAATTTATTCAGTGTCCTTGGCCAAGTCGTGTAGACCCGACTCTTAAAGTAGCCCCACAAGAAAAAAATCACAAACGGACAAATCCGGTGATCTTGAGGGCCAGGGAATGTCACCGAATCTTGAGATGACATGGTTACCGAACAATTCTCGCACAGCTGCCATTGATTGCCTTGCAATTGATTACTAAATTACTAAATGGCGAGATTGTTTACAGCTCAAGGTCCCTGTTCCGCAGTGCTGCCAACTGTACATGGCTGCCACTACGCATTTCAAAAGTTCCCGTTTTTCTGTGTCACCCTGTATATCGTTATTTGGAAAACATGCATTTCATGTGTGTTCCGTGTCTGGGTAAATGTAGGATGACAGGAAATGCGAGGCAAGAAATTTTGAACACATACCAACACATACCAACTTTTTTCATGTTATAATACTAACAACAAAATTTTGACATGAAGTGTATAATGTGTGAAGACTGAAGTCCAAATATCAAATAAGCACTTTCACAAAAGGTACATGTATAACAAAACAAGTATGCTTTTATTCAAGAATATAACCGAAGAAAAAGAAATCAGGTTAGGGCCCAACACTGACACGGCCGCTGGGCTGGTGCAGCGGTAAGAACTGCTAACTCATAACAAAGAGGTTGCCGGTTTGTTTCCAGGCGCTTCCCAAAATTACCATTTTGAGTAGTGAGCTGCTGTTATTGTTACTATTATACAATAAAAACATACATTTGATTTGAGTCTGTAACAGCTGGTGTAAATTTATGGCACTTGTAAATGTCAGCGTTTTTTTTATTATTCAGTTTTATTATCTGTTATATTCATGCTCCCCCCAATCTGACACTGCTGTTTTCAAATAAAGACGTGCTATAACAGAGGTGAATTCAGATTAGGACGAGAGTTCTACATCGGAGAAGCAGGCTGCTTGCTACTTGTGCTGATCGACACAACACAAAAGACGCTGATGGAGAGGGGCAAAGGAAATTAAGGTGGCCCAGGATTATGAGTTTTTTCGTGGACTTCAGGAAATCATGTCAAATAACAGATATGAGACCCTCATCACAGGCAAGTCTGGCCAATCAGTGGACAGGCGTCCTCATGGTCCAGCATTAACCTTCAATTCAATAGAATCTAATTTTAAGTAAAGTTCTTTTCACAATGTGCTTTGGTTTTAGTGCTTTAATGGACATTGTAACATGGAACATAAGAAAGACGAAAAATGAAATTTCCAGTAACTTGAGACTCATCTTTCTGAGGGCCCCAAAGGAGATATTCATGTTTCCTTTACATTCACATTGGGTTGCTCCATTTCATGGCAATCATTGGCTTTCTCATTTCCCCAATGAGTGGTCTGTGTGGTGTGTCCAGCAGGCCCGCCTCTGCAGTCAAAGCTAGATGGGTACGCTTGAACATTTGTGTCATTTAGTTCTCCTGCTAAGATACAAAATAATGCAATGTTACCATTTTAAAAGTGCACTTAAATATGGTGTAGTTTATAAGAATGAGAAATAAGACAAACTTAATTAATTACAAACTTTTTTAAAGACTGTTTTGCTCAGTCACTTCTGAAGGGGCTCTTGGGTAGGTGGCACTTGTTTAGTGGGTCCTTTTGTGTACTCCCATGTCACTAAGTTCTGTTATGGGGGGCCAGAGCCTATCCCTTTGAGATCAGGCACAAGACAGGAGACATTCAGATGACACAGTACACTCAGTGAGACATTGACTTGTACATGGCCCATTAATCCAACCCAAACACCAACACATTTGGAATGTGGAAGGAAATCGGGGGTCCCCAGGAAAACCTCCACATGCAGGGGGCTAGAACTGAAACACAGCCTCGTGGAAGTTTGAGGCCACAGTGCCAAGCCAACTACACCATTGCCAGATTGTTTATATAAAACCAGACTCCTAATTTTATATTTACTGTGAATGAAAAAATGTGCAATAATTGTTTACCCCAAAAGAACTAGCTGTCAAATAAGCAAACTTGTCAAGTTGGACTGGACTCTCCTCAATAGACATCTCTTGATATGGCTTATGCCACAGTCCCCGTCTCTACCAGACAGCAGGTCAACTCATGAGATGTCTATCTATGATGTGGGCCAGGTTAAGGATAAATTGAGGTTTGAACCCAGGCTGTATGAGGCTGTCAATCTGTTCTGCCTCTGATAACAAAAAATCCGCTTCATCTCTATACTTCTTTGGAACCAGCCACCAACATTTTAATGTGATGGGGAGAAGCAGTGACAATCAAGCCTCCTGCACCATATAATGAGACCTAAACAGTACTTGATATAAAAGAAGACCAGACTCCTTGAACTTCCTGCAGTGTAGTGGCTTTAAAGCTCTCATGGACATTAAACAGATACAAACAAGACAAGTGGCATCCCAATGGATTCAGTTGACCAGAATGGCACACCATTTTAAAGGCAGTCGGTAAGTGCAGTAGAGGGTGTGCATCAACTTTCTCTGTCATCAGTGCCATGAAAAGGTCATTAGCCAACCTGATGATGTCAGCATCAGCACTGAGTGTAAAACAATGTCTCAAGGGGTAAACTGGGGAGACCAAAGCCGCCCGTGTCTGACAGTCGGACGCTTGGAACTTCAAACTGCACTTTGAGAGTCCTTGAGGCTCTACTTCTGTCATCTTCTTCTTAGTGTCTAGTGGTGGCATTCAATGTCACTGCCGTTCGGACTTCTTATCCATTGAAACAGGATCCCAGTGTAGGTTAGGAAGATGAAAGAAGAGTGATGCAGCTTCAGACTTCTTTGTATTCTACCCACGCCATGGGCACTCTTTATTTATTTTCATTACCAGGTGTTTTAATAGCCCTGTCTACATAAAATATATATCCAGTATGTGTGGGCATGTGCGTGTTTGGATGTGTGTGTGCGTGTGTGCATTTAGCATGTACAATGGATGGTGGATTGGGCTTGTGTGTTGTTTTTTTAATTTTAAACATATTTGTTAGTGTGCACAGCATGCCGACTAGTAAATGGGAAGTTTGTTATATAAAAATAGTGTAAACTGAATCAGAAAGTAAACACTCTGCCTACTTTTAGAGGTTTCTCACCAAGTTTCCTTTTGGTCATTTTCTTCCAAGCAGTGGTCAACAAACAAAGACATCAAAACAAACACACATTGGGCCGGCCAGCCTCAGTCTGATAGAATAAAGTTCTGTTTGTGAGGAACAGGAGCAACGCCCAAATTGTAGGCCATTCCCTGAGACATTAGTCATCAGTTTCCTGGGGTTAGTCAGCCTGGCCTGGGTGGTGCCGTGTGGATGTATGAAAGGCCTGAACGATAGACAACAGCTGATCCTGCCTGAGATTTCTTTTCTGCTGAGTTGGTGCCCTGTGACAGGGATCAGTAGAAAGGGTTTTATCTGTGAAACTCAAAAACTGAGTGCTTGAAAGCAGTAGCTGGTACATAAAGGCACCTGTATCCCCCACTTGACCACCTTCCTTCAGTGCTAGTTGTACTGTGATTAGCTTTTGTAACACAAAGGCTCTGTAAGGACAGGACTTGCTGTGTGTTGTAGTTCAGAGGTGAGTGCTGCTGATTTCAGGGTCCTATGCTCATTTTCACTTTGCCTTGTCTTTGTATGTTGTGTCTGTAGCATCTGCTGGTGGCTCCTTGGATGACAACATCTGGGTAACCTTTTTTCTCTCTGAATTTAGACAAGCCAGTTAATATTTTTGTTTCAATCTACTTCCTTTGTTAAAGAGTGTACTTCACTAAATTAACTAAACTCCATGACTCTACAACAATCTGGGTAAGCGTAGGATGACAGGAAATGCGAGGCAAGAAATGCTGAACACATACGTGAAACAGAAACTTTTTCCATGTTATACTAATAATGACATGAAGTGTATAATGTGTGAAGACTTTAGTCCAAGTATCAAATAAACGTGTGCAAGGTACTGAAAATGCAGAAAGATGTCTTTACAACAGATAGTTCTGAGCAGGCATCAAGCATATCACCAACTGTGGCCATCGCTGTTCTTGTGAAAAGAATGGAGATAAACGCCATCAACTTAGAGAGGGAGAGGCAAGTTCGTTATACCACATACACGTCACTGACAGAATAAAAGTGAATAATAAAAAAACAAGTGCTAACTTTTACAAGTAGTGGGTGTTACAGACTCAAATTAAATTTACGTTTTTATTATACTACAGTATAGTAATAATAATAGTAGCTTGCTACTCAAAATGAGAAACACCCAGACTCAAACCTGCAACCTTTTGGTTACAATACAGGAATTCTTATCTCTGCACCATCCAAGAATACACATCAACTTCCTGTCGATTGACATTTGAGCTTGGGTTTTTAACTCATTAACAGCAACATATAAATTGCATGATTTTTTTTCTTTGGTTATAATCTTGAATAAAAACACACGTGTTTATTTGATATTTGAACTAAAGTCTTCACATATTATATACCTCATGTCATTATTAGTATAACATAGAAAGAGTTTCTGTTTTAGTTATGCGTTCAACATTTCTTGCCTCACATTTCCAGTTATCCTACACTTACACAGCTTGTTGTAGACACACATGAAATGTATATATTCCAAATAACGATATATTATTTACCCTATGCAACTCCAGACACTTCACACCACGATAAAGAGACTTGAGTTGGGAGAACTTCAGCTGCGTTGGTTGGGGGATAGGATAGCAGGCTGCTTGCTGCTTGCGCTGATCGACACATTTACTAAATGAGAGACGCTGATGGAGACGTGTGAAGGGATTTAAGGTGGCCCAGGATTACGATTTTTTCATAGGCTTCAGGGATTCTAGTGTTAATTACATACAAATTCTTGTACTCTTCTTGTATATATTGAATACATCTTTCAAATATTCACAGTGTAGGTTGGAAAAATTGTGTGAACTCCCTGGCTGATGACTTCTAACTGGAGTAAGATGATGGCTAATGTGTAGTCCAACCAATGGGATGGGAGGTGTGGTAAAGAGCTACTGTAACCTATAAGAAAGATTGACATTTTAAGTTTGCTATTTATAAGAAACATCTACTGGTGTGAAGCATGCAGAGGTGTAAAAACCATCTTGATTCCATTTTTCAAGTATTTGTATTTTACTTTTACCCTGCTACATTTTTAGGTCAAACAGTATACTTTTTACTTCATTACATTCTTAGCAAGTCCTTATTACTCATACCAGACTGTTACAGATTTATAATAGAGAGCCTATCAGGGGTGTTGTCAACTTAGATTATGGCATTATTCAAACACAGCCAATTGAATGCTAAATATCATTCAAAAATAAAAGTGCAATCGCACACCTTCCACCATTCATTTGGTAGGTTGTTCCCATGCTTTTCGGTCTCAATGTTGACACATGGAAACTGAATGTGCACTTTCCCCATGGTTGTATATAAAAAATAGTGCCTCTCTGCTTTCGAGAATTTGCCTTGAAATTTAAAGAAGCATGTTGAAGTAAGCATTTAAGCTGTCTTTTATGGAGTCCCTGAAGTCTCAAAAAGCAGTGCCTTTTTAATTTTGGGCAAACAAGATTTTACAGGCACAACTAATAGCTTGAGACCAGAAGTTACCGTATATATTGTGCAAACAATATCTGCATGTTGTATCCACAAGATTTTTTGGCGAATTCTTACAAGAGCAATTGTTGAAACACTAGAATGAGTCTGGCTGTAACAGTTGCTGGCTAACTGGAGAAAACTCCAAGTTCCAGCAAAATGTGTGAGGGGTGAAGGAAGTGTGTGACAGTGTAGGTCGTTTTCCATGCTCCCACTCTTGTCTGGGAGCCTGACATTTCTCCATTTCTCTGTCTTGGTCACTGGCCAGTCTGTCTTCCTCTTGACCTGTGATTTGCCTTTTTCTTTTTTCCTTTCTTGCACTCATACTTCCCTTTTTAAAATGGGGACATGGAACAGCAGCAGCAATCAGCAGCTCCCAGCACCTGTGCACTATGCGCTGGGCTGTCTGCTCCTGCGTCGCGGATGGGAACTGCTCTTGCCACACTACCAGGCCCAAGTGTGGTAATTAGACCTATTTATTTATTAAACTGCCACTTTCTTCAGCCATGGACCAAAGTCTAGCTGTCTCTTGTGATAGGAGTGCTAATAAGAGAAATGTCAGTTTTCCTTCAAGCAGAGATAAGTATGAAATTTGAGCTTAGAAAGAGCTAACAAAACAGTGCCCTGCTGACCTGAATCTATTCTCGAGGTACAATAGAGAAATGGAAGGCTTATTAAATGATATGATTAAGTATTATTCTAGTTTTGTTTGCAGTGGTGAACATTGAGTGGCGATTTATGGTGTCTTGGTGAATTATTGGATAATTATTGTACATCTGTTAGTCTGTCTTCCACTGAATTGCAAAGTGTGTGACTTTTATTTTTGCTGAGTTATCCTTTTCATTAATCCTTTGTGTGATTAAAGCAAAAGCACTTAAATTTAACAAAATTCACCATGTCTAGAGCATTCTTCAGTAGAACACTGACTCTCATATTTGTAAATGCCATTTTATTATGTTGTATTGAAGTTTAATTATTGTAGTGTAATAATTGGGTTAATACTTGTATGTGTGGGAAAATGTTATTCTGTAGAATTTAAATTGACTATAGGAGTGTATTAAAAATATAAATATATATTATGAAACAACCAACTGGCATACATCTGGTTATGCTGGACAGTTAATAATATGCCTGAGTTTAATTGTGGTTAATTCTATAGTTTAAGTGAGTGCTTGAGAAGATAATTTAACAATAAAATTGGGTACCAAATACTTATAAAAGTATAATCAATCCAATCTGTGTCGATGATCACTCATTTTTTTAATATTGTTTATCTATTTGAGTGATAAGGTTGAGCCTCATCTTATTTTTGTATTTTATTGTATTACCAGTAACGGTACACTGCACAATAACATGCAGTGAATACACTGGACTTGAGCATTCCTAGTTTTCATACTCTTTGTACGTTTACCATTCATTTGCTCAGAGGTTGATACGCTTGCTGCTTCTTGAGCAGCTCTTCTTTTCTCCACCCTAGTGGCCCGCTGCTTCTCTTCTTTCGTTGGTATCTTTTCATGTTAAAACTGATTAATTCAGTGTTTGTTTTGCAATTACTTAGTACGTTTTCTTAAATTTTTCACTTAACCTGGCACTTAAGTCTTCAATCTGCCTCAAGAATGATTCAAGATATGAAGAGGTAGGGGAAGTGATGGCGAAGGTGGTAGGGATGAGAACGGCACCCGTATGCATGCGCCTCAATAAAACAATACAATAAAATAAAATACAAATAAAAAGAGGAATAACCTTGGAGGTCAATCATCACCCTGAAAGTGGATAGTAGACGTCACGTAGTACATGTGTACCAAATTTCAGGTCAGTAGGTCAAACGGTCTAAAATCCTGGACAAACAAACGGACAGCCACGGTAGAGTATTATATAAGAAGGAATAGCGGTGCTGCAGGGAAGGCACAGTGTAAGTCATGTCCACACTCATCAGTACCACACTTCAGATCATCACTGTGACTCGAATGAATGAATGAATGAATGAATTTCTAATGAATTTTGCTTAAAAATAAAACTAATGTATTGTGTTCTCTAAACAAAGCCTTGCATCTTCTTATTATTTTTAAATATACCTTTACTTTAGGTACTTGAGTATTTTTGAAAGCAGATACTTTTTTACTTTAACTCAAGAATCTGTTAACTGAAATACTTCTTAATTCAGTGAAACTAAAAATTTGATGAAGTACTTGGACGTTTACTCAGTTTCTGAGTATATTTCACAACTCTAGAAATATGCCTTGTAGGAAAGAGACCTCAGAAGATCTACAATCAAGAATCATTGATTTTCATAAAGCTAGAAAGGTTTACAGAGTCATTTTAAAGAGTTTAGATGTTTATTAGTCCAAAGTTAGACACTTAAATGAAGACAATTTAGTAAAGTGGCTTCTCTTCCTACAGGTGGGCATGCTTACAGATCAAATGACATCAAGGAGGAAGCCCCTTCTCTTAAAAAAATATTCTTGACACTCCACAGTGCCATTGGTGAAATGTTTTGTGGACTAAAGAAGCTAAGGTTGAATTGTTCAAGAATAATAGGTAGCTGTAAATATGGCTTAAAAATGGAACAACATAGAAACATGAAAACATCATTTTAGTGATCAAGTACGGAGGAGGGAGCATTATAGTTTGGGGCTGCTTTGCTGCCTCAGGGCCTGGACAGCTTGCCATCATTGAGGGGCAAAGGAATTCTCATTTTATCGAGGTATTATGGCAGGCGACTGGGGGTCAGACCCAGCCTGGACTTCTGGAAGGACCGGGAGGCAGACTATACATCCGCCCTGGTTAGTGTGGGGACCACGGGAATGGAGCATGGAGGCTCAACCCCATTGGGGCCTGTGGCCACCGCCAGGAGGCGCCCCAAGTTTCATAGAGACCAGGATGTCTGCCCTTCCACCACACCTGGAAGTGCTGGCGGAGGAACTTCCAGGGGCGTCCAGAGTGCTCATGCGACACTTCCTCCACACTAGGAAGTTCCACCAGAAGGACATCAGGGAGCACCTGAAGCACATCCAGGTGAATATAAAAGGGGCCACCTTCCTACAGTCGAGAGGTCAGAGTTGGGTGGAAGAGGACAAAGCTCAAGAGTGAGGAAGAAAGGCGGCCCAGGGACGTTTAAAGGCCCGTGCAGGGGGGATTGATGCAGGGGCACAGTGTGTGTGCGGTGATTTTGCTGTAAATAAACGTGTGGTTTGTAGCACTGCCAATGTCTGTCTGATGGTGTTCGGGCAACCTCTCACAGTATGCAATAAGATAATGTCAGGGTGGTTGTCTGACAGCTGACTTTCAGTACAGATTTGGAGATACACCGACTCTATCCAGGAGGGAAAAAGACAGAGAAATGTATTGGCAGACAACAAGGAGGCAAAGAGAGCAGTGGCAAGAGCCAAGACACAAGCTTTGGAGGAGGTCTATGAAAACCTGACAACAAAAGAAGGAGAGAAGGATTTTTAAAACAGTGAAGGCTAGGAACCGGAAAGGATTTTATTCAAATAAAGCAGGTGAAAGATAAGAAATGATAGGATCAAAAATAGATGGAGGAGGTACTTTGAAAAGCTGTTGAAAGAAGAAAATCCAAGGCTAGTATTAGGGAATGGAATCTCAAATTAAGTGGTAGTACTAAAAATAAGGAGGAAGGAACTAAAGGAGGCACTGAGAAAAATGAAAACGGAAAGTCAACAGAACCAGATGAAATACTAGCAGTGTGAAAGAGTTTAGGAGAAGAGGGAGTAGATGTGTTGTGGGGCCGAATGCAGAAGCTCTATGAATAGGAGAGAATACCAGAGGAATGCAAGAACAATGTGATTGTACCCATTTATAAGGGAGTGTAGAAACCAATGGTCTCTTTGGCACCTAGTAATGTTCTCTACTGACATTGTTTATTTTTCATTGTCTCATTCTTGCAGTCTCTTAATAAGCATGTGTAAGAATTCAGTGGGTCATTTATATTTACTAATCTCAATTATATTCGTGAATTTGACTTAAAAATTATTACTGTGCCTCACAGATCCTGCATAATGGACTGAATACAATACCAAGATCATATTTCAGGTTGAGATTGCATGTTCTCCCTTTGTCTGTGGGTTTTCGCCCACCTGCCCAAAGATGCAACCATGTTTAGTTAATCAGAGATTTCAAATTCGCCCTGTATGGATGAGCACATGAGCGCCCCTCAGATGAACTGTGAGGAAGAAAAAGATCTCCACTATTTGTTTCAGCAGGATGAATGGAGAGCTTTGTGAAACCAGTTGCTATCAAGATGAAGCAAGATGTTAACAGTAAGTATCCCAGCTTACAGCCAGTTGTTCTTGTTTTCATAACCACAGTGTACTTTGAATGTGCAAATTAAATGCCATGCAGTATGTTGTAACCATTCACATACCCTTTTCCTGTTAACATCCATAGTAATACAGATGAGCTCACATTAGGTAATATACAGAATATATGGAATCCTTAGTAATAACAAAGAGAGTCAAATTAACCTGGGAATTAAATATAAAACAAGACAAATCATTATTATAATAAATATCTATATAAAGCATTTGTTTAACTATAATCTTTTTTAATACACTTTTAATTTTTATTTGCATAACTCCCAGAAACCCAACAATTAGACATCACAAAACACGTCTTGGTGCGCCCTATTACAGCTCTAACTAATCATCAAACAGTATAGTACCTTATAAAATGGTAAGCACTAACAAAACAAACACTGCTTCTCAATGTCCACGACTGCTGCTCTGCCATTTCCTGCCTTGTACCGACTGCTGCTAAAATCAGCTCACCTAACCTTAATTAGACTGAAAGGCTTTAAGAATTTTCTGTTTCCATTCCAGTCACCTTAATATAGTGTAAGTGAATAATACTGCAGAGGACTTGTATTTGCCTTTTCCTTGGTTTTCATTATCATTACTTTATCTCCACTTTATCTGCAGTGCTGAAAAGCATAATTAAGTGACCATATTGAATTCTTAGTCCCTGTAATAACATCTGATCAGGTGAGACTGGAAACTGAGGCTCTGTGACCTTTAAAACTCCACCAACAGTGGTTGACTGTCTAATGGGATGACATGTGTCCATGTTTTGCTACAGTGAAAATGTGTTTTGTTCAACAAGGGTTCCAGTCTGTCTACCTATGTGTTAAACTCACATGAAGTGATTGGCAAGATAAATATGGAATGCTGCACACCAAGGCAAGCTTTTCAGTTTTACTGTTTAATCAGTAACAAAAATAGCTTTTAGTTCACAGAGAGCCATGGAGCTGTCAGCAGTGACTTACTTCAGCAAGTCATGAGACACCATAAAGGGAGAGCACGAGCACTGAGTGAATGATTGGTGTGAGCAAAAGATTATTGGAACTCGCAGTAAAGCTATCAGAAACTGACATTTCCAGCCAATTCTGCTTTCAATAAAATGCTTTGATTAACTTTGACTGTCTTCACTTCCGCTTATTGTAATGTACAGTAACCAGCTCAGCTGAGAAATATTTCAATGACAAACTGGAGTAAAACATCACAGGTAATGAATTCTTTTTCCTTTATATAGCTGCCATAATGTGGAAGAATTTAGTCTTGTTTAGTTTTATGTCTTAGTGTAGTTTTTTCTGTAAACAAATATTTTCTTTTTTAATTTAATTTAATTTACTTTTTATTCAGTTTTCTTGTAATGATAAATGGTGCCTTTGATCACGCAAAGCTTTCCATTACCTGGATCTTTTAAAAACTTAATTGATTTTACATTCTTGTGAGGTTCTGTTTGCAAAATTTTGTGCTTGTTTTGGTGCCACTATTCATTGAACATTTACAGCATGCCAAACGTAAAAGTTCCTTCTTTATATTGTGGCGGGCGGGCGGGCGGCCGGGACCCATGCCTGGCCAGGATGCCCCTTTGACACTAGATGGGATGCACACTACGTCCCCCGGAACACTTGGTGGCAGCCCCTCTGGGTTACATTGGGGCCACAATTGTGTCACACAAGAGCTCATCCCTGTTGAGCTCCGTGGCCACCACCAGGGGGAGCTGCACGGCTTCCTGAGCCCGTGTGGGATGTGATGCAGCCACACCAGGAAGTGCAGCCTAATTTAGGTCAATTATCACCTAGAACGCTTCTAGGTGGGCTATAAGAGAAGCCAACACCCACCACTCAAGGTGCCAGAGTGCCGGAGGAGGGAGACAAAGCTGCCAAGAGGAGTGGAGGAAAGAAGAGTGTTTCTGTTTGTGCTTTTGAGACTGTGTTGTGTCTGTGGGTTTGGGGAAGACGTAGCCCACAGACAAAGAACATAAAACATTTATTTGTTTTTATTAGTGTGATTCTCATGTCTGTCTGTGTCGGGTGCGGCGCCAATATAGTGCCTTGTCACAATGTCCAATGTGTGTGTGCTTCGAGGTGAAAACTATAAAATCACTTTTTAATTTTGGCAAATATTTAACCTAAATGGTAAATGTCCCTCTTAAATGGTTAAATATTCCATCTAAATTCTAAAATATTGAATGGTAAATGTCACTAGAAAATGCTAAATGTCCAACTTACATACTAAATATTCAACTTAAATGGCAAATGTCTCTTCTAAATGATAAATGTCTGCTATATTGCAAATGCCCCACTAAAATGGTTAAAAATTGCAATTAAATGATAAATATTCATCTTACATGTCGCTTCTAAATTCTTAAAGTTCAACATAGATGCTAAATACTCTGAAGGATGCACAAATTCTAAAGTAAAAGAAGAGTGAAGGAAGAAGGAAGGAAGAAAAGCTTACAAAACTAAAATAGAAAAATAGAAAGCAAACTCGCTCAGAATAATATGAAAGATGTCTGGAATGGACTAGGTATAAATACTGGACTCAAAAAATCTGGGGTTCTGGCGCTGGAAGGTAATGTGGACAGGGCTATTGCCCTGAACAATTTTCTTAGTAGATTTTCCCTTCCACTGCCACTTTCTTCCAATGACAGTCTCCCCACACCAGTCCCACTACATCATCAACTCCTACCTTGCCAACTGTGACACGTCCACCTTTTCCAGTAATATGGGCTGTCCATAACTGAAAACTAAGTAACAAGACAACTGAGGATGCTACACAAAAAGCTGCAGGATCAGATGGAGTCAGTTTTGAAGTTCTTAAAGCCTGTGCTCTTTCAGTCTGTACCTAAGGATGTGCTGTGGAAAGCATCTTGCATTGTTCCTTTTCACTTCACTTGTTAACTACAGGCCAGTGGCACTTATATCTTACATCATGAAAACCTTTGAGAGACTGGTCCTGGACAATATGAGTCCTCTTGAAGTAGACAACTTGGACCCACTGCATTTTGCTTATTAGACAAAAACTGGAGTGAAGGATGCAATTATTTATCTGCTCCACAAGGTTTATTCTGACTTGGAAATAGCTGGGAGCACTGTGAGGAGTATGTTTCTTGATTTCTTCAATATCACCTAGCCATCCCTGTTAAGAGGTAAGCTCAGAGATAAACAGGTGAATTAGCCTATGGTGTCCAAGATAGTGGAATAACTGTCAGATCACAGTTTGTGAAACTTAAGGACTGTGTTTCTGATACAGATGTGAACAACACCGGAACACCACAAGGAACAGCCCTGTCTCCTTTTCTCTTTATTCTGTACATCTGTGACTACAGATATGACACCAAGTCATGTAACTTGCAGAAATTCTCAGGTGATTCAGCACTTATTGGATGTAATGATAAGGGAGTGAGATAGAATATAGGAATCATGTGAAGTTTGTTTCTTTGTTCAAAGAAAAGTTTCCTCAACTTAACATTAGAAAAACCAAAGAAATGGTTATTGACTTTCACCACACATCCCTTATGTCCAGTCACTATTCAAGAGGTGTTGTAGAGGTGGTGCAATTCTACAAGTACTTTGGGGTCCACATCAATGACAGGTTTGACTAGTTTTGTAACACAGAGCAACTATATAAGAAAGGAGAGACCAGGCTCTTTTTTCTTAGGCGATTACATTCCTTCAATGTGGGTAGTGACATCCTTCACATATTATTACAACGTTGTGATGGTCAGTGTGATTGTATACACTTCATGTTCTGGGCTGGAAACACCCCTTCAAGGGAGGTTGAATCAACAAGCTAATTAAAAGGGCAAATTCAGTTATGGGATGCACTCTGAACCCTTTTGTACAAAACATGTTTCTTTCATCTTAAAAATGTTGGGAAATTAAGGCTTTTTCTAAATATGCGAGATACTGAGAAATGAATTCATGCATTTATTTCTAGTAGGATTGACTACTGCAATGCGGTGTTCACTGGATGTTCAAATTGTTCTTTATACAGCCTCCAGTTAATCAAAAATGCTGCTGCAAGAATTATTACAAGAACAAGAAAATACAAACACATAACTCTAGTTCTTAAATCCTTACACTGGCTCCCAGTTAAGTTTAGGGCAGATTTCAAAATCCTACTTCTAACATTGTGGACCACCAGGGGGCGCATCTGCTGCCCCAACTTGACACAGAGAGATGCAAGACACAAGTGCAAGCACACACAGTTCAAATTTTCCTTTTTCTTCAATGAGTGTGGTAACTTTGCTTTGTGCTCATTTATTTACTACCACCACTCCTATACAAGGAAGATGTAAGGGGTTAGCAACTGCACAATACCTTTCTCTTCCAGCCCATAGCTGCAGTCCATCGGCTTGTCAAGGTGAGGGCATGAAACAGTGGAGGAGAGGTGTGTGCTTCTCCTTCAGCTGTGCTGTAGGATCTGTGTCATAGTGGGAGAGCTCCTGGTCACACAACCCATCCTGGCACTTTGGTGAACGGATTTTTCTGTACGCATTCCTGGGTCATTCGAGGGTCTCAATGAGGGTGTCCATGTTCTTAATTTCTTTTTGCAGTACCGGCCAGGTAACAAACTCAGGGAAGGTATTGACAAAGATGTCAAATTTGACCTGCTTAATGACCTTTTAGGAGTCATTGATGTCTTAACCCACTGATGTCATAACTCAGCCACAGGGGATGCACAAACCAGTGTGTTCCTTTGTGACGGTCCCAAGCCTGAATTAATGGGGAGGGTTATATCAGTAAAGGGTATCTTTTGTAAAATTTTGCCAGATCAACATGCGGACAACAATACAAATTTCCATACTGGATCGGTTGAGGCCCAGGTTAACAACGGCCGCCACCAGTACTGTTAACCAACAGACGTGTCCGGAGGCAGGAAGAGAGGAGGAAAGTAAAGAGAGTGGAACTGAGGGTAGGAACTTTGAATGTTGGCAGTATGACTGGTAAGGGGAGAAAGTTAGCAGATATGATAGAGAGAAGAAAGGTTGATATATTGTGTGTGCAAAAGACTAAATGGAAGGGGTGTAAGGCCAGGTTGATTGGAGGGGGATTCAAATTGTTCAATCATGGTGAGGATAGGAGAAGAAATGGGGTAGGGGCGGATATTCTGAAGGAACAGTATGTCAAGAGTGTTTTGGAGGTGAAAAGAGTGTCAGACAGAGTAATGATAATGAAGCTGGAAATTGGAGATGTGGTGATGAATGTTATTAGTGCATATGCCCTGCAAGTTGGGTGTGAGATGGATGAGAAAGAAGATTTCTGGAGTTAGTCAGATGAAGTGATGGACTGTGTACCCAAGGGACAGAAAGTGATGAATGGATCGGATTTCAATGGACATGTTGGTGAAGGGAATAGAGGAGAGAAGGAGGTGATGGGTAGGTATGGCGTCAAAAAGAGGAATGAAGAAGGTCAGATGATAGCGGATTTTGTGAAAAGGATGGACATGGCTGCGGTGAATACTTATTTTGAGAAGAGTGAGGAACACAGGGCTACATACAAGAGTGGAGGAAGATGCACACAAGTAGATTACATCCTATGCAGAAAAGTCAATATGAAGGAGACTGAAGACTGCAAAGTGGTGGCAGAGGAAAGTGTAGTTAGGCAGCATAGGATGGTAGTCTGTAGGATGAAGCTGGAGATCAAGAAGAGGAGGAGAGTGAGGGCAGAGCCAAGGAACAAACGGTGGAAGTTGAAAAAGGAAGACTGCAAGGTTGAGTTTAGGGAGGAGATGAGACAGGCACTGGCAATGCAAGCGTTACCAGACAGCTGGGCAACTACAGCAGAAGTAGTAAGGGTGACAGCAAGGAGTGTGTTTGGCGTGACATCTGGACAGAGGAAGGAGGAAAATGAAACCGGGTGTTTGAATGGGGAAGTACAGGAGAGTATACAGAGGAAGAGGATGGTGAAGAAGAAGTGAGATAGGCAGAAAGCAGATAAGAGTACAAGGAGATAAAGGCGTAAGGTGAGGAGAGAGGTGGCGAAGGCTAAAGAAAAGGCTTATAATGAGTTTAATGAGAGGTTGGACACTAATGTAGGAAAAATTGACCTGTCCCGATTGGCTAGACAGAGGGACTTAGCTGGGAAAGATATGCAGCAGGTTAGGGTGATAAAGGATAAAGATCGATATAAACTTAGAAGCGAGGAGGGTGTATTGAGCAGATGGAAAGAGTACTTTGAGAGGCTGATGAATGAAGAGAATGAGAGATAGAGAAGGTTGGATGATGTGGAGATAGTGAATCAGGAAGTGAAATGGATTAGAAAGGAGGAAGTACGGACAGCAATGAAAAGGATGAATAATGGAAAGGTCGTTGGTCCAGATGACATACCTGTGGAA
Organism: Polypterus bichir lapradei; assembly: GCA_026402145.1. Taxonomy (NCBI): domain Eukaryota; kingdom Metazoa; phylum Chordata; class Cladistia; order Polypteriformes; family Polypteridae; genus Polypterus; species Polypterus bichir. The sequence continues at coordinate 33,690,284 of JANRMT010062856.1, forward strand.
GCATGGAGGTGTTTAGGAGAGATGGAAGTGAAGTTTTTAACCAGATTGTTTAATGGAATCTTAGAAAGTGAGAGGATGCCTGAGGAGTTAAGAAGAAGTGTACTGGGTATATTTAAGAATAAAGGGGGTGTGTGCATATCTCTAGTAACTACAGGGGATAAAGCCACATCATGAAGTTATGGGAAAGAGTATTGGAAGCTAGGTTAAGAAGTGAGATGATGATTACTGAGCAGCAGTGTGGTTTCATGCCAAGAAAGAGCACCACAGATGCAATGTTTGCTCTGAGGGTGTTGATGTATAGAGTATAGAGAAGGGTGGAGAAGAATGTCAGGAGTAATTTGTGACAGCTGGGTATCAGCAACAGCGAAAGGCAAGGTCTACAGGACGGTAGTGAGACCAGCTATGTTATAAGGGTTGGAGAAGGTGGCACTGACCAGAAAACAGGAGACAGAGCTGGAGGTGGCAGAGTTAGAGATGTTAAGTTTTGTATTGGGTGTGACGAAGATGGATAGGATTGGAAATGAGTACATTAGAGGGTCAACTCAGGTCTGATGGCTTGGAGACAAAGTCAGAGAGGTGAGATTGCGTTGGTTTGGTCATGTGAAGAGGAGAGATGCTGGGTATATTGGGAAAAGGATGCTAAGGATAGAGCTGCCAGGCAAGAGGAAAAGAGGACGGCCTAAGAGAAGGTTTATGGATGTGGTGAGAGAGGACATGCAGGTGGTGGGTGTGACAGAGCAAGATGCAGAGGACAGGAAGATATGGAAGAAGATGATATGCTGTGGCAACTCCTAACGGGAACAGCTGAAAGAAGAAGAACATTTAGCATATAAGTTAGATATCTAGCTTTTAAGTGTAGCATTTAACCTTTTAAGTTGGACAGTTAGCATTTAAGTATGATATATAACATTTAAGTTGGATATTTAGCACTGAATTGCAATATTTAACAATTTAAGTTGGATAGTTACCATTAAGTGTGATATTTAGACATTTAAATTCAACATTCAGCTTTAGAGGGTGATATTTAGCTATTTAAGTGCAACATTTAACCTTTCAAGTTTAACATTTAGGATTTAAATGCAAATTTTAATGATTTAAATTTGACATTTACCCTTTAAGTTGGACATTTAACAGAGAAGCTTACAATTTAAGTTGGATATTTGCCATTTAGGTTAAACATTTACCTTTTAAACAAGTGATTTCATATTTTGCACCTCAACAATTTACACATTTGAGAAAAAGGGAGCATTTTTACAATTGGAAACAAGTACATCATTTAACAAATGTGCATTCTGATGAAAGTTTGTCATGTTATTTTTCTTTATGTTTCTATTAATGTTTTTAATGTGATTTTCTTTTCTTTTGGTGGAAAGTGCTAATAAATTTAAAAAAGTGAGAAGAAAAAGCAATTTACAAGAATATTCCTTTTTGTCATGAACATATTGTTAAAGGCTTTGAAAAAAAAATCACAAAATGATGTCACAAAATAAAATATTTCCAATAAATTAAGCCAAAATAATAACATAACAACAGTTGTAACTAATGCACAGTAGTGTTCCCAAACCAGTATTCATGACATTTATTATTTCTGAAATAGCTTGTCTTCTTCTCACATCCTCAAATTCTAAACACGAAATGCCCTGTTATCTTTCCAAAAGTTTCTTTCACTCCTGTCCCTCTACTACCATCATTTGAGTCCTTGTCTACAGCTAACCTTCCAATTATATGCTTGACTAGCTTATGGTCTTAAGACGGCTTTAAACAATATCCCACAATCACTTAAGGCATAGCCCTGGGATTGCTTCAGAAAGTAGGAGTGCTCCATATTTGTCACAGTGGGAACTGTAGCTTTTGCAGCCCTGATGTTGCTTTTAATGTTGGCAGGTCACATCCACTGGTTGGCTTGCCAGGTTTTTGGTCTTTCAAGAGGACAAAATAGTCTTACATATTCCCAACAAGTTTATTGTCATATGTACATACTGCAGTCCAATTAAATTCTTTCTTACATGTCTCCACAGAATAGTGAACAATATTACGATACCAACCAAAAGACATTCAGGTTCAGATATATAATAGCATACATACCTTAATCTTCATATTCAAAAGTCTTTTGATAAGGTTCCAAATAAAAGGCCAGTGATCAAACTAAAACTTTGTGAATTCAAGGCGCAGTGTGTAGGAAGGTATAAAACTGGTTCAAACATTGGAAACAAAATATAATGATGAGGGTTACTTTTTTAGATTTAGGTGATGTTAAGGATGGTGTGCTTCATGAGCTGGCGCTGAAGCCAGTGCTCTTTTTAATATAGAACAGACGATCTAGACAAGAATGTAATTAACAGGCTGGTTAAGTTTGCAGATGATATCAAACTACTATAGGTGTAAGGGCAGATAATGTAGAATGAGCTAAATTGTTATGAAGGGACTTAGACAGCATTTGTAGCAAATTAAATTTACATGAAGTAAATGGGGAGGAAGTTACATGTAGGAAAAAAAATGTTAGGTCTGAATACACAATGGGAGGCCTGAAACTTGAAAGTACACCTCATGAGAAGGACCTGGGAGTTATAGTGGACTCGTCATTATCAACTTCCAGGCAGTAATTCAGGAGCCATCAAGAAAGCTAACAGAATTGTACAGTAGGTTATATATCACAGTATGTAGAGTTTTTGGGAGTTTATCCTTGTCTTCTTAGAGAGTCAAGGATGGGGGGCTGTCAAAAAGCAGGGCCTGTTAAAGCCCAGTGTGACACTCCTTGAGTGATTTTGGGCTATACAAAAATAAATTGTACTGTGTTGTATTATGTTGTACAAGTCAAAGGAGGTTATGCTCAAGTTATTTAATAGACTAGTGTAGCATGTTTAGTTTTGGTCTCCATTTTACAAAAAAGACAGCAGGGCTTGAGAAGTTACAGAGAAGAATGACTAGGCTGAATTCAGAACTAAGAGTTAAAAGCTATGAGGAAAGACTGATGGTGTTCAAACTTTTCAGATTAAGCAAAAGGAGGTGACAAGATCAAAATGTTTAAAAGATGAAGTGAGTTAGTGCAATGGATAGAGGCTGATAATTTGAAATCAGTTCTTCAGCAAGCACATGGGGACACAACTGGAAACATTTTAAGGATACATTTTGTAGTAATACTAGAAGCTTTTCTTCATGCTAGCAACCATAGTAGAATAAATTGCCAAGTAGTGTGTTGCACCTTAAAGTATTGTTATTTTGGACAGTTTAGGAAATAGGATAGAGAAGCTTGTTAGGCTAATGATAGTTAGATAGATAGATAGATAGATAGATAGATAGATAGATAGATAGATAGATAGATAGATAGATAGATAGATAGATAGATAGATACTTTATTAATCCCAAGGTGAAATTCACATACTCCAGCAGCAGCATACTGATAAAAAAAAATTTAAATTAAAGAGTAATAAACATTCAGGTAAAAACAGACAATAACTTTGAATAATGTTAACATTTACCCCACCAAGGCTGGAATTGAAGAGTCGCATAGTGTTGGGGAGGAATGATCTCCTTTCTCTGTCAGTGGAGCAGGACAGTGACAGCAGTCTGTTGCTGAAGCTACTCCTCTGTCTGGAGATGATCCTGTTCAGTGGATGCAATGGATTCTCCATGATTGACATGAACCTGCTCAGCACCCGTCACTCCGCAATGGATGTCAAACTGTCCAGCTCCATGTCTACAATAGAGCCTGCCTTCCTCACTAGTTTGTCCAGGCATGAGGCATCCCTCTTCTTTATGCTGCCTCCCCAGCACACCACCGCGTAGAAGAGGGCGCTCACCACAACCGTCTGATAGAACATCTGCAGCATCTTATTGCAGATGTTGAAGGACGCCAGTCTTCTAAGGAAGTATAGAGCATCAGTATTGGCAGTCCAATCCAATTTATCATCCAGCTGCACTCCCAGGTATTTATAGGTCTGTACCCTCTGCACACAGTCTCCTCTGATAATCACGGGGTCCAGGAGGCACCAGGCCCTCCTAAAATCCACCACCAGCTCCTTGGTTTTGCTGGTGTTCAGGTGTAAGTGGTTTGAGTCGCACCATTTAACAAAGTCCTTGATTAGGTTCCTATACTCCTCCTCCTGCCCACTCCTGATGCAGCCCACGATAGCAGTGTCGTCGTCAGCAAACTTTTGCATGTGGTAGGACTCTGAGTTGTATTGGAAGTCCGATGTATATAGGCTGAACAGGACCGGAGAAAGTACAGTCCCCTGCGGCACTCCTGTGTTGCTGACCACAATGTCAGACCTGCAGTTCCCGAGACGCACATACTGAGGTCTGTCTGTAAGACAGTCCACGACCCATGCCACCAGGTATGAATCTACTCCCATCTCAGTCAGCTTGTCCCTAAGGAGCAGAGGTTGGATGGTGTTGAAGGCGCTAGAAAAGTCCAGAAACATAATTCTTACTGCACCACTGCCTCTGTCCAAGTGGGAGAGGGACTGGTGCAGCATATAGATGATGGCATCCTCTGCTCCCACCTTCTCCTGGTATGTGAACTGCAGAGGGTCAAGGGCGTGGCGGACCTGTGGCCTCAGGTGGTGAAGCAGCAGCCGCTCCATGGTCTTCATCACATGTTACGTCAGAGCGACAGGCTGAAAGTCATTCAGCTCACTAGGACGTGATACCTTTGTGACTGGGGTGATGCCAGATGTTTTCCAAAGCCTCGGGACTCTCCCCTGTTCCAGGCTCAGGTTGAAGATGCGCTGCAGGGGACTCCCCAGCTCCAATGCACTGGCCTTCAGCAGTCGTGGCGATACTCCATGTGGACCCGCTGCTTTGCTGGCACGAAGTCTCTTCAGCTCTCCGCTCACCTGGGCTGCTATAATTGTGGGTGGGGAGCTGGGCTCTGAGTTCCTTCTGCAAGCGCTTGAGCTCATGCTGATCACCGCCTTTAAAAGCCCTTTTCTTCTGGTTCAAAAGACCCTTGATGCCACTTGTAATCTATGGCTTGTTGTTAGCATAGCAGCGTACTGTTCTTACTGGAACTACAGAAGTTGATGTAGTCAGTAGTGCAGACAATAGCCTCCTCAATGTTCTCACTATATGATCCCTGCAGGATATCCCAGTCAGTAGTTCCAAAGCAGTCTCTCAGAGCCTGCTCTGCTTTAGGGGACCACTTCCTGAATGAGCGCGTGGTTGAAGGTAGCTCCCCCAATGTTCTAGTGCAGTATGCTGTATATACATTGATATACTACTGTATTTACACTTACATACATACACACAGACAGACAGGCATACATATTTATATACACTATATATGTTTATGTATACTATATACTGTATACGTACTGGGTATGATGTTAAACTGCATCCGGCCCTACAAGCAATCCTCCAACTTGCAGGGAAATCATGGGGGTTGGTGGCAGGATTGGTACTCCTGCCACCGTAAAAAAAACTTCACAAAGCTCCAAGACTACAGAAAGGACTCCTTTTTGCTCTCCGCGGGAGTAGCTCTGCTGCAGCCGCCCATAGGAAGGCTGCTCGCATCATGAAGGGGATGGGGAAAGGCCCTCAGGATCCCCATCCCCAGAAGAGTTGAAACTGTTACAGAGCCAATAGGGTCAGGTCTGTTGGGGATCGGAACTGGTGTGGTGCTGAGGAGTTGCCCTCTGCAGGGCAGCACTTCGGTCCCAATTTGAGGCGGCCCATACGTGTGAGAGCATGCAATGTCTTGTCTCTACCGGCAAGATGACTATCTTCCTCTGCTGTTAGAGGAGCTGCGTAAACTCTGCATTTCAGTGTCGGCACTCTCTGAGGTGTGCAGACCGAGGACTGACCAGATTTCTGTAGGTGGATAGACCTTTTATTGGTCTGGTTGGTCTGATGGCTGTCATACTCGGGAAGTAGCTATTGCTGTAATGGACTGGCTTCTTCTGATGGTGTCCAATGTCACTCCTTTCAACAAGTGTATTATGGGATTTAGATTATGGCACGCCCTGGGTGCCTTGTCTGTTGTCTCAGTGTATGCTCTGACTGCAGTGAGTGATGACTCGGCAAGGGAGAGATTTTATTCTCAGCTTCGCTCTGTGGTTGATGGGCTGCACGCAGTTTGTGTGAGGAACTTTCAGATCTGGTTATGACTGCCGATCCTAATGTGATGTGGGAGACATTCCGTGACAAGACCCTGAAGGTTGCTGAGGGTTGTGTTGGTGTTACTGGTGGTCCCAGAAGGAGGTGTTTCATCTCGCAGGGCACCCTGGATATCATCGAGAGGAGTTGCAGCGCACGGCTCAATGGCAACTCTGGTCTGTACTGGGAACTGAGAGGGACGGCTGTGAGGGCTCTGAGGGCAGATAAAGAGGCGTCTGTTAGAGGAATCTGTGAGCAAGTGACACACCATCTGTGGTCTAGTGACCCACGTCCTCCTTACAGAGGAATCAAAACATTACGCACATCTGAATTTGTTCCTCGGAGAGCCGCAGTCAGGGCAGCTGATGGAACAGTCCTTGCAGGTGACACTGCAGTTGTGACCCACTGGGCTGGCTACTTTGAGCAGTTGTTCAAAGCTGATCCTCCAGCTAGGACGTTGGATATCTCTGTGTCCACGGTTCTTGAGGCTGATCCTCCAATTAGCTGTGAACCACCCAATGTCGCTGAGATTGCACAGGTGGTGAACCAGCTGAGGGGGGGAAGGGCTGCAGGGATCTGTGGTATCCGGGGTGAACATCTCCAGGCTGGTGGTAAGGCTGTCCTTCTGGCATTGCAAGCAATCTTTGCTTTCATTTGGGAGACTGGCATCATCCCAACTGACTGGAAAATAGGACTTGTCCATATCTGGAAAGGGAAGGGTGATCGCCTGGATTGCAGCAACTACAAGGGGATAACATTGCTCTTGGTGCCGGGTAAGGTCCTTGCTAGGGTCGTCCTCAATAGGATCTGTGATCACTTGCTCACCTACCAGCGACTGGAACAGTCTGGTTTTACCCCTAAGAAGTCTACCATCGACCGCATCCTGGCACTGAGGGTTCTCATGGAGCACAAACGCGAATATCGACAGAGTTTCTTTGCAGCCTTTGTCAATTTTTGCAAAGCGTTCGACTCAGTTGATTTAGCTGCCCTATGGGACATCCAGAGGTTTCGCGAGATCCCCTTGAGGTTGCTGTATTTCATGGCTGGCCTGTACACTGGTACTGTGAGTGCTGTGCAGAGTAAAGGCAGGACCTCTGCGTTTTTCCCAGTTGATTCTGGGGTTTGTCAGGGGTGTGTTCTTGCTCCTACTCTGTTCAATGCTTGTATGGACTGGATGTCGGGCGAGGTCGTGAGGTCCAGCGGCTGTGGGGTATTTGTTGGTGAAGATAGATTCACAGATCTTGACTTTTCTGACAATGCTGTGATCTTCGCAGAGTCAGTGGAGGCTCTGATCGGGGCGCTTAAGAGACTGAGTGAGGAGTCTGAGTGTCTGGGCTTGCAAGTGTCCTGGATAAAAACCAAGATCCAAGCCTTTAATGACCTCTTGGGCACAGCCATCAGCAGTGTGTCTGTTTGTGGAGAGAGTGTTGACCTTGTTGAGAGGTTTACTTACTCACCTCTCTGGTGACTCTTCCTTTGAAGTCAGTAGAAGTCAGTATTGGGAGAGCATGGGGGGTCATGACGTCGCTGGAAAGGGGTGTGTGGCGCTCCCGATATCTATGCAAAAGGACGAAGGTCCAAGTCTTTAGAGTCCTGGTGCTTCCTGTCTTGCTATATGGTTGCGAGACATGAACTCTATCCAGTGACCTGAGACGAAGACTGGACTCCTTTGGTACTGTGTCTCTCCGGAAATATCCTTGGGTACCGTTGGTTTGACTTTGTGTTGAATTAGCGGTTGCTCATGGAGTCCCGAATGAGGCACATTACCTGCATTGTGAGGGAGTGTCAGTTACGGCACTACGGCCATGTGGTGCGTTTCCTAGAGAGTGAGCTGACTCATAAGATCCTCATTGTTGGGGACCTGAGTGGCTGGACCAGGCCAAGGGGTCGCCCACGTAACACCTGGCTGTGGCAGGTAGAGTGTCATTTCTGGAGGGTGGGACTGGATCGCGTGTCTGCCTGGGGGGTTGCAAACCGGGATCCCAAGTTGTTTCATCATGTAGTGGGTGTGGCAACGCACTGTACCAGTGCATGCTCCCCAACTTGACTTGACTTGACTTGTACTATATATATATATGTATTGTCGCGCATGTGTGTATGGGAGGCAGCTAGTAGGGCCTAAAGAAGGTAATGCCATGTCAGGCCAGGGGGTGGCAAGGTGCACTAAACATTTCTCTTTAAACTCTGCAGACCGGACTCAGGAAATCCTGCCAGGTTCTCATGACATCATTTCCAGTTCCAGCCAGGAAGAAGTCACTTCTGGTCCTGGCACCCACGAAGATGTCACTTCTGGTTCCGGTCTCCATGATGTCACTACCGGTTCCGGCCTCTATGACATCATTTCCACCGAAAATCCAGACCACTTCCTGCATGAACTCAGTTCTGTCTTGGACTCAATTCTGTATACAACTCTGCTTATAATTTGCCTTTTTTGCAGCCAGGATTCAAGTATATGGGTGCCCAGGCTGCACAAACCATTGTTGATAAGTCACTTACGGGAGCAAAAATGTTTAGATACAAATATAAGAAAAAATCATGACAAAAACTAAACAGTACATGATGGGTAAATTTTGTTGTGATATTCATGATCAGCACCCAAAAATCTATAAGAAATGCCCTACAGTGTTCAAGAAGCAAAAACTTTGTTGTGCAGTGTAATCAGTGTAGATTTAGAGGACAAAATGTGATTGCACCATTAGGATATTGTAATGATATTATCATACATTTCACATTATTTTGACACAGAGTATATTCAAAAAGTAAAACTGTTGTGTTTGATTTTAGTAGGGAAGATTTTGATTAGCTAATAATAATAATAATAATAATAATAATAATAATAATAGTAGCCTAAATAAAATGTGCTTTCAAACATGTCTCTCAATTTTATAAAAAAATCTTGGGAGATGAAACTCTTTATCCTGCGACGAGATGTGATCTTTTGAAGAGAGACACTTTCATGTCCTGCAAGATGAGACTTTGTGCCAAGAGATTTAACCACGCCTGGGGCTGGAAATATAAGACAAAGGGTAGATGACAAAGTAGAGCATCGTAAGGAATTCAAAAAGGTTTGAGCGATACACATGCAGAGCAGGTTAGAGATTTTGGAAGTATGAAAATTTGAAAGTCTCGAAAAAATGATAGTAAAAATTGCATTAGTGCAAACAAATGGAAATTATTACTCGGTGAAATAACAGAACAGTGAAAAGAGATCAAATATATTGTTTGGATTTAAACTTTAATTTGGAGACTTGTAGATTGTCTAATTCGTGTTGCCATGAGGGAAAAATAGTGTTTCTTCCCAATGAAGAGGCATATCCGCGAGAATTAAAAGATTGGTTGTTGGTAAATGTGAAATCCACATACGCTGTCACGCTTGGGTCACAGAGTTGCACACATACACAGCAGACTTTAGAGACAGAAACGTTATTTAAACATTTCAGACAAACATAGGTCTCTTTCAGGAGTGATTCGAGCTCTGTGTGTACCTGTATGCACAGCTCCTTTTCTCAATTAAAAGAATAGAAAATCTTCCTCTTCATAGAGGTGCGCCTCAGGACCGGGACCCCCCACAAGAGCAGAGGATGTCTGGGGAGAAGAGAGACAAGGCAGTGAGACAAAAGGACAGCTGCTGTACAGGCTTATGTTCGAAGCACCGCACTAGAGGCAGATAGCAAGCCAGCAGCTGATCAAGCAAAGAGGAGGGTAAAAAAAATATGTATCCCATGGTATCACCGTTTATCCTTGGGGTGCGTTCAGCCCTCCTCTTCACAACGCGAGCAACAGAGACGCGAAGTGGCTGGCACGTAGCACAGGCTATGGGGTTTGGCACGCAACCTTCACCCCACTGTTTGTACTGTAGGCATAAGCTACAACCATACACACTACTGTTATTTGTTCATGCTAACTACTAAGAATCTGTTTGCTGATGAGAGTGTCTTCTGGGTGTATAAAAGAGAATGTAAAATTCATGTTGAAAGAACAACACCTAGACAGGCCTTTGCAGGGTGGGCATGCACAAACACATATATTGGGGGAAATTTACCATTGCCAGTCCACCTAACTTGCATGTCTTTGGACTGTGGGAGGAAACCCATTTGGACCCAAATGCAAACTCCATGCAAGGTGAACTCTCAAACTGCTTAGTATGAAACAACAGTGCTGCTGATCCACCATTTCACCCGCTTGTATTCGCAATCTCGTTCTTTTGGTCACAACCCATAGCTCATGACCATAGATGAGGGTAGGAACTTAGATTGAATGGTAAATTGAGAGCTTTGCCTTACGGCCCAGCTCCTTTTTCGCCACGACTGACTGATGCAGAGCCCGCATCACTGCGAATGCTGCATCAATCCACCTGTCAATCTCCCGCTCCATTCTTCCCTCACTCGTGAAAAATACCCCAAGATACTTAAACTCCTCCACTTGGGGCATGATCTCACTCCCAACCCTAAGAGGGCACTCCACCCTTTTCCGGCTGAGGACCATGGTCTCAGATTTGGAAGTGCTGATTCCCATCCCAGTCCGCTTCACATTCGGCTGCAAACCAATCCAGAGAGAGCTGAAGGTCTTGGATAGGCTTGATGAAGCAAACAGGATAACATCATCTGCAAAAAAGCAGTGACCTAATCCTGAGCCCACCAAACCGGACCCCCTCAACACCCTGGCTACGCCTAGAAATTCTGTCCAGTTATGAATAGAATCGGTGACAAAGGGCAGCCCTGGAGGAGTCAAACTCTCACCGGAAATGGGTTCGACTTACTGCCAGCAATGCAGGCCAAGCTCTAACACCGGTTGTACAGAGACTGAACAGCCCTTATCAGGGGGGCATGGTACCCCATACTCTTGGAGCACCCACCACAGGATTCCACGAGGGACACAGTCGAATGCCTTTTCCAAGTCCACAGAACACATGTTGACTGGTTGAGCAAACTCCCATGCACCCTTCAGGACCCTGCCAAGGGTGTAGAGCTGGTCTACTGCTCCGTGACTAGGACGAAAACCACACTGTTCCTCCTGAATCCGAGGTTCGACTATCTGATGGACCGTCCTCTCCAGGACCCCCGAATAGACTTTTCCAGGGAGGCTGAGGAGTGTGATCCCTCTGTAGTTGGAACACATCCTCCGGTCCCCCTTCTTAAAGAGGAGAACCACCACCCCGGTCTGCCAATCCAGAGGCACTGTCCCCGATGTCCATGCGATATTGCAGAGTTGTGTCAACCAAGAAAGTCCTACAACATCCAGAGAGTTGAAGAACTCTGGGCATATCTCATCCACCCCCGGGGCCCTGCCATCAAGGAGTTTTTTGACCACCTCGGTGACCTCAGTCCCAGAAATGGGAGGGCCCACCTCTGAGTCCCCAGGCTCTGCTTCCTCATTGGAAGGCATGTTAGTGGGATTGAGGAGGTCTTCAAAGTACTCCCCACAACGTCCCGAGTCGAGGTCAGCAGCGCACCATCCCCATCATACACAATGTTGACACTGCACCCCTTTCCCCTCCTGAGACGCCGGGTGGTGGACCAGAATCTCCTCAAAGCCGTCCGGAAGTCATTCTCCGTGGACTCCCCAAACTCCTCCCACGCCCAAGTTTTTGCCTCAGCAACCACCGAAGCCACATTCCGCTTGGCCTGCTGGTACCTACTAGCTGCCTCCAAAGTCCCACTGGACAAAAGGGTCCTATAGGACTCCTTCTTCAGCTTGACAGCAATCGTCATCACCGGTGTCCACCAACGGGTGGGGAATGCTGCCACGACAGGCTCCAACCACCTTACGGCTACAGCTCCGGTCAGCCGCCTCAACAATAGAGGTACAGAACATGGCCAATTCGGACTAAATGTCCCCCACCTTCCTCGGGACGTGGTCGAAGTTCTGCTGGAGGTGGGAGTTAAAGCTACTTCTGACAGGGGACTCTGCCAGATGTTCCCAGCAGACCCTCACAATACATTTGGGCCTACCAAGCCTGACTGACTCTACAGCAGCTGATCGGAAAGCTCTACGGCAGATTGTGGCAAGAGCGGAGAGAATTATCGGGATCTAGCACACGCTGCCTCAGCCCTGCACACAGTCTATTTGAACTTCTCATGTTGTGGGAAGCAGGAACAATCTCTGGACAGGGTGCCAGCTCATCACTACCCCTGTGCCCTTTTGGCCACATGTTTAATACATGCTTTAATTCATTTCATCATGAAAATGTCAAGTATACATCTTAGTATTTAAATTGTTCAGAGAGCTGAAATATCATGAATGTAATGTATTCTGTGTCCTGTCAGCGTAAGAGGAAGCCCATTTAAGAAGCATGTAGTGATTCACACACATATAGCACGTAGAGAACAAATAGAATACGCAGCATTTAACTATTTTAGTTACAATGGGATCTGAGAAACTCTACTAAATTGCAAGATAGCAAAGATTTCAAGATTAAGTTTACGACATTCTACTTCAATGACAAAATAAACTATGAGATTAATGTGGACATTTCAACCTTTTTTTTCACTGTGTCCCTATTTTTTCTATTCTCTGTACCTTAATACACTTCCGTATGGCACTCATACGGTAGGCTACAACTCACCTTTTCACTTCAACTTTCGGTCAGCTTCCTTTTGTTGTTTATACAACTGCTTAAACTAACAAATAGTACATTTTCATTATCTCCACTTGGCATTCACTGAAATTATTCTTTTTTCCCCGTCTCAGTCTACGTGTCTCACTCATATTATCAACATCCATAGGAGCGTATACTGTTTACTATAGCATTATGACCACGTGTATGTGTTGTAACATGTGTGTCCCTGTCTTGCACCCCAAAACACGAAGCTGAGTCTCAGTACTTTAGCAACACCAGCTTTATTCAGCTTGACACAGGAACAGCACGGCACAGACACAGCAGTCAGACAGGGTCATGGCCAGGTTAGTGGCCAAGTAATACTGTGTCCTGCGAATTTATAATGTTCTTTGTATCACCTATCAACAGCAGGTGCTTATAGCATGTCTGCGATCTTTTCGGATTCGCTTTTGGGGCGAACTGCTACAGCACTGGCAGCCTGTGGTTGCTTCAGGACACTCTTCCGCATGTCGTCCCGTTGGGTGGAATCCCAAAAGGGTTTAGAAACCTTACAGTGTGTAAAGCATTTTTATATTTTGTGTCCAAGTGTAGTGACTCTTCAGGCAAAAGCAACTGTCATTGGATAGGTTCCTTGTCGCAAAAAAAGAAGAAGATTATAGTGAGTCAACAGATAGCAGGGATTCTGTTAGTTAGAGTGAAAGTCATCTTACACAATAAACCTCCTCTCTCTCATCTCCCTCACACCAGCCATGATTCTTTTCAAAGGTAAAGTGCAGGTTAATTTGTTTTATGCATTTTTACTTTATATTTTGTATTAATCATTTTTATATGAATAGTTTTGGGTTGTGGAACGAATCATCTGACTTTCGCTTTGATATACAAATGCTTTGGATTACAAGCACTTTCCAGAACGAATTATGCTTGCAATCCAAGGTTCCACTGTATTTATATTGATTTGCATATTCAAAGAGGAATAATTCTGGGAGGAGATGATGTGGAGCAGCAGGCACGTGCACGAATGTTACATTTCATGCTGACCGGGATTTATGTAGTGGAAGTGTGTGGAAGTTGGCTTATGCACAGTTTTGTGCATATGAATTTTTTTGTACGTACGCAAACTTCGACTTTTGGCTGTACGCCAAGTTTTAGTGTGAATTCTACACATGGTGATATGCATGAGGCCCCTGGACATTGACACAAATTGATGAATATACACAAGCCTGGTCTGCAATAGAAATTAAATCTTGATCTAGTTTTTTATATCACCTGCTTTGTGTCCCAGTAAATACAAATTATCATCACTATACCAATAATCCAATTGTCCATCAATCACTCAAAATATGAAACTAACGCAGGTAGCACTTTAAAACAGAGAGGTTTTTACCTTTTGCACATCTACATGGTAATCTCTTTTTTTACACTTTCACACCTATACAGTAGTACATTTTGGAAGATGTATTTGCATCTTATTAATAATTATGCTTTAAATTTAACTTTTCATCAACACAATTTTTCCACTACCTTCAAATCAGAAACTTTGCTTAGAGGAACCTTGCCAATTTTCCCACCTATTTCTATTCTAGAAGAAATAATGATCAGTCTTGAAGAATCAGACAGCATCTCAATAATATATAAAAACAAATTAAAATCTCTTCCTTTCCAAAGATTCCTGGGTATGGTGGGGAAAGGATCTTTCACTTAATATCTCAGAAAGTAGTGGAAGGCAACCATGCATAGATTACAGTCGAGCTCTATATGAGTAAAGTATTCAATCATTCAACTTAAAATGTTTCATTGATCAAATTTATCTCATTTAAAATATGCCCAAAATGTATCAAGTGCAAGATCCAACCTGCAAACGTTACAATCTAGCTCCAGCCTCACTGAGACACATGTTTTGGAAGAGCACTAGATTAACAAAAATCTTTGAATGTCTGTCAGACAGCCTTGGTGTCACAGTCACTCCTAACCCATGAACAGCTGTGTACTTGGTGTACTCCCAGATGGGCTTAAAGTACAGAAGGACAAATTGATTGTAATTGCTTATACCACACTACTAGCACTTAGACTTCTCCTGCAAAAATCCCAACCCACCTTTTATAATACAGTGGGTAACTGATGTTTGAGGATCTGTTCAAAACTTTTTAAAAATATTGCAAGATCTAATTAATGCAATTTAAGAATAAGCATTTATATTGGGGAAAAAGACATTCTTCATTCTTTGTTATTTCTAAAGATTTGCCATTTCTGTTGGTGCTCCTCTCTTTCTCTATGGTGGGGGTTGAATTCTGTTTTGTTAAATTTGAGTTGTTTGTATGTATGTTCACTTGCACTTGTTGTATAAGTTACAGTTGATTGTATGGAATGTTATTTTCGTCAAATAAAATAATATATATAAAAAAAGATTGCCCTGTTCTTCAGAGTAGACATAAAACTGAGGTCTTAACTCTCTGTAGTAAAAAGGGTTCCCAGTATTCTGCCTAAATTGCCAGTCCCAGCCATGTCCATTCTGGTCTCCGAATTTTCCCATGTCTCTAACTGGCTAAATATCTCTCTCACCCCATCCCCACCTAATAGTTAATGTGTGGTGTGTGTACTGGCCCAAAAATGGCTGCCATCACATCATACTAGGTGGATGGTAAACATTGGTGGTGTTTGAAGTAGTCTGTATAAAGTGGTTTGAGTAGTTAGGAAAGTGCTATATAAATGTTGTTGTTATTATTATTATTATTATTTACAGTGAGAAATTACCACACATTTGCTTCAGCTCTTTAGGATCGACTAGTTCCAGTATACACCAAGTAAAACTTTATTCAATAGAAATGTAAAAAGGGAGGCCCTTTGATATTTTTGTTTTTCTCTTTCACATGCAGTACATTTTATACTTCACAGTTTAAAGACTTCACTACCTCATGAAATTCAGCAATGTCCCATTTTCTCCAAGATTTGACAGTAGTTGTCCTATATCCAACAGAACTTCTCTTCCTCTATTCACCGACTATTCAGTTGTTTTTGGCAAATGCCAATGCAAACATGATTGAAATTTCCACACCTGAACCTGTTCTTTATTTATTTTTCTTCATTTGTATCTGATGCAAACTTATGTACTGAATAATATTCTTTCAAACAGCCTACTTTTCAATTTACACAAATTTTAAAAATACCTGTCTAGTTAAGCTCACTATTAATAATTCCTTTAAACACCAAATTTCTCCACATCAACTTACTGTTTCAGGCATCTACATTAAGTCTTCTGATCAACTATATGCTTTGTGTCCTGGCAGAACTTGTGCAGCATTTGACACCATTGACCATTCTATTTTACTGCACAGGCTAGAAAATGATGTTGGTCTTACAGGCCACGTGCTCGCTTGGTTCAGTTCTTATTTATCAAATCGATTCCAATATGTACAGAAATGTGCTGACAGTACTCCATCATTATACACAGAAGTTCAATATGGTGTCCCACAGGGCTCAGTACTGGGACCTTTACTGTTTTCACTTTACATGCTTCCACTGGGATCTCTCATTAGGAAACATAATGTTAATTTTCACTCGTATGCAGATGACACCCAGTTATACCTTTCATTTAAATCAAATGAAGTTTCTCCGATGTTGTCTTTAATTAGTTGTGTTAGTGAATTAAAGGAATGGATGAATGAGAACTACTTGTCTTTAAATACAGATAAAACAGAGATGTTAATTGTTGGAGGGAATGACGCTGATCACAGCAATATTTTGTCGACATTTAACTCAGTTGGAATCCCAATTAATTTTACTGAATCAGCCCGCAATCTAGGAGTTATCTTTGATTCTAGCATGTCATTTAAAGCACATATTACAAAGTTGTCCAAAACATGTTTCTTCCATCTTAAAAATGTTAGGAAATTAAGGCGCTTTCTAAATAAACAGGATTGTGAGAAATTAATTCATGCATTTATCTCTAGTAGGATTGACTACTGTAATGCGGTGTTCACTGGCTGTTCAAACTGTTCTCTATACAGCCTCCAGTTAATCCAAAATGCGGCTGCAAGAATTATTACAAGAACAAGAAAATATGAACACATAACTCCAGTTCTTAAATCCTTACACTGGCTCCCGGTTAAGTTTAGGGCAGATTTCAAAATCCTCCTTTTAACATATAAAGCATTAAATGGCCAAGGTCCGGCTTACTTGTCTGAACTTATCATGACTTACAAACCTGAGCGCACATTAAGATCTCAAGATGCCGGTCTGCTTATGATTCCAAGGATTAATAAAATAACAGTGGGAGGTCGAGCTTTTAGTTACAGGGCCCCTAAACTGTGGAATGGTCTTCCTGCTTCTATAAGAGATGCCCCTTCGGTCCCAGCCTTTAAATCCTGGCTGAAGACTTACTACTTCAGTTTAGCATATCCTGACTAGAGCTGCTGATTAACTGTACATACTGCATCTCTGTTGTTAGTCATTAGCACTAAAACATAAGTAACATGATAAGTATAATTGAATACTAACCCTCACCTATTCTGTTTCTGTTCTCGGTACTCAAATGTGGCAATTGGTGCCACAGCCCATCTGCCAAGTTGTTTGCCTGCCTATGGTAAAGTCATCCCTGGTGGAGGATCACAGGAATCATGGGAAAGAGGGGCCCTTTCATTGGATTGGCTGGCCGAGCAACGTTTCAGCCGTGGAATGGCCAAATGGGGAGGCAGCTTGACGGATGAGGTCTCCAGCACTCTAAAAATATCAAAATCTTATTATATGATATCATCTACTGTTAAATTCTGCTCTGTACTTCTAAAATTTTTATTATTATGCTGTATTAAGGATTTGTTCTGTTCTGTGTATTGTATTGTATTGAACCCCTTCTTTTGACACCCACTGCACGCCCAAACTACCTGGAAAGGGGTCTCTCTTTGAAATGCCTTTCCCGAGGTTTCTTCCATTTTTCCCTACAAGGTTTTTTTGGGAGTTTTTCCTTGTCTTCTTAGAGAGTCAAGGCTGAGGGGCTGTCAAGAGGCAGGGCCTGTTAAAGCCCATTGTGGCACTTCCTGTGTGATTTTGGGCTATACAAAAATAAACTGTATTGTATTGTATTGTAACTCCTGATGGATGGTTGACAGTTGAATGTCATCTGATTGACTGAAGATGAAACACACTCATTTCCCTCCTTCCTGCTACATTCTCATTTGAACCTTGACGATCATTATTGGGTTCTTCATGAATCATCCATGAATCTTCTTGTGTTAGTTTCTATAGTCCGTGTGAACTGTTGGAAGTCATGTCAGCTTTCTTCTTCTTTTTTGCATTTTCCTTGCAGTTAGAACATTGATCAATTCTAATGAGTTTTCTTAAGTTAATTATTTTTCTCCGGGCTGCTTAGTTATTTCATGCTGAGAGGTAATTTTAATCTTTTCATCAAAGTTTAATAAACACTTAGCTCCTTGCTAACAGATGGCTCTAGAGGTGATAAATGTATCTTTCCTACAGTCATCTTACTTTTATTCAATGAAATGTAATCATGTTTTTGCAGTAAAAAGCTAGAATAGAAAACAAACTCACTCAGAATAAACATGATGGATGTCTGGAATGGACTGTGGTATAGTGTGTCCACGGCTTAGAAAAAGATGGCCTTTTTAATAAATAAACAATTAATTGGCTGAAACACTCTCCATGGGTGTTGGTGGATTAATTGGCCTGAGATGCACCTGCACGTGAGGGTGCGGTCTGTCTCAGTTGCTTCATTGACTTCCTGAGGTGCACAATTGAGACGCTGCACCCACAGAGGTGCCGGCATGAGAAAAGGAAAACAGAGAAAGACTGAGAACAAAGAGTAGAAGAGCGATGAGAACAGTAGTAGGTGGAGAGGCAGGTCCAGCCAGCCAGCCAATGTGGGGAAAGGCAGCATGGTCATTTGCCCAGTGTAGGAGCAAAGGTTTGGTGCTCTAGGGATGGATTGTGCCCTCTGACTATCATTGAGGAGCGTGTTTGATCAAGGTGGCATCCTCCCCAGGGATCCGAGAGACGACTGAAGGAGCTTGAAGGAAGACAGGAGGACAGCTGATACCGAGCGGTCTGGCTGATGCTGCTCGAGGCGGCTAAGACGGGGGTTAAGAGGTAAGGACCATGGCTGCTAGTATCTCCACCAGCTGAGTGAGCTATGGGTCAGCTGTGGAGAGATGAAGTGGAAGTTGTGTTCGGCTCGTCTAAGTCTAGAAAGAACAATGACCTTCTGATTGTGGCATTGGTTTCATTTCATTTTAAGTCTTGTTTTTAATCTCACAGATTTCCACTGTTTTATGGATTATGTAGTTATTGCCACTTGAAAGCACTGCACTTTTGATCACTGTTCTGGACTGCCTTTAATAAAAGCACTAGCGCACTTTTGCACCTACCCATTGCTTTGTGTGTGTTTGTCCCCATCTGCCAAGCTCATCCGGTCATGACTATCAATGTTGTGTCAGGTTCAAGAGGCTCTGAAACAAAAGTGGGAGCATGGAGCTGACCTGCACTGTCACATGGTCTGGTATAATTATGTGACTCTAACAATCCAGGGCTCAGGTGCTAGAAGGGGATGCAAACAAAGCTAACACAATGAAAACATTTTTTGAAAATATTTTCCCTCTCACTGCCACCTTGCAATGACCAGTCTCCATACCACCCCTCACACCATCCCGACTACATCAATAACTCCTACCATGTCAACTGAAATGGCCAGTGAAAAGTCCACCTCTGACTAATAGTGTGGACTGTCCATAACTGAAGAGCAAGTAAGGAGACAACTGAGGATGCTGCATACAGAAAAAGCTGTGGGACCAGATGGAGTCAGTCCTGGAGTTCTTAA
This sequence comes from Polypterus bichir lapradei, assembly GCA_026402145.1. NCBI lineage: Eukaryota > Metazoa > Chordata > Cladistia > Polypteriformes > Polypteridae > Polypterus > Polypterus bichir. The sequence goes on from JANRMT010062856.1 coordinate 33,709,759, forward strand.
GGCCTGTGCTGACCATCTTTGAGGTGTCCACTGTCACCTGTATAGTCTGTCCTTAGGGCTTCAGAAAGTGCCACTGCTGTGAAAAATATCCTGCATTGTTCCTGTTTTAAAGAAGGCAGGTGCCTTTTCACCCAGTTACTACAGACCAGGGGCACTTACATCTCACATCACAAATACCTTTGAGAGACTAGTCCTGGACAATACAAGTCCTCTTGTGGTAGACCACTTGGACCCACTGCAGTTTGCCTATCAGACAAAGACTGGAGTGGAGGATGTAATTATCCATCTGCTCCTCAAGGCTTATTCTCAAATGGACAAAGCTGGCAGCACTGTGAGGATTATATTTTTGATTTCTCCATAGCCTTCCACACCATCCAGCCATCCCTGTTTAAGTGTAAACTCAGAGATATGCAGGTGGATGATCCTCTGGTGTCCTGGATAATGGCCTGTATGTCAGGCAGCTCACATTTTGTAACACTCATGTACTGTACTTCTGATACGGATGTGAGCAACACTGGAACACCATAAGGAACAGTCCTGTCACCTTTTCACTTCACTGTGTACACCTCTGACCACAAATATAACACCAGGTCATGTCACTTGCAGAAACCCTTAGATGGTTCTGTATTTATGGGGTGTATTGATAAAGGAGATGAGACAGAGAATAAGAGTCAGGTGGAGAAGTATGTTTTTTTGTACAAAGGGAATTGCCTGGATCTTAACATTCATAAAACCAAGGAAATGACTTCCGCCACACCACAGAGCCCCTATGTCCAGTCACTATTCAAGCAGTGGATGTAGTGGTAGTCCACTCCTGCAAGAACTTAAGGGTCTACATTGATGACAGGGTGGACTGGTCTCGGAACACAGATGAACTTTATAAGAGAGGACAGTGCAGGCTCTTTTTCCTTAGGAGACTGCATTCTTTTAATGTGGGAGGTGACATCCTTCACATCTTCTATAACTCTGTGATGACCAGTGCAATTTCATAAGCTGTTCTGTGCTGGTAACATCACTTCAAGAAAGGCCCACCGAAACAACAAGCTAATTGAAAGGGCTAGCTCAATTACAGAAAGCAAGGTTGTAGAGAAGGAAAGAATTAAAACAAAAATGAGTGCAATTATTAACAATTCTGCACATCCTCTCTGTGACAGACTAACACTGAGGACTTTCAGCCAACAAATTATTCAGCAGAAGTGTGTCAAAAATGTTACTGGGGCTGCTTTATACCAATAGCAATACATCTGCATAATGCCTCACCGGGACTTGGATAGCCAACTCTTCTTTTTTTTTAATTTTCTTGCTTTACAGTCATTCCAGTGTGTGTTCAGACCAAAGTGTATCTATGTACATATGTATGATTGTATTTATTTAATGAGCTTCTGTAAAAAGCCAGATTTCACTCCTGGGAATAAATCAAGTTTTCTATCTATCTATCTATCTATCTATCTATCTATCTATCTATCTATCT
>JANRMT010062856.1:33711239-33740228 GCA_026402145.1 Polypterus bichir lapradei
TCTATCTATCTATCTATCTATCTATCTATCTATCTATCTATCTATCTATCTATCTATCTATCTGAGTAATTATAACAGTTAATGCCATATTAGGTTAAACAACAAGATTTATGGTGTTAAATCAAAAAGTGGTTGTGATTAATTATTTAACACACTAATGAGACCTCATCAGGAATACTATGTACAGATTTAGTTTTTATATTACAAAAAGTCACTGCAGCTGTGGAGAAATGTCCAGAGAAGAATGACTGGGGTGATTCAAGGACTGTGGTGTTTGAGAAAAAACTGAAAATGTTTTCAGTTTACACAAATGTAGTTTCAGAGGTGACATGAAGGAACTGTTTAAAATCTAAAGAGAATTACTACAGTGCACACTAGCTGTTATTTTAAACCAGAACTTGGGGACACAAAGCCTGTTTAAGAATGAATTTCTAATTTTATTCATAGTTTTTCACACAGAAAGATTGAGCTTAGTGTTACAGGTTACTTCAGCTGTAGGATAGTTTGCAAATATTATGTGAAAAGAGATTGACAAGCCCTTTTCAAGGATGAATGGCCTGCTCTTTTCAGGAGATTTCTATCTTTTATATTTTCTTAAATGTAACCATATGACGAAAAAGAAAGAGAATAGGAACAAATCACTATGAGATATCCCTAGCAATTGGTAATACTTTTAAAAGTCAATATGAACAGCTTTAAAAGCAATTTTAACAAGAGTATGGTATGTTAAAATAGTTATATTTGGCATAAATTTAAATTCTAAAACGAATATGGTTTGGATTTAAGAAAATGTTTTGTGGATTCATCCAAACTAAACCTCTGCTCAAAGCCTTCTCACTAAGAATTGTAAGTATTGTTCATTTTCTATCACATTTAAAGCCCTTCTTATGTTACAGTGATTAGTGCTGCTTTCTCACAGCTCTGTAATCCAGGATTCAACTACCAGGTCAGTGTACTGCACATAGGCCTACTAGTAGGCCTATGTGCAGTTTGCATGTTCTCTCCATATCTTGTGGGGTTTCCTCTTCAATTTCAATGATGTGCAAATTAGGATAACTGGAAACTATACATTGCTCCAGTGAGTTTGACCATTGATTGACTGGTAATCAGTCCAGGTTTGTCTTCTGTCATGAACGCACTATTGTTGTGAAATGTACATTTTCCTGCCATCCTTAACTGGTCAAGGAATTATAAAAATTATAAACATAGATGGCTTAAATCACTTGGAAGAATGGTTATTAGCACTGTTGATTTACACCTTTTTCAGGCAGGTCTCAATTTCTAGTCTGGGCACTATCCATGTGTAGCATCCAAGTCTTATTGTCTGAGTGGGCTTTTAACTCCAGTTTTTACATCCTTATACTGCCTTCCAGTAAAGCTTAGAGCTGACTTAAAAATCTTCCTTTTAACATGTAAAACCTTAAATGGCTAGTACCCTGTTTACTGATGTGAACTTATCATGACTTACAAACCAGAGTGTACATTACGATCTCAAGATGCCAGCCTACTTAAGATTCTAAGGATGAATAAAATAACAGTGGGAGGTTAAGCTTTTAGTTACAGGGCCCCAACTCTGTGGAATTATCTGTCTACTAACATAAGGGATGCCCCTTCAGTTTCAACTTATTTTTTGGGATTTTATTGATTTTAATAATAAATAACATTTCATACAAATAAGTCAAATTTTACAAGACTTGGATTAAAACAAATAAACATTCACCCATGACAAAGAGAGCTAGGCCAGCAGAGTAAAACTTTAAGCTAGTAAAAATAAGTAAATAGATAAATAAAATTAATAAATAATTAAAAATAAATAGAGTAAAAAAAAGGAGGAGAGAGAATCTGCTTCCTCAATTAAAATGCTTATGCCAAGTTTTGAAAAAGTTTTATACAGATCCTCTATGTGAGAATTTGATTTTTTCCAATTTCAAACAGTATATAACATTAGTTACCCACTGACTTCAAAGACGTGGGCTAGGATTCTTCCAGCAAGGTAAGCCCTAAGCATTTGACTGCCGTTTCAGCTTTTAAATCCCGCTGAAGACTCAATACTTTAGTCTAGTATACCCTTACTAGAGCTGCTGATTCGCTGTGTATACTGCATTTCTGTGTGTTAGTCATTTGTACAGTAAGGTAAGTATACAATATTTTTAAACTGTTATTAACCCTCCTTCATTCTGTTTTTCTTCCTGGTATCTTGATGTAGCACTTGGTGCCACTACTGCCACATATTGCCAAGGTGCTTTTGTGCCCATGGAAAGGTCATCTCAGATGCTAGGAGCCTTGGAATCATCAGGTGAAACAAATGATCCTGTTGTCAGATTAGATGGGCCAGCACAGATTCCTCTATAGAGTCAGAAGATTGTGGGCGTCTAGTAGGTCTGAGGTCGCTAGGACTCTGACTGTGCCTAACTTTAATTTTATTTTCTCTCTTACAGTTGACTGTGGACCCCCCTAGAGGTTTGTTTTCACTTCAGGGATGCTGCTGTTTAAAAATGCTGCTGATAGGAGTTTTTGTTTTCCTCTCCTCTGTTGTTAACTGGCCATAGTTCAACATTTAATTGATGGGCAGATATTGTTAGTTTCCATTTATGTTAATTAGTTTGTACTTTATTTTTTTTTTACATATGACTAAATACAGAATTAGTAAACATAAAGACATACATTTGTGAAACTTATATTTACTAATAGCAAAATACCCGCGCTTCGCAGCGGTGAAGTACTGCCTTAAAATTTTTATTAAGAAGAAAATTAAACCTTTTTAAACTGAGGGAAAATATACCAATAATTATTTGTTAAGGATCTCTTTGTATGCCACGTTGTCAGTTCGGCCCTCCAGTTGCAATATGACCAAGCTGTAGCTGTGTGCTGAGATTACTCTTGAGCATGTAACGTACAGTTGGCCATGTGAACAGTAATCTTGTTTCAAATCTCACAGCTTGGATTGCTGCTGTCATAATCGGTTTGAGTTTCATGGTTTGTTTCAGTTACGACAGTATTTGTAGGACTTGTGTTGAAGAGACATTTGGCATCTGTCAAGCGTTGTAAGTATACAACCAGTTTCATTGATAACTTCACATCCAGCTTTTGAGAGTTTAAACATTTCTAAACATCAAAGTGTCCACTACTGAAATCGTCACCTGTGAAGCTAAGATGTTTAAGAGGCATTGGCGGTTGTCCAAAGGTGTAAAATATTTGGCCATTTCGGTACACTTAAGCATTTCACTCTTCTAGTGCTCCTGTGTAGTATAATTATCTCCTGTACCGTCATCAGTCCACACCTTGAACCTGTCCCAGTCATTCAATACATAAGACACAATGTTCCTCCGGATATCAATAGTGAGCCTGATATGGCTGTGCAATATGTAACAAAGAGAATGGAAAAGGCAGGTGCCATCTCCGGGCATGGAAACCACTTGGTAAGTGACAGTTCTTTGATCGATGGTGATTACCTCGATAGACATGTTAATGGGGGTACGGTTGGAATGATAAAGGAAATGGGTACCTGAACAATGTAAAGTAAGTCTAAAATACCTATACAATAACTATAATCGTAATAAATGAACAATAAAACAGCGGAGAAGCCGTGGATTAAATAAAAAGGCTGTAGTTATCAGCAGGGAGACGTGAATACCGTGGCGAAGCAAGGAAGGGAATGTAGAGACCGGAGTGACAGACAGCTTTATATAGGCAGGCAGCCAACAACGTGGGAGGCGTTGGGATGGGGGACCCAACGCCGCCTCACACGGTGACCGAGCTGCAGGCTATGGACGTATATATGTACGTAAGTAGGATTCAGTTAGCGTTGGGAACCCGCGTACCAAATTTCTTGAAGATGGGCCCATAAGTAACAAAGACCATTGAAAAGTTCAATATGGCAGCCGACAGTGGCATCATATCACCAAAATAAGTACCAAATTTCAGCCTTCTACCTATGAATAAGAAAGTTCAACATGGCGGACGTTGTTGACCGTTATGACCGTTACGCGTAGAATTTTGAAATGAAACCTGCTTAACTTTTGTAAGTAAGCTGTAAGGAATAAGCCTGCCAAATTTCAGCCTTCTACCTACACGGGAAGTGGGAGAATTAGTGACATTGGAAACTTCAATATGGCGGCCAACAGTGGCATCATACCACTGAAATAAGTACATACATCGGTTTTGGTTAGCGCAGGGAAGCCGCCTACCAAATTACGTGAAGATGGGGCCATGAATAAGAGAGTTCAAGATGGCGGACATTGTTGACCGTTATGCGTAGAATTTCAAAATGAAACCTGCTTAACTTTTGTAAGTATGCGGTAAGGAATGAGCCTGCCAAATTTCAGCCTTCTACCTACACGGGAAGTTGGAGAATTAGCGATGTTTGGAAAATTCAATATGGCGGCCGACAGTGGCGTCATACCACCAAAATAAGTACATACATCGGTTTTGGTTAGCGTAGGGAAGCCACCTACCAAATTTCGTGAAGATGGGGTCAGCCATCTATCTACACGGGAAGTTGGAAAATTAGTGACGTTGGAAAGTTCAATATGGCGGCCGACAGTGGCGTCATACCATCGAAATAAGTACATACATCGGTTTCGGTTAGCGCAGGGAATCCGCCTACCAAATTTCGTGAAGATGGGGCCATAAATAAGAAAATTCAACATGGCGGACGTTGTCGACCGTTATCGACTGTTATGACCGTTACGTGTAGAATTTCGAAATGAAACCTGCTTAACTTTTGTAAGTAAGTTGTAAGGAATGAGCCTGCCAAATTTCAGCCTTCTACCTACACGGGAAGTTGGAGAATTAGTGACGTTGGAAAGTTCAATATGGCGGCTGACAGTGGTGTCATACCACCGAAATAAGTATGTACATTGGTTTCGGTTACTGCAGGGAAGCCGCCTACCAAATTTCGTGAAGATGGGGCCATGAATAAGAAAGTTCAACATGGTGGACATTGTTGACCATTATGACCGTTACGCGTAGAATTTCGAAATGAAACCTGCTTAACTTTTGTAAGTAAGGTGTAAGGAATGAGCCTGCCAAATTTCAGCCTTCTACCTACACGGGAAGTTGGAGAATTAGTGATGTTTGGAAAATTCAATATGGCGGCCGACAGTGGCGTCATACCACCGAAATAAGTACGTACATCGATTTTGGTTAGCGCAGGGAAGCCACCTACCAAATTTCGTGAAGATGGGGTCAGCCTTCTACCTACACGGGAAGTTGGAAAATTAGTGACATTGGAAAGTTCAATATGGAGGCCGACAATGGCGTCATACCATCGAAATAAGTACATACATCGGTTTTGGTTAGCGCAGGGAAGCCGCCTACCAAATTTCGTGAAGATGGTGCCATAAATAAGAAAGTTCAACATGGCGGACTTTGTCGACCGTTATCGACCGTTATGACCGTTACGTGTAGAATTTCGAAATGAAACCTGCTTAACTTTTGTAAGTGAGCTGTAAGGAATAAGCCTGCCAAATTTCAGCTTTCTACCTACACGGGAAGTTGGAGAATTAGTGATGAGTGAGTGAGTGAGTGAGTGAGTGAGTGAGTGAGTGAGGGCTTTGCCTTTTATTAGTATAGACTAGCAAAATACCCGCGCTTCGCAGCGGCGAAGTACTGCATTAAAATTTTTATTAAGAAGAAAATTTAACCTTTTTAAAGTGAGGGAAAATATGGCAATAATTATTTGTTAAGGATCTCTTTGTATACCACGTTGTCAGTTCGGCCCTCCGGTTGTAATATGACCAAGCTGTGCGCTGAGCTTACTCTTGAGCATGCAACTTACAGTTGGCCATGTGAACAGTAATCTTGTTTCATATCTCACAGCATGGATTGCTGCTGTCATAATCGATTTCAGTTTCATGGTTTGTTTCAATTACGACAGTATTTGCAGGACTTGTGTTGAAGTGACATTCGGCATCTGTCAAGCATTGTAAGCTTACAACCGGTTTCATCGATAACTTCACATCCAGCTTTTGAGAGTTTAAACATTCATAAACATCAAAGTGTCCACTACTGAAATTGTCACCTATGAATGTAAGATGTTTAAGAGGCATTGGCGGTTGTCGAAAGGTGTAAAATATTTGGCCATTTCGGTACACTTGAAAGCACCAACCGAACAATTCAGCGGCAGCCATCAACTCACATGCAGAACCATAGGTGAAGGGCTTAAGCATTTCACTCTTCTAGTGCTCCTGTGTAGTATAATTATCTCCTGTACCGTCATCAGTCCACACCTTGAACCTGTCCCAGTCATTCAATACATAAGACACAATGTTCTTCCAGATATCAAGAGTGAGCCTGATATGGCCGTGCAATATGTAACACAGAGAATGGAAAAGGTAGGTACCATCTCCGGGCATGGAAACCACTCGGTAAGTGACAGTTCCTTGATCGATGGTGATTACCTCGATAGACATGGTAATGGGGGTTGGAATGATGAAGGAAATGGGTACCTGAGTAATGTAAAGTAAGTGTAAAATACCTATACAATAACTATAATTGTAATAAACAATAAAACAGCGGAGAAGCCGTGGATTAAACAAAAAGGCTGTAGTTATCAGCAGGGAGACGTGAATCCCGTGGCGAAGCAAGGAAGGGAATGTAGAGACTGGAGCGACGGACGGCCTTATATAGGAAGGCAGCCAACAACGTGGGAGGTGATGGGATGGGGGACCCAACGCCGCCTCACATGGTGACCAAGCTGCAGGCTATGGGCGTATATATGTACGTAAATAGGATTCAGTTAGCGTTGGGAACCCGTGTACCAAATTTCTTGAAGATGGGCCCATAAGTAACAAAGACTGTTGAAAAGTTCAATATGGTGGCCGACAGTGGCATCATACCACTGAAATAAGTACGTACATTGGTTTCTGTTGGTGCAGGGAAGCCGCCTACCAAATTTCGAGAAGATGAGGCCATAAATAAGAAAGTTCAACATGGCGGACGTTGTTGATCATTACGCGTAGAATTTCGAAATGAAACCTGCTTAACTTTTGTAAGTACGCTGTAAGGAATGAGCCTGCCAAATTTCAGCCTTCTACCTATACGGGAAGTTGGAGAATTAGTGATGTTGGAAAATTCAATATGGCGGCTGACAGTGGCGTCATACCACCGAAATAAGTACGTACATTGGTTTTGGTTAGCTCAGGGAAGTCACCTACCAAATTTTGTGAAGATGGGGCCGTAAATAAGAAAGTTCAATATGGCGGACGTTGTTGACCGTTATGACCGTTACGCGTAGAATTTCGAAATGAAACCTGCTTAACTTTTGTAAGTAAGCTGTAAGGAATTGGCCTGCCAAATTTCAGCCTTCTACCTACATGGGAAGTTGGAGAATTAGTGACGTTTGGAAAATTCAATATGGCGGCCGACAGTGGCGTCATACCATCGAAATAAGTACGTACATCGGTTTTGGTTAGCGCAGGGAAGTCACCTACCGAATTTCGTGAAGATGGGGTCAGCCTTCTACCTACACGGGAAGTTTGAAAATTGGTGACATTGGAAAGTTCAATATGGCGGCCGACAGTGGCGTCATACCATCGAAATAAGTACATACATCGGTTTCGGTTAGCACAGGGAAGCCGCCTACCAAATTTCGTGAAGATGGGGCCATAAATAAGAAAGTTCAACATGGCGGACGTTGTCGACCGTTATCGACCGTTATGACCGTTACGTGTAGAATTTCGAAATGAAACCTGCTTAACTTTTGTAAGTGAGCTGTAAGGAATAAGCCTGCCAAATTTCAGCCTTCTACCTACACGGGAAGTTGGAGAATTAGTGATGAGTCAGTCAGTCAGTCAGTCAGTCAGTCAGTCAGTCAGTGAGTGAGTGAGGGCTTTGCCTTTTATTATTATAGATTATGCATTTTTAATCTATATAATTTATACTTGCATTTTACCTGAGAACTTGTCATATGACTCTATGGAAGAGGACAATTCAAAAGTAAACTTAATTGAATTAAATTGCTTTTTCTCTCAGCAAAATCTTTTTCCTCTTATATTTCAAGGACATTCATATTTGGCTACTATGAGCGAATGTAGGGTGTGTTTGTGTTTGAATGTGTTCCACTCAGATTTGGTTCTCATCTTTCTCACCACTCTGCAATAGTAGTAAATGTTTTTGAAAATTAATGAAAGGATACAAGAACTTGTGTTTTGTTCTTTTTCAGATTAAAAGGCAAATCATTTTTGCACTTTTTATTTCACCTTACTAAACACAGTAAAAAAGCGAAAGTGAAAGTGAAAAAGAACCACAAAATAAAGACAGTGAGCCCACAATGAAAATAAGTCTGATAGGACTTCACTGGAGGTCAGTTGCACTGTGTGGACTGACTGCTATGATTAGGAAATGGCCTAGAATACACCAATTCTTAAATGCAGACTCAATGTATTGACAAAAAACAGTTCTTGAATATTCTAGCATGTGTTTGAAACCTCCAATTTAAAACAAGTGGAGGACAATAAAATACAATTTTCTTTTAATCAAACATTTTATTATGAAAGTGTTCTTTTAAGACAAGGGACAGTAATAATGGGGACGTTAACACACCCTGTACATATGTGTGTGTGTGTGTGTGTGTATGACAGCCGACTGAAGTGTTGGCGCTGACTGTACCACAGGTATTCCAAGTGTGCTGTGGCAGAGCAATGATGTGGGAGTCATAGCCAAGGCCAAGGGATTGTACACTGGTGGTAGTACTGGTTTCATTGTAGTCCTTGAGATGTTATGCCGAATAATTTAATTAATGTTTGCATTTGTAACCATAAGTGTTGTTAATTTAGCAGTGTAGCAAAAATATGCAATTGGATATGTGTGTGAAACAAGTGTAAAGAAGACTGCTGAATTGTTGAATGAAGCATATAAAATAATGAGCAGGGCAATGATACTCTGGAGGTGGTAACATATCAGAAAGGAAAAAAACTAAAATTACAATATTAAAAGCAGTGAAAAAAGCTGCGTGTGCTTGTTCAAAGTCAGCGTCAACAAATTAGCAACTACTAATCTTTGACCCGTTTTTAAGCACTTCTAGATTTGTACAAAGTGTGATGTAAGCTACTTTGGTCTCCAGCCATGAGAAATTTTCAAATGTGGAATGATAGGCCTAGTCTCAAAGATTTCAATCAACCCTTGTGTATTTGTTTTCTTTATATTTTGTGCAATGGTTTACCAGTCATGTGTCCACAGTTTTTTTTGATTTGTAATTATTGTAAATTTCACTGGGCTGATCAGTGGAAGTGCCACTAACAAGAATAAATTGACCTGAATGAAAGTTACATTTTTAACATTCTGAATGAAATTTTTTGGCAATTCATAATACTACTAATTAGTCTACAGTGTTATATATGTAGCCACACGATTTTGTTACAAAGTTTTGTACTCGTGGACAATTACTGCATAAACTAAGGATGACCTGCTTTATCTTTTATTTTTGTTTTCTCTAGAATTACTGTATCACACAGTTTCCTGCCTTGTAGCCACATACTGGATAGGGTAGGCTCAGAAAATGGATTGAAGGACACAGGAACAGTCTAATAAATGATCAGTCCTGTGAGGATTTCCCTGTTTTATGTTTGTCTGTCAGCTCCTTGCCACGACCAAGGACAAGGCTTTAATGGCACTTTTCCCATCATTGCTGTTTTTCCAAAGAACCACAGTAACAGGTTTATTCATTAAGCCAGACACTGCACACTAGGAAGCTTGAAACCCGACAGGCACCTTTCACCTTTACATAGTAGAGCTGGTAGGTTTTTCCATGAAAACAAGAAACTTCTTTTTATAAATGCCCCTTCTGGAAGCTGAGAAGACGGGGCCTCCTTCAGCCAAGAGGAGCATTGCAAAGATAAACTCACCAGGAAAACTGACTCATGTAGCACAGAAAGCACCTCATTTGCAGCTGTGAAAATGTTTAAAAAATGTTAGCTTTGGAATCTTTTGAATGTGAGACCTTGTTTTCAAAATGTGATGCTCTTTGGGAAAGTCAATGCATTTGGCCCATGCAGTGCAGAGGTGTTACTTCACTTTAGAGTATCAGTCATTGAGGTAACCTTTATTCAGGCCCTCAATTCATTCTGGTCTCTTTTGTGGGTGCTGCCTATAAAGTTTGTAATGTGTTTGTAATGCAGTATACTACCATAACGTTTTATTTTGATAAGACCGGACGAGCAAACAGTGTGTGCCTTTTTCTCTTTTTATTTTGTCTTTATTGAACAGCACCAGAAAAAATAAATGTGTAAGGCATTACCAATCATATCACTAGGCATCAACCCACAATCAGGCATCAATAGCTGAACTGAAATGCACACTTATAGTGATATATAACAAAGCGGGTGATGAGGATAGAAAATCCTTATATTTAACAACTAGATGAAAATAAGTATGAAAAAGGGCAGAAAGCCCAAAGGCACAAACGCACAGCTGCTAAGCCCACAACCAGTTCATAAATGATGACAGTTTTACTGACATAGACTTCAGTTTCCTCATGACCCTACTCAGAATAACGTGACTTTGAAAGATGGATGACAACACTTTGGTCCCATCTTAGCCTTTAAGTTATTTTTAATGAGAAGATAAGAATAAAGGAAAGATGTGCAGTGGTTTGAACACCAAATGATTTGCATGTACACATAGACAAGCATACAAATGTACACACTATACATAGGCACTCACACCATTCATTCATATTTATCATCATTGTATATTTCAGTGAAACCTATATTCAAAGGACACTTAAATGATCTGCATACTTTACTATTGTTAGCATTTTTGGCAAAAACTACCTAAATTACTTGCTAAAGGTCACACAGGAAGCTGGTGGCAGGAAGCCTGTGGCTTAAAAATTATATGTCTTAGCAATGGCACGACACTGACATTAGAAATGAACTTTATATACAGCAGCATCTGTTCACACAAGCAGATCTATCAGCTGCCTACGGGCAAGTAACTCGGAGCCTCCAAGAAAGTATTAAAAGCAAATTAAATTAGAATAAGTTACAAATATTCAGTACAGATTGTTCCCTCCAAGGTGTTTTGCTGAGGAGTAATTAAAAGATACATTGACTAGCTTTTTTCCTGCCTGATAATGGATTTGTTCTGTTAGGAGGTGTTTCTTTCTTTAATAAGATGTTAAATGTCTACCACAACAGCCTTAGGAAGGCTTTGATTTTTCAGTTTTTCAATTGGAATTTAGGAATTTTAAAAGGGTTATGTTTTAAAAACAGGAAAAGGAAACAAACTGTTCATCCATAAGTCAATTTTCCAAATCTTCTTTTCCACTATGTAACACCAGGTGCAGGAATTAGTCACCATTTGATGGAATGCCAGTCCACTGAAGGGCACAGTCATTTACACTTTTTACATTCAAGTGGAACTTCAAATCTTTGGTATATGAGAGAAAAAAAACAGAATACCCTTGCAAACATGAATAGGATGTGTAGACTGTACAGAGGGTGTATGGTAGAATTCCTGATCCCAGGATTCTACAACAGTGAGGCAGCTGCACTAACCACTGTGACAGCATGTCATTCTAGAAGAATTGTTGAATTTTTATTTATAAGACAACTTTACACAAGATAATATCATTTGTGAAAGCTGGCCCGGCCACAGACAGGCAGACACGTCAATGTCACCCAAAACACGTTTATTACGAAGTGCCATATTTACAAAAGTGCCACACAAAACCCCAAAGTCCCCAAAAGTCCTGGCCACAACACAGTGCCTCACTTCTTCAGGCCGCCTCTTTCTTTCCTCCAGAGCTCCGTCCACTCCACTCCCGACTCTTGCCATCGTATGAAGGGAGGTGGGCCCTTTTCATACACACCTGGATGTGCTCCAGGTGCTTCCTGGCAATCTCCCACCGACATGCCCCAGTGTGGTGGAAGTGCCAGCGGCGTACCCGGAAGCACTCCGGGTGTCCCCAGTCTTCTTCCCCCCGGCCCTTCCGGGTGTGGCGGAAGTGCCGAGGTCCATTGCTCCAAAGGCACAGGGGTGCCCCCTGGCGGTGACTACGGGCCCCTACAGGGTTGAGCTTCTAAGCTCTGTACCATTGGCCCCCAAAGGAATCTGGGCGGTCGCCCCCACGTGGTCTGGGGAAGGCATAAGCCCTCCTCCGGTCTTCCTAGGTGTCCTGGCCGGGTCGCCACCCCACCCATCTCCGACACATTATACATTCCAATTGTTTGCTTGAGATAATAGCTCGATACAAAAGGGGAAGTGCCAGGCAATTAACCAAGAATAACATTAAAATCCACACTTACTATTGGAGCATGGGAGAAAGGCCACTGCCAGGGCATAGAAGGCTCTGCATAAGTTGTAGGATGAAGTAATAATGTACATTGTGACACCAGCACAAGAAGGGATTCCCCCTTGATGCTAGAGGGCTTATTATGATCAAGCATCAGCCAGGACATGGCAAGGCCAAGAGAATTGTTAGAAGCTAGGTTATTTCTGTGAAACAGAGACAGCACATTGTCATAAGTCAGGAACTGGCATCATCTTCTTCTTCTTCTTTCGGCTGCTCCCGTTAGGGGTTGTCACCGTGGATCATCTTTTTCCATATCTTTCTGTCCTATCCATCTTGTTCTGTCACACCCATCACCTTCATGTCCTCTCTCACCACATCCATAAACCTTCTCATAGACCTTCCTCTTTTCCTCTTCCCTGGCAGCTCTATCTTTAACATCCTTTTCCCAATATACCCAGCATCTCTCCCCTGCACATGTCAAAACCTAAGCAATCTCACCTCTGTGACTTTGTCTCCCAACTGTCCAACCTGAGCTGACCCTTGAATGTACTCATTTCTCTTTCCTGTCCATCCTTGTCATACTCAATTCAAAACTGGCATGATGTTACCCATTTAATTGTGACATTATGAATGAACTGAATGCCAATTGCAAAACTCCAGGTCATTAATGGGTTGCACGTAAATCCTGGGAGGCCCAACACTGTGTGTCATTAAGGCAACCTAGATATGCTGCCTGATGCACTTGGGACCTCACGTGCAATTCCTTGTACAGAATTCAAACTAAAACATAGCGAACAGACAAAACTAGAAATGTGCGTATGCACAAAAAAATTTAGATGCATAAAACTGTGTGCAAGCAAAGTTTACGCACTTTCCCTTTATAAATCCTAATAAATATGAATTTTAACGCACATGCATGAGCCTACAGCCCCACCCCAACTTCTCCTAGCATTTCACCTATTTGAATATACAAATCAATATAAATAGCCCCTTCCGTTCAGTGTTTTGTTAAAAGACCATGGCAAAATAATGTGTAAAAAATAAGAATTTTAGGGAATTGAAATGGATGCTCTGCTCAGTGAAGTGGAGGCAAGGAAAAATGTTTTATTTGGTGGCCTGAGCAGTGGTATAAGCAAGAAAAGGAAATTGATGGAGAGGCACAGTGTGGCTGAGGCACTTAAAAATTCAAGTTCAGAAAGTCGCACAGTTCCCGAAATAAAAAAAGAAGTGTTCAGATCTCAAAGTCAACGTGAAAAGGCGAGTCACACCATCTGAATTTTAAAACCAGTGGAGGAGGTAGAGGAATTCTGGGGCTCACACTGTTTGACCAGTGAGATTCTGCAGTGCAAGACACAACATTAATGAGATACATTTTTGCATCACAGATAATTTTCACATTAACAGAGTGGAAATACTTTGTATAAGCAAATTCATTCTCTGAAGGCACCTTTTTAGCAATATGCATGCAAAGGACTGCTTTGATAACATTTGGAAAACCAGATATTACTGTGAGTTGTGCTTTGTCTCATTATTATTTGGCTGCTAATTAAGGAAAAAGAAACAACTAAAGTGTCTGAGTCAAGTTAATTAAAACTAAGGCAAAAGAAGTTAATTAACACCAAAAACTAATTAAGATGGTTAGAATGAAAACCTGCAGCCACTGTGGCCCTCAAGGACTAGAGTTCGACACCCCGCTCTATGATCATCCAAGCTATGTTCGTTCCTTGAACATCTAATGGACGAGGAAATGTGATTTGTCCATAATATATACTGTTAAAGGACAGAAAAGGCCCCTAGGCACTCCTGGACAAATATAAACTTTATAAAAAACAAAATTGTGTGCAATTAGTTGAAGCCAGGTGTTGCAAAGTCAACTAGTTTCAGTAAATACCAGAAGACAGAGAAAACCGTTTGCATCACTGTAACTTTTCCTTTTTTCTGGTAGTACATACATCCAGCCATCGATCCATTTATCCAACCCGCTATATCCGCTACAGGGTCACGGGGATCTGCTGAAGCCAATCCCAGCCAACACAGGGCGCAAGGCAGGAAACAAACCCTGGGCAGGGCGCCAGCCCACCGCAGGTAATACATACAGTAAATCCAAAATTGTATTAATGATGCTAGAGAAAGTTATTTAGGCTTCCCAAATATCACAGAAGCAATAGACTGTACTCATGTGTGAATAACACCACCAACAAGCTAATAGAGGCTGACTATGGAAAATATAAATCATTACATCAGAGCATAGGTAAATCCTTTTAAATGACATTGACATATACTAAATGTGCTGTTATGAAGAATGTTCCTGTATGTAATTTTCACTTACATCCAAATGTGCTTCATATTGCTACTGAATGCTTACTTCATTTAAGTGTTGGAAGTATGATGTTCACAAATTACTACATTTATGATAAATCTGGACAGTTTAAAGGATAACTTTTAAAAATGGAACAATACTATTAACATTAAACTGAAAAATAATACTTTGAGTTTAAGGAACTGGGTTTAGCTTTAATAATTTAAGCATTGTTTGCAAGATGAGTCTCAAAGTTCACTTTTTTGATTCATATTTGGAATTTTTCCCTGAAAATCTTGGAGTGGTGAGTATAGAGCAGGGTGAAAGATTTCATCAGGATATTAAGGACATGGATATAAGGTTCCAGGAATACTGATGTATCTGTATGATGACAGGCTACTGCTGAATGACTTATAGGGACACACCAAAAAAAGTGTAAAAATGAGGTTTAGGTATCCAAAAAAATAAAAAATAAAATAAGTGACAAAAATTGTCATAAGATACATGTAAATCAATAAATATGTATTGTTGTTCTCTTTATATATATGTCAAAAATATTAGACTGACTACAGGGGGTAAAATTGATCAGCCACACCATGAAGTTATGGGAAAGAGTAGTGAGGTGATGATTAGTGAGCAGCAGTATGGTTTCATGCCAAGAAAGAGCACCACAAATGCAATGTTTGCTCTGAGGGTGCTGATGGAGAAGTATAGAGAAGACCAGAAGGAGTTGCATTGCGTCTTTGAGGACCTGGAGAAAGCATATGACAGGGTGCCTTGAGAGGAGCTGTGGTAGAGTATGAGGAACTCTGGCGTGCCAGAGAAGTACGTAAGAGTTGTACAGGATATGTATGAGGGAAGTGTGACTGTCGTGAGGTCTGCAGTAGGAGTGACATGCATTCAATGTGAAGGTGGGATTACATCAGGGATCAGCTCTGAGTTCTTTCTTATTTGCAATGGTGTTGACAAGGTTGACAGATGAGATTAGACAAGAGTCCCCTCGAACTATTATCTGACCTTCTTCATTCCTCTCCTTGACACCATACCCACCCATCACCTCCTCGTCTCCTCTGTTCCCTTCATCAACGTGTCCATTGAAATCTGCTAAAATCACCACTTTCTGTCCCTTGGGTACACTGTTCATCACTTCATCCAACTCACTCCAAAAATCATCTTTCTCATCCATCGCACGCCTAACTTGCGGGGCATATGCACTAACAACATTCATTATCACACCTCCAATTTCCAGCTTCATAATCATTACTCTGGGCGGCACGGTGGCGCAGTGGATTCGCTTCCCAGGTCCTCCCTGTATGGAGTTTGTATGTTCTCCCCGTGTCTGCGTGGGTTTATTCAGGGTGCTCCGGTTTCCTCCCACAGTCCAAAGACATGCAGGTTAGGTGCATTGGCGATTCTAAATTGTCCCTAGTGTGTGGGTGTCTGTGTGTGTGTGCGTGCCCTGCAGTGGGCTGGTGCCTTGCCCGGGGTTTGTTTCCTGCCTTGCTCCCTGTGTTGGCTGGGATTGGCTACAGCAGACCCCTGTGACCCTGTAGTTAGGATATAGTGGGTTGGATAATGGATGGGTGGATGGATAATCATTACTCTTACATTTTTTTCACTTCCAAAACAGTCTTGACATACTGTTCCTTCAGAATAACTCCTACCCCATTTCATCATGATAGAACAATTTGAATCCAGCTCCGATCCACCTGGCCTTACTTCCCTTTCAGTTAGTCTCTTGCACACAAAATGTATCAACCTTCCTTATCTCCATCATATCGACTAACTTTCTCCCCTTACAACAACAACAACAACAACAACATTTATTTATATAGCACGTTTCATACAAAAAAATTTAGCTCAAAGTGCTTTACAAAATGAATAGAAAAATAGAAGACACAATAAAAAATAAACATAAGTCAACATTAATTAACATAGAACAAGTAAGGTCCGATGGCCAGGGTGGACAGACAGAGAGGCTGGAGAAAAAAAATAAAATCTGTAGGGATTCCAGACCAAGAGACCGCCCAGTCCCCTCTGGGCAATCTACCTAACATAAATCAAAAAGTCCTCTTTGTATTTAGGGTTTTCATGGAAGGACTTGATGATGATGGTCATGTAGACTTCTGGCTTTCAGTCCATCAATGTTGGAGCATCATGATGCTTTGAGTAGGTGGTGGTGGCGCAGGCCGCCACCACAAAGAAACCGGAAAAAGAAACAGAAGAGAGAGTAGGGGTCAATACGGATTTTGGAGCCACTATGAATAGTTATTATGATGAATTGAACATACAGAGTATCAGTATTAAGTTAAAGTGAAGTTATAAAAAGGCCATGTTAAAGTAATGTGTTTTCAGCAGTGTTTTAAAGTGCTCCACTGTATTTGCCTGGCGAATTCCTATTGGCAGGCTATTCCAGATTCTAGGTGCATAACAGCAGAAGGCCACCTCACTACTTCTTTTAAGTTTAGCTTTTGGAATTATAAGGAGGCACTCATTTGAGGATCTGAGGTTACGATTTGGAATATAACGTGTCAGACATTCCGATATATAAGAATGATATAAGAATCACATATAAGAATTACCAGTCATACTGCCAACATTCAAAGTTTTTACAGTCAGTTCCACTTTCTTTATCTTCCTCCTCTCCTCTTTCCTTTGGACACGTTTTTCCCCCCCCCCTTCTTCGGCCAACAGTAGCCCAATTTCCACCATCACCCTGTTGGCTAACAGTAATGGCGGCGTTTGTTGTTAACCCGGGGCTTGACTGATCCAGTATGGAAATCTGTCCTGTTGTCCGGATGTTCATCTGGCAAAATTTTACACTGGATGCCCTTCCTGATGTAACCCTCTCCATTTATCTGGGCTTGGGATTGGCACAGAGAAACACACTGATTTGTCCATCCTCTGAGGCTGGCAAGTTTGCAGCACAATAGACAGAAATTACCAATGCAGATGGAGATGAAATCATTGAAAATAAAAATATAACCCACACATTCAGACGGTACAGTAAGTCCTTATATTCCATGCAGTTTAAAGAAATAGGATACAATACAAATACCACAGCTAGATACTCTTAGTGCAGAGGACCTGGGCAATCCTCTGACACTCTCAGAACTACTGTATGCTATAAACTTACTCCAAAGAGGTAAAGCAGCATGTCATGAAGGCTACCCAGTGGAATTTTATAAAAAAAATTTCAACAAAGTTAACTATGCTATTATTATTAAAAACGTTTAAAAAAGTTAGAGACAACAAAATTCCACCGCAAAGTTTTTGCCAAGCTTTAATTACCATTTTCCCAAGAAGAATAAGATCTTATTACAATGTGCGTTATACAGACCAGTCTCACTTATGAACAATGATTAAAACATTAGAATATTGCAACAATCTAGACGAAAACAGGCCATTCAGCTGAAAAAGCTTGCCAGTCCTATGTATTTATTTCTTCCAAAAAAACATCAAGTCGGGTTTTGAAAGTCCCTAAAGTTGTACTGTCTACCGCACTACTTGGTAGCTTATTCCAAGTGTCAATTGTTCTTTGTGTAAAGAAAAACTTCCTAATGTTTGTGCGAAATTTACCCTAAACAAGTTTCCAACTGTGACCCCATGTTCTTGATGAGCTCATTTTAAATAACAGTCTCGATCCACTGTACTAATTCTCTTTAAACACTTCAGTCATGTCACCTCTTAATCTTCTTTTGCTTAAACTGTATAGGCTCAGCTCTTTTAATCTTTCCTCATAATTCTACCCCTGTAGCCCTGGAATCAGCCTAGTTGCTCTAATCTGGACCTTTTCTAGTGCTGTTATGTCCTTTTTGTAGCCTGGAGACCAAAACTGCACACAGCACTCCAGATGAGGCCTCACCAGTGCATTATAAAGGTTGAGCATAACCTCCTTGGACTTGTACTCCACACATCGTGCTCTTTAACCTAACATTCTGTTTGTCTTCTGAACACTGACGGAAAGTCAACAACTTAGAGTCCACTATGACTCCTAAATTCTTCTCATAAGGTGTACTCTTGATTTTCCGACCGCCCATTGTGTATTGAAACCTAACATTTTTACTTCCGATGTGTAATACTTTACATTTACTGACATTAAATTTCATCTGCCACAAATCTGTCCAAGCCTGTATGCTATCCAAGTCTTTCTGTAATGATATAACGGATTCCAAATTATCTGAGAATCCACCAATTTTGGTATCATCTGCAAACTTGTTACTTATGTTCTATCTAAATCATTTATGCAGTATATGTTAAAAATAGCAGCGGTCCTAGGACTGACCCCTGAGGAACACCACTCTTAACATCAGCCAATTCTAATGAGGTTCCTTGCACCATCACCCTCTGCTTCCTGTGTCTGAGCCAATTCTGCACCCATCTACAAACATCATCCTGAACTCCCACTCTTTTAGTTTGATGCCCTACCTCACATGTAGCACCTTGTCAAATGCTTTCTGAAAGTCAAGATAAATAATATCATATGGTCCACTTTGATCGTATCCTTTTGTTGCCCCCTCATTGAATTCCAGCATGTTAGTAAAACATGACCTCCCTCTTCTGAACCTATGCTGACTGTTCCTAATAACTCCTGTCCTTGCCAGGTGTTGCTCAATCTTATCCTTAATAATTCCTTCCATCAATTTTCCTGTGATGCATGTTAAGCTTACTATGTTAAGATAAGATGTTAAGATACTTTCCAAAGCTCTAACTAGAAGGACTGAGAAAGTGCTTCCTTATGGTATATCAGAAAACCAAACCAAATTTATTAAAGGCAGGCACTTAGCTTCTAATCTTCTATGTTTGTTTAAGGTAATATACTCACCCATAAAATCTAAAACACCAGAGATCTTATTATTTTTGGATCCAGAAAAGGCATTTGACAGAATTGAATGGCGCTATCCATTCACCACATTGCACACATTTGTTTTGGCCCAATAATATGTACATGATTAAAACTACTTTATACCAGTCCTGAAGCCTCTAGCTGTAGTATCTATCTATCTAGTAACAATATGTTCGCAAACTACTTCAAACTAGAATGTGGTAGTCAACAAGGTTGTTCTCTATCATCATTGATTTTTGCAATTGCTATTGAGCCATTGGCCATTCGCTTTCAAAATACATTTGAGATAAAAGTGATTATCAGAGTAGGACTTGGACATCTATTCGTTTATTTTATTAGAACAGTTTAAATATTCTGTTCTAATAAGGTCTGTACAGGAAAGTCTCTGAAGCGTTTGTCGTATGAGAGCAGTATGGCTGAGGGAGCGTGTGCTTGATGCTGTATAATGATAATTCTCTTTCCGATCAGCTGCTGTAGAGCTGTTATTCCACACTCAGATACAGTGATTTAAATACTCTGAGTGGTGCAGTGAGTGTAACAACACTAAAGCAGCTATGGTATTTGGAATAGTTAGACCACTCCGTGGACCATTATGTTGTTACAGGTTAATTACAATCTGATGCCTTAAACTATTTAACAATATGCTGTTAATTTTAATGTGTTTGATAAAGCTGCGTCAGAGATGTGGATCTAAAAAAAAAAGGGAAACCACAATGGAACAAAAGCAGTGCTTCGATGCTGGGTGCTGCCAGTTTGCAAAACTAAACGGAGAACTTGCATACGCCAGGGATTGAGCTAGTGTGAAAATGTGCATGGCTTTACGCCAAGTTTATTTATTATACATTGTGATGTGAGCATGGAAACGGGAGTATGCAATATTTTTATGTGTACGCATCGTTTAAGCATGAGGCCCCTGGACACTAACACAAATTGATGAATATACACAAGCCTGGTCTACAATAGAAATAAAATCTTGCTTTACTTCTCCTGCTTTGTGCCCCAGTAAATACTTTTTATCGTCAATATACCAATAATCCAATTGGCCATCAATCAGAATATGGAACCAACATAGGATGCACTTCAAGGCAGAAAAACTTTTATCTGTTGCACCTCTAAATGATAATCGTGTGTTTCAATCCTCTTAAAATTGTACAGTATTTAATCTTTGGAAAACGTCCATGATTAAAACATGTAGATGATGTTTTTGCATCTTATAAACAATTATGCTTCAAGTTTAACTTCCCAGTATCACAATTCAAGTTTAACTTCCCAGTATCACAATTCAAGTTTAACTTCCCAGTATCACAATTTTTCCACTACTTTCAAATCTGAAAGATTGCCAAAAAGAACCTACCCAGTTTTCCACACCGCCCACCCATTTCTACACCAGAAGAAATACTGATCAGTCTTAAAGACTCAGACAGTATCTCAATAATATATACTGTAAAAACTAAGGTTAGGAATCAATTAAAAAATGAATTAATTGTATAAATGTATATAATTGCATACATTTATTAATAGATTAATCACATCTAACATTTAAACATGTTATAAACTACAGTTGACTTTGAATGCACTGCTGAAAACTGATTTAATTAAAAGAGTAATTATCTAATAAATGGGCATGCATTAAAACTTGTGTTAAAGCTCCTTAAATACTATCCTCAACGGTTTATCACCAAGAGCGACTTGATAATTATACTCTATGCAGTGGTTTTCAACTGGTACATTGTGGAAATAACAGTCTAGTGCCCCTAGGTCCTGACTTGAGAGAGACATGCCCCTCAGGTGACCTGTCTGAGGAGGAAGGCACTACCTGGAGAAGCAGACATAAAATTACCTCTGTGATTACTGTTTTGCAGACACAGCACTTACAAAGCACTTTAGCAGCCGGGAGACGTGTTGGGGGTATAGATTTAATGCTTTTGTGGTAGGTAGAATCATGATGTGCCTTGGGACTTTTGGGTTAAACAAAGTGTGTCACCGCAGAAAAATGGTTGAAAAATATTGCTCTCAACTACACTTTTGCTCCTGGCTTGTTAAAAAGATCTCTATCTTGCTAATAAACTGACACTGTGCATTACTTGGATGGTTATGTTGCATTCTTTGCAAAAATTAGTGAAGATACTGAAAATTTGAATCATGGGTAGGGATAATCATTACAGTACTATTCCGTAGAATTTTGCCATTGTATTAGGGCAGTCAGCTGGCTGGCAGACTGGCGAGTTAAATACAAAGGTAGTAGAAAATTATTTTGGTGTTAGTGCCTCTCAAAGATAATGTATTTAGCACTTTTTGATATGACATTGATTTGATCTTACAGAAACATGTGAAGGAAAAAAGAGAAAGCGTAATTTGTATCTTGGCATCTTTTCTCTAAAATTACACCAGGACTGCCATAAATCCCCCTCTCCACCCACTTTTCTCCCACTCCCCTGCACCTATGTCAGTATGTACAACTATAAATCAAGAAAATGAATACTAGTGCTACATATTGACATGCAGCATATTCTTGTAAAACATGTAATATGAAATATTGAAAGTTGTTGCTTTGTCATTGCTCCGGGTTTAAATGGAGTATTCGTCTTGCATTAGAGTACATTCTTTCTCCTTGCTGCATGATTCGTTCTTTGTGGTGTTCTGTGACTTTCTTAGCTTGCTTTCTGCTATTAGGCTTTTTGTTATGCCATCTGCAACTTTATTAAAAAAAATATTATTCTTTCAGAGGTTAGATGCTAAGGTTCCCTTCTTGAAATGATGGCTGCTTCTCAGCCTTCAGACTGGATTTCAGCTCTCAGGTTCACAATGAGAAGACTGTCAAATTCTGGATCTCCTAGGAAGAGTGGCTAATAACTTTTTAGGTTTCAGAGACCAGCTTTCAGGAGGTTATTTTGCATAATTCCCCTCTGTGATGGAAAATCACAGGGCTAGCTCCATGATCGCAAGATCACAACCAGGACCCTCCTGAAACCAAAAACATTGAAGAATGAACCAGGCAAATGAGGAAAACACACAGTCAGAAAGGGATGCAAAGTGTTGGAGTGCTTTTATTTGAAAAAAAAAACAAACAATAAAGTGTCTAAAGCAAGGTGCAAACAATCTTCAAATAAATAATTAATAAAATCCTGTGATTGTGAAGGTTAAAAATGTCCAATAAATAAATCTCATAAAAATGAAATTGAAATCCCAGGCAAAATCTGTCCTTTAAAATTCAATGCCAAGCCACAGTGCCCCTTTTCTAAAATCTTACATCCTCCTCTGCTTACCACCGATAGGATCTCTGCAGCTACAGTATAGAAGACCTCCATCAACAGACACAGTCCACCATAACACAGCTTGGATCCCCATTGTGAGTCCTCCCACAATCAGTGGGGAGCAATACTGATCCTTGCTTCTCCAACTCCTGCTGCCACTCCTTGGCCTTATGTGGGAGCCATGTTGGAGCAATCATTTACTCTTGCTCTCCAAATCATTCACTCGCAGTAACCCATGCACCTCAAGCACTAGCTGTGCGCTACTATTGCGGCTGTCTTCCTGAACGTCTGCTTCCACTCCTCTTGCATGGGCTCCTCCTCGATCCTGCTTTGTTCTCTTTCTCTTTCATTTCCCATAACTTCTGTTCTTCTTCTTTTCTATCCTTTTTTCTTCCATTCTTTTTCTCTCCTTCTGTTTCCTTTTCTTGTTCTTTTTGCTCCCTGATTCTGCCATGCAGGCTATTTTTATAAAAACAACTGGGTGCAGGTGCTGTTTTCCACCTGCTCTGAGGTGTACATGAAGAACCTGCTCAAATATCACATATAAATACGGCATCAGTCAAGCACCCCAATCAACCTCAGAGAGGTGCATGCACGCTTACATGTGCATTTGCACCTGCTTGGAGCCTGCATGCTCTGGGACTCGCAATTATTTATTAATATCGCACTTCACCACGGACCTCTTTTCACACCCTCCCTGAGAGAAAGCTAGAGAGGATGACCCAAAAGAATTCCCAGTGCGTGTCCAGTGAATATCCTAGAAAACTGCTCTTGCAGAAAGTTTTAAGAGAATGTATAACTAAAGGCACTTACAGGTACAAAATCAGTGTCTTCTCTTAGGTATAAAGGAGCCCCAGTCTTGACACACTTCTGCTGAATGATTTGTTGGCTGAATATCCTAAGTATTAGTGTGTCAGAGAGAGGATGTGCAACATTGTTCAGAATGGCACTTAATTTTTCTTTAATTCTCTCCTCCAATATTACTTCCCGTACAGGAGATTAAGAGTACATCCCATAATTGTACCTGTCTTTTTATTCAGATTGTTATTCAATGGGCCTCTCTTGAAGAGATAATTTAACAGCTGAAGTTCAGACATATTATGTATTATTGAGTGACACATAAAGCATGATTGAATTGACATCCTTGCAATTAATAATTCAAGAACCCAATCAATATTCCTAATTGTCAAATGAAAAAAAACTACATAAAAGCAAAGATAAGCACTATGCATGTATGTATGTTAATATAAAAATGAATACTGACAACAACTTAAGCAGTCAAATATTTTCCCACTTACACAAGACACTACTGCACCATGCATTGCTAAGTACTTCCTTGAGCCCAGTGTTACCACCATTCACAGTCCTCAACTAGATTCAGCTGGTTTCAGATAGAAAATGAACTTTTCTTGCGGGGACTGATGTGCCCCAAGTGTGGTGGGTTGCCAGATTAAAAATAGCCCTTCCTAAAATGTATTTCAATGAACTGAGAGTTTACCCTAGTACCCCATCAGCTATAGCCACCACCACGTGAATGTTCAGAAGCAAAGCCCATCTCTCAATTTACAGCCTCTAGATCTCACTAAATATGTGTAATGAGAAGTCAAGCAAAATGACTCCTTTTATTGCCTAACTAAAAAGATTACAATATGCAAACTTTTGAGGCAACTCAGGCCCCTTCTTCAGGCAAAATGATTAAGAGAGCCAATAAAGGGTGTAATTTTGCTTGATTTTTCATTACATCCATAATGGCTAAAATGGTATAACACCCTATATTCACTAAATGTTTAAAACTACTGCATGACTATGTGAAAAAGGGTAAGTGCCACTGGAAAAGCCATTATATTTGGTCTTATTGTATTCCCAGTGATTTCAAAAATGTCTGTTCAATTTAAACAGAAAAGAATCCAATAATCTGCAGTTTGTGAAATAGGCACTAGGTGGTGGTATATTCCCTTTCAAAATAATCTGCAATCTGCTTTTTAACTGGCAAAACTTAGACAAGCAAACTGTATACTACTGCACTTTGAATTGGTAATATAACAAACTATCTAGATGACAACAGCATGGCTGTCTACCCTAATGAATTTCTACTTCTCTGCTCACTCATTCAGTTTTATTAGGTTGATTTGGACTACAACTCAGTACAGTCATGAGGAAAGACCAATGAGTATTCCTTAGTAATTTGACCTGTAAGGTGCTTTGTCTCTCACACACAATAAAGAATAAAAGAGTGTGATTCAGAGTGAGATGTTGGTAGAAATATTAATTATATAGATAGTGTTATGGACAGCCAGGACCTTTGCCCAGCTGGGATGTAATTATTGTGGAAGGACCTAGGGAGAGAGCAGGCTGAGGTCATTATCTCCCCCAGGACGCTAGACGGCAGGGCCCCCTGGGTTGCTGTGGCTCCACAGATTAGTGCAGGGAATGCTGGGAGTTGGAGCTTGTTGCAGCCCTTTTGAGTTCCGTGAATGCTGCCAGGGGGAGCTGTGGGATCAATTGAGCACTTCATGCAGGAATGCTACTTCCGAGTGCTCTATAAAATGAGGCAGCTGCCACTACTCTAGGAGCCACATTCAGCAGGGAGGTGGAAAAAGCTTGCTGGAGGAGTGAAGGTGAAGAAAGAGAGAGAAAGAGAGAGAGAGAGAAGAAGAAGAAGAAGAAGAAGAAGAAGAAGAAGAAGAAGAAGAAGAAGAAAAGTACTGTGATTTGTGCTTGTGCTAATGTGGGGATTGAGGGAAAAGCTCTTCCCCATTTGAATAAAGTGTGTGCCGTGTTGTAACTTGTGTCCTGGTGTTTGCGTGCACCAGGTTTGCGCTGCTGGAGCACCCTCATCAGGCCTCAAGTTGTGTAGTCGGCAGGATTCCACTCTAACACTCTAACACAACAGTGCCAGTGCCAGCAGATGAAAGTGCAGAAGCACACACATAGTGCCACTAAAGAGGCTTTTGGAAACACTCCCCCCCCCCCGCCCCCCCAATAGCGAAGAAAAAGGCCAGGCGAGGAACAATGGCAACAGGTGCCACACTCATGACATTGTCAATGGCGACTGTAACGGTGTTCTGGGAAGAGCGGCCACTTGGAAGAAAGAAGCTCCGGAGGATGGGATTCGTAATGAGGTAGGCACCAGCCCTAGAAATGATTTGCCTTTGGGAGTGTGTCATGTCTGTTCTATTTGTCTACCTCCTAGATGGTGAGTGACTGGGTCCGCATCTGTGGCTGAAGCACATCTATCCATGGGAAGATGGCTGGGCAGACTCGGAGGAATCGACGGACAGAGACAGGGGCCTGCTGCTCGCCGAAAGATGAAGGCTGGAGGAGAAGGAGTGCCTGGAGACTTACTCCACCAATGGGGCTAAGCAGACAGAGGAGGGGGCGGTGGAGGGTCTTGCCGCATTCCCTGATGCAGGTAAAAGTGTGGAGGGCGTGTGCTGGGAGCCTGCCGTTAAACAAACAGAGGCAGGGATGGTGAATCTTCACCCTGAGTCCAAAGTACGTCCAACTGAGTCTCTACTCAAGGAACACAGGCGTAATGGCTCATAGCCACCGGCTGAGATCAGTTAATGTGGGGTTCTCATACGCAAGCTGGATTTGGTGCTCCAGCCCATACAGGATGTTTCGCAGGTGCTGGGTCTGCTGAAGCGGACAATCGAGGGGCTAGAGAGAATGGCCGAAGCTCCCCTGGAGGCAGTGCACAAGTGGCTGAGGTGGCATGGAGAAGGACTCTCCACCCATCTAGATGTGGCTGTTACAGATAGGTGACACCTATACCATACTAGAAAGTGGGGTGCAGAGCAAAGGGGCCCCAAAAGTAAATAATACCAGGTGCCAAGTAGCCACAACCCCTACAGTAGACAGGACATGGACGTGATGACCAATCGCACAGTGGGGGCAGAAATAGCCGAAGTGCACAAAAGGGACCAGCTTGTATGTGTTGGCGCCCAGAGTGCCCTGCGCAATTACCAGCACCTGTCTCACGTAAGTTGAAGGGGGTGCAGACAGTGTCGGGTCTCTCTTCTTGTCTTAGAGAGATCCAGACTGTTGCTGCATTCCAGAACAGAAGGAAGACCCAGAAAGGAAGTGCAGCACTCGATCCCATGCTCTCATGTGCAGTGGACGGTCACTCTCCACAGAGGTGGAGAGACGAGCCGACCTCCACTGGGCGTACTTCCCGTCCTGCTTTCAATGCCACGGGGTGCGAGCAGGAGGGGAGCGGCTCTGTTATGAATGCCGCCGGAGTCAGTGTCTGCAAAGCATCTTCCAATCACTGTTATATTTTTATTTTTCAGGGCATAGCTGTGGACTGGCCATCATGGACAATCCCTCCTGGACAAAGACAGCCCTTGTGGGATGGAATGCTTCAAAGTCAAAGCGAATTTTATTGTCATCTCAACCATATACAAGTATACAGATAGATGCAATTGCGAAGCTCAGGGTCCACAGTGTAATAACATGAAGTGCAATAATAAATTAAAATTAAAATTTTAAATTAAAACACAAACAAGACAAGACATTGTGCAAAGACAAAGAAGTAGCAGCAATATTGATGTGTAGTAAGCAATATGAACATTGATACAATGTATGGTATTTGCAATCTAGATACATAAATATAGTCAATAGATATATAATATAATAATAAATAATATAGATAATACAGAAGTTATCAGTGAATGATAATAGTTGTTTAAGACATGTGTAAACAATGACAGGTCAGAATGTTTTACAGCAGAAGGAGATCAAGAATGTCAAAATACTTAAAGGTCAGTATAGGATTTTCAGTTCTTTTTTTACATGCACACTAATCTTTGCAGGAAAGTGGCTTGCATGTATAAAAGTTCTGTTTTTATAGGTGGTTGAGGCAGTGTGGAAGATCCCAGGTGCAGCTTGGTGTTAAGGAGTCTGACAGCTTGGGGGTAAAAACTGTCCTGCAGCTTGGCAGATCTGGCTCTGATTCTGCAGTATCTTCTCTTGGATGGCGAAAAGTGTGAAAAGTCCATGTGAGCAGTGTAAGGGGTCCTGCACAATGCTGCAGGCCTTGCGGACACTGCATTTGTAAAATATGTCCTGTAGTGAAGGGAGATGCACCCAATAATGTTCTCTGCTGTCTTCACTATCCTTTGCAGGCACTTGCGGTTGGATATGTTGCAGTTGCCATACCAGACAGTGATGCGGCTGGTCAGAACACTCTCAATGGTACCTCTGTAGAACATGGTGAGGAGGGAAGACTTGCTCGCTTCAGCCGCCTCAGGAAGTGTAGTCTCTGCTGGACTTTCTTGATTAGTGATGAGGTGTTATGCATCTACGTGAGTTCCTCAGTTATGTGCACACCAAAAAACTTGGTACTCCTAATAGTCTCCACATCTAAACCATTGATGCTGAGTGGGAAGGGGGCAGGATGTGATTTTCTGAAGTCCACGATTATCTCTTTTGTCTTGTTGACATTGAGAGATCCCCTCCTTGAATCGCCACCTTATCGTGGTGGAGGGGTTTGCATGTCCCAATGATCCTAGGAGCTCTGTTGTCCGGGGCTTTATGCCCCTGGTAGGGCCACCCAAGGCAAACTGGTCCTAGGTGAGGGATGAGACAAAGAGCAGTTCAATAGACCTATGATGAATAAAAAATTTGGACAGTGTTTTCCCTTGCCCGGACACGGGTCACCGGGGTCCCCCTCTGGAGCCAGGCCTGGAGGTGGGGCTCGATGGCAAGCGCCTGGTGGCTGGGCCTGCACCCATGGGGCTCGGCCAGGCACAGCCAGAAGAGGCAACGTGGGTCCTCCTTCCTATGGGCTCACCACCTATGGGGGGGGGGCCAAGGTGGTCAGGTGCAGTGTGAGTTGGGTGGTGGCCGAAGGCGGGGACCTTGTCGGTCCAATCCTCGGCTACAGAAGCTGGCTCTTGGGACGTGGAATGTCACCTCTCTGAAGGGGAAGGAGCCTGAGCTAGTGCGTGAGGTCGAGAGGTTCCGGCTAGATATAGTCGGGCTCACCTCAATGCACAGCTTGGACTCTGGAACCAATCTCCTTGAGAGGGGCTGGACTCTCTACCACTCTGGAGTTGCCACCGGTGAGAGGCACCAAGCGGGTGTGGGCATACTTATTGCCCCCCAACTTGGAGCCTGTACATTGGGGTTTACCCCGGTGGACGAGAGGGTAGCCTTCCTCCACCTTTGGGTGGGGGGCCGGATCCTAACTGTTGTTTGTGCGTATGTGCCGAACAGCAGTTTGGAGTACCCACCCTTTTTGGAGTCCCTGGAGGTGGTGCTAGAGGGCATACCTTCTGGGGACTCCCTCGTACTGCTAGGAGACTTCAATGCTCACGCGGGCAATGACAGTGAGACCTGGAAGGGCGTGATT
>JANRMT010062856.1:33750537-33770182 GCA_026402145.1 Polypterus bichir lapradei
TAATGGTTACATGTGTTTGATGATCAGAAACATTTTGTGTGACAAACTATGCAAAAGAATAAGAAATCAGGAAGGGGGCAAATAGTTTTTCACACCACTGTATATTTTGTTTTTCAGTCATATAGTCCCACAGGAATTAAAATTAACAAGCTTCATAGCATCAACAAAACGGGTGGATTTATCCAGGTTAGGGATTTTAATTTCAAATGACAAAACATCTCCATCAAAGACACAGCATCATGAACTTGAAACTCCAAACAATATAATATGTAGTGTTGATATGGTTCAAAAGTCGTTTTAAACTCAAAGCCCTAAACAAGCAGCTAATTAAACAATGCAAAATCATCTTTGGGTTTAAAAAGAAAAAGCACGAGTGCTGAGCGTCTGAAGTCGTTATGTGGTGTAATATACAGGATCGTTCCATTATTTTAGGAAAAAAAAATATTTACGTCAATGACATTGTTGAGTATATAAAAAGCTAACGGTATAATTACAGTTTCCTTGAAGTGTCCAATTGTTTTTGTTTGTTTTTTATTTTTTTTTAAAGTACTTTTTTTTTTCAAATATAATATCCTGCGCTGTTTTTGCCCCTTCTTTGGATGTAATGGAACATATCTTTTTTTGTGCATGCGTAAATGCGTTCCCTGTGAAGTGTCCTTAGCTTTTCCACGCATCAGATGCTACATTTCGAAACGTTCTCACTGTAAGGTTATTAACAATGTTACATAGATAAGTAAAATACTGCTTTGCTCTTCACAGCTGATAAGTAACATATTTCCGCATATAAACCAATGGATTCAATTGATGAAGTCACACTGAAAATATTAAAATGTAAGTTTCTAATTCACATTTACTGTTGCTGCAGTGCATTCTGTTTTTATGAATCCACAAGAATTCACCTGTCCACGTTGATACCTATAATCATTACGACACAAAACAGAAGTAGTGGGGCAAGCTAGTTTCGTGTAACCATTACATAAAATTTTAAAAATAAGTTTTTATGTTATAAATATTTGTTTTTTCATTTCCGGTTTTCACCTTTGCAATTTATCCAGCAAACACTGGTCTGAATTATAGCTTCCACTGCACGCAGTTCTTGCATTCAAACATATTGGTACATGTAGCGCTTCTCTTGCCATTTTAGGCATTAATGAGTAGTTTGAGGCTGCACAGCAACACTGGACTCTTTTATCGAGTGCCATCATTGTTAGATTTCATATACAGTGATCCCTCGCTATATCGCGCTTCGACTTTCGCGGCTTCACTCCATCGCGGATTTTAAATGTAAGCATATCTAAATATATATCACGGATTTTTCGCTGGTTCGCAGATTTCTGCGGACAATGGGTCTTTCAATTTATGTTACATGCTTCCTCAGTTTGTTTGCCCAGTTGATTTCATACAAGGGACGCTATTGGCGGATGGCTGAGAAGTTACCCAATCAGAGCACGTATTACATATTAAATAAAACTCCTCAATGATATACAATATGCTTCCCACGCGGTGCTTTGCACACTTAAAAGCTCTAACATCCCGTATTGATTTTTCATTGTTTGCTTTTCTCCGTCTCTCTTACTCTGTCTGAGAAATATGGGCAGATACTTATCCATCATGCAATACCATCAGGGATGCATATGATGGGCCCCATTATCTGCTCCTGACGGAGGGGGTGTGAACAGAGGCGCTGTTTGCACAGTGGCTGTTTGCTTAGAAGATACGGACGCTCCTCTAAAAAATGCTGAAAAGCTACCTTCACATTGATCCCTTCATTGCGCCGCTTTATCACGGTGCTTGCATACTTAAAAGTGCAACAGCCCTATTGATTTTTGATTGTTTACTTTACTCTCTCTCTCTGACATTCTCCGCTCCTGACGCGCACCTTGAAGAGGAAGATATGTTTGCATTCTTTTAATTGTGAGAAAGAACTGTCA
This sequence comes from Polypterus bichir lapradei, assembly GCA_026402145.1. Taxonomy (NCBI): domain Eukaryota; kingdom Metazoa; phylum Chordata; class Cladistia; order Polypteriformes; family Polypteridae; genus Polypterus; species Polypterus bichir. The sequence goes on from JANRMT010062856.1 coordinate 33,752,469, forward strand.
TCTCTGTCTTGTCATGGAGCACAGTTTAAACTTTTGACTAAAGGGTGTTATTTCATGTCTAGAGGGCTCTAATAATGTTAAAAAACGTATTTAGAAGGTCGTAAACAGGTTTTCAATGCTCTAACTGCGAAAATATTAGATTTATAAATAAAGAATCCTACTTCGTGGAAATTCATTTATCTGTCTGGAGCGGATTAATCGCTATAAACAAGGGTTTACTGTATAACTGTGCGGAAAATATTTATAAACAGTGTGGGAGAGTTTCTAAGAGCTTAAAATATATAAAAATAACCATACAAACATATGGTTTCTACTTCGCGGATTTTCACCTATCGCGGGGGGGTTCTGGAAAGCAACCCCCGTGATCGAGGAGGGATTACTGTATACAGAGAGTTATTATGAAATAAATGTTAGTTAAATATCATTGATTTATTTGTTACAGTGATTTATTAAAAAAGTTGTTAAAGATGTTCTGATACAGACTTCTGCTTGCTTAAAAATAAATTAAAATGTATCTTTTAAGAATGTGCCAAGTTCTATCTGCATTGCACACGCCTCATGTTATTACTGGTAGTAAAAGCGAACACGACCAAGTCACTTATATTTGAGATATCTTTAAAGAAAAACTTTAAAATTTAGAAGTCAGTATTTTAAAATTACTATCGATTTTGAGGTATCCACAAGTGTAAGCTCATTGCTTGAATATAAAAAGATTGCTGCACTTGAAACTGCAAGAGGAGCACCCATCTCCCTTAACTTCGATATCAATACCATACATGAGCGCGTCATATAAAAAAATCGAAGGTTTGGGTACGACTTGTACAGCTTCGCCTATATTCTAGAGCCAGCCCTGAGTGAGACGGTGCTCTTTATTACTTTAATGGCATAAGTGAAGGCCCCAGTTTGAGTGAAATGTTAACGCCCTGCTAATTTTATACACTCACAAATTAAGTTAGTAAGTCGTATGTATCGCGTCCTTAATCAGGCAACACAGTAAATACACCTCTGTAGGATATCTCTACTTGCCTAAAACCTCAGTATGATATACAGTGGAACCTCGGTTCACGAACGTCTCGGAACACGTACAATTTGGTTTACGACCTAAAAGTTCGCCAAACTTTTGCCTTTGTTCACGACCACCGACCCGGTATACGAACAAACCAGTTTCCATTTTGGTTTGTGCGCGCTGATGATTTCTGCACATGTTGCATTGTTCTCAGTTAGACGTGCGTGCTTGCACGTGCGTGCATGCTTTCGCTGTGAACTCTTTGTGCTCTATTTCGTTTCCCTTCTGGTTCGTACACGCTGATTACTGCATTTAAGCACGTGTTCAGCCTCTCCCTGTGCATTGTTCTCAGTGAGACGTGCATGCTTTTGGTGTGAACTCTTTCTGCGCTACAGTATTTTGTGTGCTTTTGCAGTTAACCATGACTTCTAAGCAAGTGAAGAGTGGTGAGAAGAAAGGTTTGAAGAAAATTGAAATCGAAGTAAAGAAAGAAATTATTGAAAAGCATGAGTGTGGTGTTCGTGTTACTGATCTTGCCGCCGAGTACAAGAAGTCAAAATCTACGATTTCGACTATTCTAAAGCAGAAAGAGGCCATTAAAGCAAGTCATGCTGCAAAAGGAATTAATGTGTTAACCAGGCAGAGGCTTCAAGTGCTGGAAGAGGTGGAAAAACTGTTGCTAGTGTGGCTGGATGAGAAGCAACTTGCAGGGGACAGCGCAAGCAAGGCAATGTTATGTGAGAAAGCCAGGAAGATTCATGGCGATTTGCTGCAAAACTATCTTTCTACGAGTGCCGAAAGTGAGGAATTTAAAGCCAGTAGAGGATGGTTTGAAAAGTTTCGCAAGAGAAGTGGCATTCATAGTGTGGTAAGGCATGCAGAGGCTGCTAGTTCAAACGCTGAAGCTGCGAAATAATTTGTGATAAATTTCATAAAATTAGTGGAGGACGAAGGCTACATCTGGCAACAAGTCTTCAACTGTGACGAGACCGGATTATTCTGGAAGAGGATGCCGAAGAGGACCTACATTACCAAGGAAAAGAAGGCTATGCCTGGCCATAAACCAATGAAGGACAGGTTTGCTGTGTGCTAACGCTAGTGGCGATGTAAAAATCAAGCCACAACTTGTTTACCAATTTGAGAACCCACGTGCTTTCAAGCAGCACAATGTAAACAAAGCCAGACTGCCCGTGATGTGGAGGGCAAACACAAAGGGTTGGGTCACAAGGACCTTGTTTTTGGAATGGCTGCACGAGGCTTTCGCTCCCGCCGTGCAGCGATATCTCGAAGAGAATAACCTGCCTAAAAAATGCCTTCTTCTGATGGACAATGCTCCGGCACACCCTCCAAATTTGGTTGACGATATGGTTGAGGAGTACGACTTTATTAAGGTCGTGTTCTTCCCCCCCAACATGACTCCTCTTCTACAGCCCATGGACCAGCAGGTCATTTCAAATTTTAAGCAAGCTGTACACCAAAGGACTATTCACCAGGTGTTTCAATGTGACCGAGGAGACGTCTTTGACCATGAAAGAGTTCTGGAAGAACCATTTTAATATCGTTCATTGCATCAGCCTCATTGATTAAGCCTGGGAAGATGTCACACACCGGACCTTGATCTCGGCCTGGAAGAAACTTTGGCCTGAATGCGTCCCTGAACAGGTTTTAGAAAGCTTTGAGCCTCCTATTGTGGATGAGATTGTGTCCATGGGCAAGAGCAAGGGTCTTGAAGTGGACAATGAGGACATCAAAGAGCTGGTCCTGGATCACAAGGAGGAGCTGACGACAGAGGAACTTGCTGAACTCCAGCAGGTGCAGCTTAGGTTGCTTACCGAGGAGCAGTCCTCCAGGGAAGAAGAGGAAAGGGTGGATATAAAAAGTGATGCGATAAAAGCCATCATGAAAAAATGGAACAAGTGCCAGGATTTTTTTGAGAAGAACCACCCTGACAAAGTGGTTACGAACAGAGTGATAAACTTGATGAACGACAATGTCATCTCGCATTTCCGAAAAATTTTAATGCGTAGGAAAAGGCAAGTCACATTAGACCGGTATTTCTCGAAGTCTGATCCACCAACTAAACAGCTAAAAACACCAGAAACCCAAGAAATCACAACAGAGAAAACACATGAAGGAGAACATTCCTCCCTCGCGGAACCGGACTCTCCCTCAAAACTGTAACCTCCTCTCCATCCAGTTCCTCTTCACTTGCTTCATGCCGGAACTCGACTCATGCAAGGATAGTTTTCTTGGTGGTTTATGGTTAGTTTTTGTATTACGGAATTTTCGAATGTTAATTTTTTGGTTCGTAGCGTGATTTGTTGCAATGTTACTTTTCTTGGTTGTTTATTAAGTTATGGATTTTTCAAATGTTCATTTTTTTCCCAGTGTTTAAAACTCATTTAAAAAAAGTGTTTACAGCGAGTGGTTCGTAGCGTGATTTGTTGCAATGTTACTTTTCTTGGTTGTTTATTAAATTACAGATTTCTCAAATGTTCGTTTTTTTCCCTGGGCTTAAAACTCATTAAAAAAGTGTTTACAGCGAGCAGTTCGTAAGGCTATAACTCTTGCAATGTTAGTTTTCTCTGTTGTTCAAGGATTTCTCAGTGTTATTCAATGTTTTTACATTTAGTTTACTATTATGCTGTGCATTCTATGGTATAATTAACTCTTTTTGCTTAAAAATCTTTAAAAAAAAATATATTTACATACAGTTCATTCGGTCTGGTGCAGATTAATTGTATTTACATACAATCCTATGGGGGAAATTACTTTGGTTCACGACCAATTCAGTTTACGACCAGAGTTTTGGAATGAATTATGGTCGTGAACTGAGGTTCCACTTTACTTGTTCAGAAAAGAAACAAAATATAAAACATTTATAAAAAGGTATCATGATTTGCACTTGTACCATCTTTCAAGAAACTCTTAAACTTATCAAAATTAGTAAATTTAGCACTTAAAGCCTTAAACCTGAGTTGGAAAAGACTGCCGGTAATTGTGCAGATGACGTCCAAATTTGAATGAATTACACTGCAAAACATTTTTTCTTAACAAGTAAAAATTTCTTAGTTTAAGGTAATATATCTAATATTTTGCCCCAAGAGATTAAATATCTCATGTTGCAATGATACTTGCTAGATTATTTTGCTCAATTCAAGATAATTGGTCTTACGCTATCTGACTTAGATATAAAAGTGTAATTCCAAGACAATTTCAGCTTAAAAAAAGCACAACTGTGAGAGAAAAGCCTGTTCTCAACCACAGCGATGAGCATAGCAAGACATGTATTCTTATTTCAAGAACCAAAACTTTCTAGGTTTGTCTTGTTTTAAGATATGAGTAAGACACAACCCAGAGACTTAAATTAAACACTTTTTATTCCAGAAAGGTTTTAGAATACAACCTTGATTTTGTTAACAACTACGACATTTCAGATTAACACTTGCCTAATTCAGTGGCCTTTCTCTGTAACTAGTATGATTTAACAGCTGGATTCCCTGCAAAGGGTAGTACTTTATTATATTCAAATGGTAATATTTTTCTTCAAATCAAAATAGTTTCCACATTTTAAAATAAATGACCCTTGTATAAAAAATGTGTCTAGTGGTTTGATGCAAGAGTTTTTTCACTGTGCCATATAAATGGCTTAATCCAAACAGTGTTGCTGGAATTTATTAACATAAAAAGAAAAGTTCAAGAATATAGGAATCTTTAAAAGTTTTATATAGTTCAATGATATCCAAATGGTAGTACTTCACAAGAATATATACTCAGCAAAAAAAGAAACGTCCCTTTTTCAGGACTGTGTATTTCAACAATAATGTTTTAAAAATCCAAACAACTTTACAGATCTTCATTGTAAATTGTTTAAACAATGTTTTCCATGCATGTTCAATTAACCATAATCAATTAATTAACATGCACCTGTGGAATGGTCGTTAAGACCTTAACAGCTTACAGAAAGTAAGCATTTAAGGTCACAGTTCTAAAAACGCAGGACACTAAAGAGACTTGTCTACCGACTGTGAAAAACACCCAAAGAAAGATGCCCAGGGTCCCTGCTCATCTGCGTGAACGTGCATTAGGCATGCTGCAGGGACGCATGAGGACTGCTGATGTGGCTAGGGCAATAAATTGCCATGTCCACACTGTGAGACGCCTAAGACAGCGCTACAGGGAGACAGGAAGGACAGCTGATCATCCTCGCAGTGGAAGACCACGTGTAACAACACCTGCACAGGATCGGTACATCCGAATATCACACCTGCGTGACAGGTACAGGATGGCCACAACAACTGCCCGAGTCACACCAGGAACACACAATCCCTCCATCAGTGCTCAGACTGTCCGCAATAGGCTGAGAGAGGCTGGACTGAGGGCTTGCAGGCCTGTTGTAAGGCAGGTCCTTACCAGACATCACCAGCAACAATGCCTCCTATGGGCACAAACCCACCTTCGCTGGACCAGACAGGAATGGCAAAAAGTGCGTGAGTTTCTGCATGACAGCAATGTCAGTGTTCTGCCATGGCCAGCGAAGAGCCCAGATCTCAATCCCATTGAGCACGTCTGGGACCTGTTGGATCGCAGGATGAGGGCTAGGGCCATTCCCCCCAGAAATGTCCAGGAACTTGGAGGTGCCTTGGTGGAAGAGTGGGGTAACATCTCACAGCAAGAACTGACAAATCTGGTCCAGTCCATGAGGAGGAGATGCACTGCAGTACTTCAAGCAGCTGGTGGCCACACCAGATACTGACTGGTACTTTTGATTTTGAGCCTCCCTTCATTCAGGGACACATTGTGAAACATTTTTAGTTTATGTCTTATGGTGTTGACTCTTTTAGTGTTCATACAAATATTTACACATTAAGTCTACTGAAAGTAAAAACAGTTGAAAGTCAGGGGACGTTTCTTTTTTTGCTGAGTATATATTTTGTTTTTCGTTTTTCGTTTTTATTTTTTATTTTTGTTTTTTTGTTTTAAAATTTAAAAAAGTAAATACAGGTGTTTATGTTATAACACCAGACTCTTTTTATCGAGCGCCATCATTGTTAGATTTCATATATACAGAGAGTTGTTATGAAATAAATGTTAGTTAAATGCCGTTGATTTATTTGTTAAAGTGATTTATTAAAAAAGTTGTTAAAGACATTCTGATACAGACTTCGGCTTGCTTAAAAATACATTGAAATGTATCTTTTAAAAATGTGCCGAGTTCTAAATGCATTGCGCGTGCCTCGAATTATTACCGGTAGTAAAAGCGAACACGACCCAAGTTGCTTCTATTTGAGATACCTTTAAAGAAAAACTTTAAAATTTAAAGGCCAATATTTTAAAATTATTATCGATTTTGAGGTATCCACAATTGTAAGCTCATTGCTGGAATATAAAAAGATCGCTGCACTTGAAACTGCAATGGGAGAACCCATCTCTTTTAACTTCGTTAGCACTACCATACATGAGCGCGTCATATATTTTTTTTTTTTTTCTTTTTTTTCTAGAGTCAGCCCTGAGTGAGACGGTGCTCTTTACTACTTTAATGGCACAGGTGAAGGCCCCAATCTGAGTGAAATGTTAACACCCTGCTAATTTTATACACACACAAATTAAGTTAGTAAGTCGTGTGTATCGTGTCTTTGATCAGGCAACACAGTAAATACACCTCTGTAGGATATTTCTACTTGCCTAAAACCTCAGCATGATATACTAATTCAGAAAGGAAACAAAATGTAAAACATTTATAAAAAGGTATCATGACTTGCACTTGTATCATCTTTCAAGAAACTCTTAAACTTATAAAAATTTGTAAATTTAGCACTTAAAGCTTAAAACCTGAGTTGGAAATGACTGCTGGTAATTGTGCAGATGATGTCCAAATATGAATGAATTACTGGTCTTCTCTGTTGCTTTCAAGTTGCAAATGTTACAGAAGATCTTCTAGGGACTCTTTCACGTGAAGATCTGAACATTTCCTTCAGAGAAAACCTCATGGCCAGCAGTACATCAATAGGTCAGCATTATTTATTTATTTATTTATTATTTTTTTAAGAAATATTGTTGAGCAAACAATGTAGTTATTATCACTTTTGCTGTGTTCTTTTTGTTGAGATTAAAGGCTTCTGTAGCAACTTTTATGTCAGAAGTGTCCATGTCCTGATGATATCTGAGATCAAGCAGGGGAGAAATATAAATGATAATAGGGAAAAGGAGGACATTTATGATATGAAAGTGATGACAACATAAATATATATTTATATATGTGGAAATTTGAAGAGTAGAAACTTGGGCTTGGTCCTTCTCAATTCAAATTTTCCATAATTCAATAAAAGCAGTTTGAAATGTCACACCTGAGCACAGGACAGCTCATGCATCCATCAAGGCTGTTGCCCCAACATGTTCACCTCACCATATGAATCTTTGTGTAAACACATATTTATGTATGTTTGTAATTTAGTCTATATTAATTTACAAATGTTTTGATAAACTTTATCATGGCGCCAGAGAATGATAGCGTGTTACATGTTAATTAGCACACACAAGTAAGAATTTCACAGTACTCATGTAGCACTTATTTAGTTCAATACAACGTAGTGTGAATATACTCCATATCAATAGATAACTGAGCACATATTGTTTCTGTGTTTTATCAGGAAGTAAAGAAGATGACTACTATCTTGTTTTTAGTTACCGTAGATCCCGGAATACAAGCCGACCCGGTATATTAGCCGATCCCCTTCTCTACCGACTAAATTACATGTATTTGCCGATGACCGGTATTTAAGCCGACCCCTTTCTCCAAGCAAAATTTTCTAAATTTCCTTAAAAGCGTCTCTTCGGGTATATTTATAATGTTTATCGGCGAGAATTTGAGACTGCCGGCATTTTTGATGGAAACTAGGAAGTGATTGCGGAGAAGTTTGGTAAATTGGAACCTTTGTGTTGAAACTATATACGCAAATACGGTACATCGGCGGGTGGATTTCCGGAGACTTGTTATAAATCTGATTAACTTAAATACGCAATACAGTGGACCCTTGACTTACGAACTTAATTCGTTCGCAAAGGCTAACCCATAATGCGTTCCAAACCTCCCACTACAACACTTACTTAACCTTTTCATAATAAAAAACACCAATATTTTTTCTAATGTACTAACCAAAAAGTTATAAAAAGTGCCTAGCCTACTTCGATTAGGCTAGGAGCATGGCGGCGCGCAGCGGCTCAGGGCTCTCCTTTTCAGTGCACTTTTTTGTTGTTTTTGTACTTTTTTTTTTGTCCTTGTTTGTGCACGATCGGTTCGGCGAACATCCGCTACACCATTCAGAACCTTATAGACATCGGTGTCCAGAGCCAGACATCTGTTTTGAGTGTTTTTCATCACATGCACAACATCCCAGACAACATGTTGTTGTCGGGTCTAGGAGATGACACAGACGGAGGAGGGAAAGAAAGCAGAAGCGGGGCCGCAGATATGGCGTTATGCTAAGGCTAAAAAACAACCATACAAGCCCTATGCAGAACTTTTTTCTGCACTGAAGGAGCTGCTTTTAATCTCATTGTAGATGCGTATAGTGACAGTAAAAGGCATTCTATTCTAGAAACAATTTCATACTGTACTCACCATTTAATTTGACATCTTTGGGCTGCAGGAAGGGAGGAGGAGGAGATATTTCCACACAATGTCCATCTTCGTTTCGAAATTACATCCACAAACACATGTATCTGGGCTCCGACTTACGCTTACTAACGCTCTCGGTTGTTTGTTTACAATCGCGCAAGCGGATACACGTGACCGCAACCGTTTCGTAACGCAAGATGTGGATCGTAAATCAAAATAAAAAATTTTATTTTAAACTTCCCGATAATTTATTATAAATTTTATTAATAAAATCAACAACTAAAACACTTTTTTGAATAAATTCTTTATTTAATTTAAAGTACCGGCATGCAAAGTTACTTCTTCATCTGAAAGATGGCTCTGTGGTTTCGTCATTATTTACTTCCGTATTCATCGGCAAAACCGGCATTGCGCTGGAAATCTTGAATCTGAAATGATACTCGTTGTATAAACCGAACCCCAAACTCCAAGCCAAAAATCTAGGACGAAATTCTTGGCTTGTATTCCGGGATCTATGGTACCTAAAAATTTTAACAATGAAAATATAAGCGGTCAGATATTTGAGCAATGCTGTCTTTGATTACTAATTTCATTTACGTTAAATAAAAGTGAATATTTCCATTTATGTCAGGCTTCATCAAATTTCATAATTCTTAAACAGTTTATTGATAACTGGTGACTATTTTCAATGTCCTTTTCCTGTATTTTTTTTTAACAGGAGCTGCAGTTTTTTGTGCAGCAAGATAATTTACAAGACAGCTGCACATCTTCCTCCTCTTCTGAACCTAGGTTCACGACCATAATTCGTTCCAGAACTTTGGTCGTAAACCGAGTTGGTCGTGAACCGAAGCAGTTTCCCCCATAGGATTGTATGTAAATACAATGAATCCGTTCCAGACCGTACAAACTGTATGTAAATATGTAAAAATATGTAAAGATTAAGCACAATATAATTAATTACACCATAGAATGCACAGTGTAATAGTAAACTAATGTAAAAACATTGAATAACACTGACACAAAACACCCAGGCTCCCTGATCAGCTAGACGAGCTGGCTCACTCGCGCTCTCTCTTTCTCTCTCTGTAGCACACACACCACCAAAGCCCCTCTCTCCCTACCTCAGCTACAAGAGCAGCCTGGCTCACGCGCGCTCTGTCTCTCTGTAGCACGCGCGCGCACGCGCACACACACACACACACACACACACACCCCTATCCCCCCCATCCCTTCCCTGTCAGCTGCCCGTGCTCTCTCTCTCTGCGCTTGCTCACTCGTGCTCTCTAATCTCTCTGTAGCAGGTGCTCACGCAGCATTTTTTTTTTTAAATGAGTTAAGCACAGCAGAAAAAAAAACATCGCACAAATCCGAACTGCATTTAAAAACCAACTCACAAGCAACCAAAAAAGTAACATTGCAGGAGATCATGCTATTAAACTTAAAGCCTGATCGCTGTAAACAATGTTTTTAAAATGAGTTTTAAGCACAGCAGAAAAAAACATCACACAAATCCGAACTGCATTTAAAAACCAACTCACAAGCAACCAAAAAAGTAACATTGCAGGAGATCACGCTATTAAAGTTAAAGCCTGATCGCTGTAAACAATGTTTTTAAAATGAGTTTTAAGCACAGCAAAAAAAAACATCGCACAAATCCGAACTGCATTTAAAAACCAACTCACAAGCAACCAAAAAAGTACCATTGCAACAAATCACACGATGAAGTCCTCCATGTAAACAATTTTTTTAATGAGTTTTAAGCACAAGGAAAAAAGCGAAGATTTGAAAAAAGAGAAATGTAATAATCGCACCTAATCGCGCTATGAAAAACTCCATCTGTAAACACTTTCACGAGTTTTAAGCACAAGGAAAAAAGCAAACATTTGAAAAAAGAGAAAAATAACATTGTACCTAATCGCGCTATGAAAAACTCCATTTGTAAACACTTTCATGAGTTTTAAGCACAAGGAAAAAAGCGAACATTTGAAAAAAGAGAAAAATAACATTGCAACAAATCGCATTATGAACTAAAAAATTAACTTTTGAAAAATCCGTAATACAAAAACCACCAAGAAAACTAACCTTGCATGAGACGAGTTCTGGCATGAAGTGTTTTCCTTCAGGTGTTTTCTCTCTTGTGATTTCTTGGGTTTCTGGTGCTTTTAGCTGTTTAGCTGGTGGGAGTGAAAGCCTCATGCAGCCATTCCAAAAAGAAAGTTCTTGTGACCCTCCACATTACTGGCAGTCTGGCTTTGTTTACATTATGCTGCTTGAAAGCACAAGGGTTCTCAGATTGGTAAATGAGTAAACTGGTAAACAGTTTTTCCACCTCTTGTAATTTCTTTCTTTACTTCGATTTCAATTTTCTTCAAAACTTTCTTCTGACCACTCTTCACTTGCTTAGAAGCCATAGTTAACTGCAAAAGCACACGAAATACTGTAGAGCACAAAGAGAGTGCACGTCTTATTGAAAACAATGAACAAGGAGCGGCTTTGCTTAAATGAAAAAGCTAGGCAGCTCTCTTTCTCTCTTAGGCTGCCTGTGGTGGGGGGGATGGTTCGCTTGCACTACAGCCTACAGATAGGCAGGCAAACACGTGCAGCAATCTCCTCCTCCTCCTCCCCCTCCCCAGCAGGCACGTGGAATTGGGGGGATGGTTCACTTACTGCCTGCAGATAGGCAGGCAAACACGTGCAGCAATCTCCTCCTCCCCCTCCCCAGCAGGCACGTGCTCGCTCGCTCTTGCTCTCTCTCTCTCTCTCTCTCTCAGCTCAGGAGGCAAGGGAAACTGGCTTGTTCAGCAAACACGTGCAGCAATCTCCTCCTCCCCCTCCCTAGCAGGCACGTGCTCGCTCGCTCTTGCTCTCTCTCTCTCTCTCTCTCTCTCTCTCTCAGCTCAGCTCAGACAGGCAAGGGAAACTGGCTTGTTCATATACCGAGTGTGTGGTTGTGAACCGAGGCAAAAGTTTGGCGAGCTTTTTGGTCGTGAACCGAGTTGTACGTGAACCGGGACGTTCGTGAACCGAGGTTCAACTGTACTCTAAAAAATGCCAGTCTTTCTCCTACCCCTTAATCCAGTGAGCAAGGATGTTCCAGAAAACTTTTAAGAGATGCCAGCCCCTCTAAAATCATTCAACTACCAAGCCCCGAATACATACATCATAGTGACAGTGAGTTGGAGCAGGTCAGAAAACACTGCAGCGCATAGGGAAAGAAGAGCATCGTGTTCTTTCAAAGGATCTGTGCTGTAGATTAATTAGAAATACAGTGACCAACATGGTGTCCATACTGAGGACAACAACAAAGGAAGACAAATATACCTCCAAACATGAGGTTTCTTCAAAGGCAAAACGTATAGTCAAGTATTATCCAAAGCTATGTGCAGCTGAAGATCAAAATTCGTGGGTGAGTGTAAGTAACTAGTTTTTATAGGGGTTTTAGACTGAGCAGTCAAACCTTGTATTCACTTGCACACTTTTTAAAAGAGTGTAATCTCATTACAGGAACCTGTGTTTAAACAACTCCTGAAAAGGCTACAGAATATCCGCACACCTCAGAAGCAACAGGACTGTAAGCCTCAAATTAAATAAAGAGATGTTTCGGCGTCACCACCGACAAGCCTGATGCTGTTGAAGTCGAGAATTCAGGCGAGGCTGATTCCACTGCATCATCGGGGAATTCTATTGCTTCAGCGACGCTTGTTAACGTGTCACCTTCTAGTCGTACCCAAGAAGTTACAGCAGAGAAAGAATGTGAACCATCTGGTAAGTGCACAATAGAGATGGTCATATCCCATCTTAGTTCTGACTGTTTAGAAAACACAACTGATTTGATTATTCATTTATATGTTTTTGCAGCTGTTGACACAATAGTTGACAGCCACCAAATACAGGCCAGGCACTACAAAACACTACAGGACCTTTTCAAGAAGCCAAAGCCAAATAAATTAGGAGTTACCCAGCTCCTTGATCATGAATTTAATGCACAGAGGTCATTTATAGATTCTATGGGAGGCTTATGCATGCTTTAAAGAACTGAATCATGAAAGTACATAAAACACAGCCATTTGACTGAAATATTTTTGAAAATGGTTTCTTAAAACAAAATATGTGCTGACTTAGAGTGTGCTTATTTTATAGGTAATGGATCAAATGCGTTTTATTCTTAGTTGGAATAATCTTAACTACATCACAGAAGTTAAGAGCAGATTGACCCGTTTTTATGGAAAAGCACAGTTTTATGGTGTAATGAAGAAGATCCTGAAGCCTCCACATATGCACGATGATGGTAATATTTGTCATGCATATTTTATTCAAACTCATTTTATAGTTAGTTATGCACTTTACTCAGTGTTGCAGCATGATAGGCCTAAATGAAAGTCAAATTAAAGGTGTTTAAAGTTATGATATTTTGCAGTTGATGCTCAAAGGGTTGCACTTTTTTTATGCCATGTTTTCCATAAAGACCAAATCTATATTATAGTAAGCCAAACTTTGAGAAATTTTCATGCACAATATTATTACTGCTCTCTTTGCCAGTAACTATTGATTTGTGAATTCCAGGTTCCCTTTTCTTCATTGTATTAGAAAGTTATACTGTGTTATTCTTAAATAATTTTTTTCCTTTAATTGTTTTTAAAAAGCCATTTATTAGCATTGTAAATAGTTTTGTCTAGCATCTTTTTAAGACAACACAGAATAACAAACTGACTGACACTATCTTTTATTAGGTATAAATAATGAAGTAGTATTTTAAAGAATACTTAAAACTTTAAATATGATCTATGTAAGGTTCATTTCAATTGTCCGTTCATGTTCTAGCATATTAGTAGGTAAAAATAATACCAGGCATCATATCATTTTTGTTATAAATCTTTCTTAATTTAAAGCTTGCTGTATGTTGTTGTTTTCATTAAAAGGAGAATGTTTGAGTTATACTAGAACATAATGCAAAAGATATTTAATAAGATTGTTTTTTCTTTTTTTATCAGTGAAAAATGCCATCGCCATGTTTAGAGCTCTGCCATCCATGTTTCCTTCACTTTCTCTACCCCCAAAAAAAGCTGGGAAACAAAACACGAGGCATTAGTTCATGGCCTTAAGGTAAAACTTTGCATTTTTACATTGTTTAAAGAAAAATAAAGACAGTTACTGAAATTCTATCCATCTGTGACTGGAAGCAATTTTCAGGGTTATTTTTAATGTTAGCTACAGGAACGACATTATACATTAAACGGTTTGATTAAAAGGGCTCAACAGAATATAACAATCTTCAATTTTTAGTGATTTCTTTGCTATTTCAATTACAAGCTGTGTATAATTGCTTCTGTTAAAATTAGCACATTAATTCAGTATTATAAATAAGTAAATGTATAAAAATTTGTATATGACTACAGAGGATAAAGTATATTCAGCCTGTTTTCTTTGTTGGTTTTTGTTTGTCTTGAAGATCTCTGAGAATCCTGATGCCTTTCTACAGCAAAGACCGACCACTGACTAGCACCGTTCTGATTGTGGACCGAGATAACTGCATGCTGGCTGTTGGAAGTTAACCGGTGACAACTTTCCCTCAAGAAATGTTGCAGGAAGGTATCATGTACCTTATGGCGTACTATTATGCACTACATCTAACATATCCTAAGTGCATTGCCACTGTTCTCTCTGTAATTCAAACCGAAATATTACTGGACATAATTTGAAGGGAAAATACAAATATGCTACAAGAAAAATTGTGTGAGCCAAATGAAGAACAGGAAATGCATGTCTATGATGTACTGTATATAATTACCATAATATTTGAAAATCAATTAGATTGTAAATAATTTAATATTTTGTGGATTTTATCATGTTAGGTTGTATTTTCTTTGTTCTGTTTTTTGGCAAAGTTACCACTGTTAAATTTTTGTTTATGTAATTAAGTTTTTTATGCATTTCTGACTGTGACAAAATGAGACAGTCCTGAACTACAATGTACAATAATGATATGGATATGACTTTTGTTATATACAAGGTAAGCTTCCTGTGTCAACTAATTTTCATGTGCTTATGTTTTTCTCTGTTTCTGTATCAGTAGTGCTGTTGGATACTGATGTAGCCTAATACTTAAATAAAAAGCAATACTAATGATTATGTCTTTATTGTAAGTTATTTTATCTATTCAGGAAGCCAACATATATCAGGAAATTATATCTTAATTATGTGTCTTGAATGTAGGAATTAATTCCTAATTCAAACCTCTGCTAAAATATTTGGTTTCAATTTGAAATGAAGACCATCCTAAAATGAGAGCACTGTGCTACTTTTACCTTATTCTTTTGTAGGTGGACTGAAATTTGTTGTATATATCATGCAAATATAGTTTAGCATGTGTTGAAATTAAATTTTAAAAATCTAAGTCAATATATCTCACCGCATTGGCATATAATTTTGCTTATTTCAAGCATTTATTTCTTAATAATCGTATATTTTTTTCTTATTCTGTGATTTTTGTAAAATAATTTTCCTGTTTTAAGATATATGCTCTGAGATTAAATATTGGACTACCTATTTCAAGATGAGCTAACTTGTTTCAAGTAGCAAGACTTTCTTCCTCCACTGGTATTAAGAATTTTCCACTTTTATTAGTGATTTATTCTCTTGTTCCTTGGCCTTCATTTTTCAGTGTGCTAAAATTAAGAATGCAAAACAACTGAATTAAAATTATTTTCTAATATTCAGTGTATTTCCACTGTAGAAAGTCTAATCTCAAGTAATTTGTTGTAAAAAACAGCGTTTTCTACTTATTTCAAACCTTTGAAAATCTGTCAGAGCTTTCTTATTTCTAGACTGGAACTAACTTATTTTAAGATTTCTTGGCAAGTAAAATTATCTTGCTGCATGGACAGATAATTTCACTAATATTAAGTCATTTTCTACTGAAATTCAGTGTTTATATCTTATTTCTAGTCTAAGTTTTTTTGCAGTGCACTCTCCCGGGGTTTGTTTACATCTCTCAACGCTGTGGTGGAGGTCTTGCATTAATGTATCGTGAGAAATGAAAAGTCTTGCCGTTGTCTGTACCTGCCTTCAGTTCTTTTGAATCTCTTGTATGTCAGTTAAATAAACCTATTCCTACTATTATTGCAACTGTTTACCGGCCCCCTAAACCAAATAATAACTTTCTGAACGACTTTGCTGTTTTCCTTACACACTTATCTACTGTTTCATCAAACATAATACTTCTGGGGGATTTCAGTATACATATGGATAATATCAATGTCCCTATTACTAGAGACTTTACATCCTGCCTTGAGAGTTTTGGATTCCAGCAGCATACTGATGTTCCCACTCATTCCAAAGGACATATCTTGGACTTGATTTGCTGTTCTGGAGTTACCCGGCTTGATTGTACTGCAGATGAACTTCTTATAACTGATCGCTTTCTTTATTCATTTAATGTTAATCTTGCCCTTTCCAACACTAAGCTTTCCCGTCTCATGTCTTTCCGTTATATTAAGAATATTAACTTAGACTGTCTTTCCTATAGTATTGATTCCCTTATGGATACTGATAATTTATCCACTCCTGAAGTGGATAAATTATCCACTCCTGAAGTGGATCTCACACTATAACACTGGACTTAATGGTATTCTTAACTCTGCCGCTCCATTAAAAACTAGATCTGCTTCTTTCTCCATTTCTGCTCCCTGGTTCAGGCCGGCAACTTGAACGGTTATATAAAAAAACTGGACTCTGTTCACAAAGAGATGTACAAAAACCATATACTTTATTACAAGGACTGTATTGCCCAAACTAAATCTAACTATTATACTCTCATTATTTCTTCCAATGAAGAAAACACCAAGTCATTGTTTTCACTACTTAACAATATCACATAACTCCCAGATTCTTCACCTTCTCACCTTTACTCAACTGAATTTTGCAATTCCCTTATGTCCTTTTTTAATGAAAAAATCCAGAAGATTCATCAGTCTCTCTGTACGGATTCCTCCAGTACTTCATTTGAATTTTATCCACCAACTCACTCATGTTCCTCTTTTCAGCTTCCTACTTTCTCAGAAATCTCAGATCTTGTCTGTAAGTCTAAGCCATCCACCTTTCAACTGGACCCACTCCTTACAGTTCTGGTCAAAGCCTGCCTCTCCTCTCTGGTCCCCTTTATCTCTGCTATAATCCACTCTTTTCTCACTACTGGTACTGTTCCTTCATCTTTTAAAACTGCTGCAATAACCCCAATACTGAAAAAAACCTGGTGCCGATCCAACTAATTTCAGTAATTTTCGTCTTATTTCTAATCTACCCTTCATTTCCAAAATTATTATATATATAAAATATTTTATAATAATTATATATATATATTTTTTTTCAGTTCTTAGCCAATATACTGGAACATTATGTTGTTGTATGCTAAGATGTGGTGGAATAGTGGGCCAGTGGCTTAACAGATAATAGCCAACTAAATAAATAATTAAATATTCGGCTCATTCTCTGAGGGTGTGTTTGTTCGCAGAGTTGCAGGAAGTTGGTGGAGTGATTGAGACGGAGCACACATGCATAAGAGTGTGTCCCCTATATTGATTGCTCCA
The DNA here is from genome assembly GCA_026402145.1 of Polypterus bichir lapradei. Lineage (NCBI taxonomy): Eukaryota > Metazoa > Chordata > Cladistia > Polypteriformes > Polypteridae > Polypterus > Polypterus bichir. Next base: position 33,769,678 of record JANRMT010062856.1, read on the forward strand.
TTGCCTTTCAGAGTTCCATGAATGAGGTGCTGTGCTCGTGGAGGCATATAAGGGATGAGCCAACACAGCAAATGCAGAACAAGGATAAACAGAAGAAAACAGACTGGCAAGCGAGTGGAGTAAGAAGGAGGTTAAAAGAAATAAAAAGGAATGATGGGAAGAGGGACAGCAGAGAGAAAGAGTGTGAGCTCATTCGGGGTAAAATGTTGGCAATCAATATAGTTTGCACACAGAACCAATATAGTTCATACTGGTGATGAACAAAATGATTATTTTTAGTGATTCCATTCTTTTCGTTCATTTCACCACAATGATTCAAATCACTGACTCACTGATTTGTTCACTTCAAAATTCTAGTTTAAAATCTAGAGTAGTGTCATAACTGTGTAATAACTTTAAACACCAAAAAATACAAATACAAAAAGCAAGCAACAAAATAAGTACTTCACACATAATAATAATAATAATAATAATAATAATAATAATAATAATAATAATAATAATA
>JANRMT010062856.1:33770192-33780471 GCA_026402145.1 Polypterus bichir lapradei
TAATAATAATAATAATAATAATAATAATAATAATAATAATAATAATACTCTTTTTTGAATTATGACAATAAATAAAATTCCAACAATAAATAGAAAAAAACAAAAGTACAAATAGAAGCTTAGAATAGCACACAAAATAAAACTGTGAGAACATTAGAATATGACTAAATGAAATTATTTTGAGATATGGATTAATCTCCCACAATTTCCTTCTTTTATATCCCATTCTTTCTGATGCAATCTGCCATACATATATCATCAGTGAACTGAACTGTAATTCAATGTACTGCAAGTCTCTTGTCTGCATTTCAGTACATGAACTGATTCTTTTGGCGAACTAGTTCAGTGTTCTGTACTGTGAGTGTCTTGTCTGCAGTTTGTGAATGAACTTGCAATGGTTCTCCAGATCCGTAGGGGCCATACTGGTTCAGTCAATCAGTCAGTGCATTGAAACGGTCATAGTCACTCAGTCAGAGTGAACCAATCAACGAGAGGTGCTTTGTGTCATCTACCAAGTCAGCCATTGGCTAGTTGTTGTCATGACCATTTTGCTGAAACAGTTTACTAGGTACAAGGTACAACAAAAAATGATGCCATCGGCAGAAATTCTCAGATGACAATGTAATTGTGGGAAGTATCAGGCGTGGTGATGAGATGGAATACAGTATAAGAAGATAGAAGACAGTTTTGTTGATTGGTGTGACCTGAATCAGCTGCAGGTCAGCACCATTAAAACTAAAGAACTGGTCATGGATTTAAGAAGATCAGGATCTCCAGTTACTCCCTTGTCTATTAGGGGTGTGGATGTGGATAATGTTCAGGTGTACAAGTATCTGGGGTGTATATGACCACTAAGCTAGACTCACTAGCACAAGAATTCACTGGCCATATATAAGAAGGATCAAAGTGGGCTGTATTTCCTATGAAGACTCAGATCTTTTAGGGTTTGCAACACTATGCTGTGTATATTTCATGAATGTGTGTTTGCCAGTGCTATTTTTTTCACCATTTCGAGCTTGATGTGACACAAATGCAGCAGACATTAAGATGCCAAGCAAACTAATTCAAAAGGCTGGCTCTGTGGTAGGAGAGAAACTGGACAATTTGGAAGCTGTGTCAGATCAGGAATATTGTCTCCAGTATTATTGAAAATGCTAATTACCCACTTCATTGTGTTGTGGTTGGACAGAGGAGTGTTTTCAGTAGTAGACTGACTAACATAAAGTGCTCCAATGAACATCACAGAAAATTCTTCCTCCCACAGCAATCAGACTCTTTAACTTCTCTTCCAGTTATTAATCCACACTATAAGCTGTTTCTTTTTCTCTAATGGATATCCCAGTACACTTTCAACTACTTAAATGTGCAATAACTTGTCTGTTCTTTGCACATGAATAACTTTGTTCTCAGAATGTGCAACCATCTTAACGAATTATGTGAAATACTTCAAGCTCCATATGCTATTACTGTCTAGTATGCTAGTGAATTTGTAAGATACATGCATAGTATTTATTGCATTTTATTACCATGTACTTGTAATGAATGATGATTTATTGTACTTTATTTTGATATTTATATTCTATTTATATTTATATACTTATTTTTTATACTTGCTCTTGCCTTTGTCTATGTGTACAGTTGTAACATGAATAATTTCCCTTGGAATTAATAAAGTTTTCTGATTCTGATGATTCTGATTCAAAACAGTGAATAATGCAGTTTAAGACAAAAATAAGCAATCAAGGGTGGGAAATCTTAACAAGTGAGACAATTAAAATGAAGCAGAAAAATGTTGCTTGAACGATAAGTGCTTCAACAACTATAATTGACTTCTAACTAACAAAGTGGGCTGGAGCACAAATCTGCAGTCATTGAGGACCTCCAGGATCAATATTGCTTACATAAGCGAGAGGAAATGTAAAGTGCTATCTCTTGATGCAAAAACAAAAATCTTAGATCATTTGAAAAGTGGCATATTGCTTGATTTAAAGTGTACAAGAGGACGTGCATAGGTTCTATGCACATACTAATATTTTAATGAATTGTTTAGTTTGCAGGTTAGTTAAGCTTAAGTATGCCACATGAAAAATGCAAAGACTGACTATGTTTTTATAAATAATTTTGTTTGTTAACTTTGTTTCTTAAAAGTAGATGAACTCAAGAATGTATAATGGCTAAAACACACTCTGAGCTATGGTCATTTCTTTTTTTTTTTCAAAATATTCAGCTTTTATCAATAAATGTTTCCTGAAAAAGTTGGGTTCTCTTGTTTAGATGAATAGTTTAAAACTCAACTTCTGTTTCATGTGAGATTGAAGTGCATTTTCAGATTACAATTTAATTTACAAAAATTTAACTTGTACCATTCTATGAACTAGGCTATATATTAGTTCCTGAAAGTATTTGAAGAGTATTCATAAAGTATTCAGAATAAGTTACACATTTTGAGAATACAAATCTGAATACATTAAGGAGTGTAACTGTAATTAAATACTTTTTTAGAATATTGTACCCAACACCGATGGCACCAAATGTCCTACAGTTTGTGGAAGACCACTATGTGCTATTAATTCACTGGCCCACACATTCACTAAAATTGTCCCCTATTGAGCTGTCTGCGACATGGTCAAATGGTGACTGGGAGGCCAGAGACCACCAGCGATTACCATGAATGAACTTTGTGTATATATAGAAGCCGTATGGTATGGGATTCCACTAAGCAAATCCATTGTTCCTTCCTGTCCATGCCAGACCACATACAAACATTTATTTCCACCTGTACTAACAACACCAAATACTGACTAATGTTCATTCCACATGCATGACTGATTTGGACTTCTAGCCATGTATTCCATGTATCATAAGCAATCTGCCATATAAATATTGCTTAGAGACGGAGCTGGAGAGAGGACTGGAGGCGGCCAGGAGAGAGGCATTGTGACTGTGTGGCCTGGACGTTTGGGGAAACGGTGCAAGAGGCACTGGGGAGTGCACGTGACTAACTCTAAATAATTTGTAAATAAACAGTGTGTGGTGGAGCCAACGATGTCCGTCTGTGTGTGTCCGGGCTCAAGTTCACAATATATATATATATAATGTTGTTTGTCAGTCAGCCCAAGGGTTGGGGCTGTCATCTTACCATCTGTATCCAGCAGGGGGCACTCTTTCTCCCTTGGGATGTGTTTCTTGATGTAGAACAGACTAGAACCAATACCATCACTTTTGTACCCATGGTGGAATATAATTACAAGAAATGTCGTACAAAAAGATATATATGTATTTAACTTGCTTTAAAAGATAACATTAATTCCCAGAATATAATGCATAATCCTGTAAACATACATACGTAAATACGTTCAGTTTTTGCCAAGTCTCCGTTAGACACAGTATATCAAGTTTGGTATCAGTGATGAGTTCTGACAGCACCAATGCATTGCCATTAAGAGATCTCGAGTTAAACAGTGCAATATTAGTTAATGAGGCTTCTTTTTGCCGTGATCAGGGTTTATTTCCACATAATGTAAATTTGACACACTGACACTTCTATTTCCAGGACCATGAGAAGGACGGCTTATTCCTGAGCAAATGCTGCCAGTTGTCTTTTCACTCGCAGCCCGGTGGTGCCAGCGACCTGGCCCGCGATATACATATTTTGGGCAGTGCAAAATACTGGCGTCTTTTAGGATGTTCCAGTGAAACCATTTGCTCTGGAAAAACTGTTGACCACCTTACGAAGCATTTGTTTGAGAGTCTGATTAAACCTCTCTACAAGACCGTCGGTCTGAGGATGAGGACTTTAACTGCTTTATTTTAAGTAATTTGGCAGTTTCCCTGAACGTTTTTGGACTTTTTTAGAGATGCAGACAAGTGCGAAGACCCCCACTAATTCCCGTGTGATTGCCTTAGATGTGGCTGAATGCAACGGAACAGCCTCAGGATATCGAGTAGCATAATTAACAAAGACTAAAATGTACTTATGTCCTCTGGCTGAGGGCTCCAGGGATCCTACAATATCGACCCCAATACATTGAAAAGGGACAGCAACCAAGGGAAGGGGAATGAGAGGAGCGTGGTCCCTCCTAGGAATTTGCCGTAATTGACACTCAGGGGAAGTGACACAAAAACGGTGAATCTCCTCATTAATTTGTGGCCAGTAAAATCGGAGCTTAATTCGCTCTTGTGTTTTTTCAGTGCCCAAATGGCCTCCAAGGAGATGAGCATGCGCCAACTCACAGACCTGCCGCTGGTAGGTTCATGGATTAGCAACAGTTTTTCACCCCCCCCCCCCATCTCCTGCTATTCAATATAATATATCGTTTTCAATTACAAAGTGAGGACCCTGTGGCATGGGATGATGAGTGTATTGGCCATTGACATTGGCAACTGCACTTTTCGCAAATTTAGAGAGGCATCGTTCCGTTGCTCCGTTTAAAAGAAGCCAGCGTTTCTCTAAACTGAAACTGTATTTGGAGAGAGGGTCCGGTCTGACCTCAAGGGGCAGAGCATCATCCCAGCCCGTCTAGGCGTGAGTTGATGATGTATCTGCCTGCGACGGCCTGGGAATCTCCCCGCCCCTTTCTTGGGTTTCTGTATCTCTCTTCGCTGGCTGATTACACAGCGTGGAGACAGCTTGAGTTGGGTCATCCCTATCTATAACTAGGCCTAAGCTTCATTCAGGAGTAGTCAAAAGCCTACCGCATTTATTTTCAGACCAGTCCTGCCACAGAATCACTGCAAATGGTGGCGAAGGGACGACCACAATAGAGATTTTTCTCAGCGATCCTCCCTGACAGATGAAACACTGGACGGTTTTGTATTTTCTGACTTCCCCGTGTAAACATTTAATACTGGTCTTTCCCTTTATTCACTGTTGCAGTTATACATATTGGCAATCAACAATGGAGATGTGGCTGCCTGAGTCAGAGTGCCTCGACTTTAAATTTATTAACGACTACAATACCCATATGGGATAGCGCCAGTGGGTTGGTAAGTGCACATAAACCGTCCCTCCCCTTCAACCTCCTCTCCAGGCAGGTTGCGCGTCCGACGACCTAAGAACTTCAAAACAGGCTTTGGAGCACATGAAAGGGATGGGTTATGTGGGACATAATCCCCACGGAATCAACTAGGGGACCATTCTGCTCTTCCAGATTGTGAGGCTGATTTTATTCTTTCGATGAGCCTGAGGAGCTCGCTCATGCTGCAGAAGTTTCCCCAGTCCAGCTGGGCTAAGTTAGTAGGGAGGCTCTTTAATAGTAAAAAGCAGGCCACCTGCTGCACTATTTGAAACGTGCTAAGCTCAGATGGCCTTAGCCATTGTGCCACCTGCTCCCACAGAGCCTCTGCCTGTTCTCTGAGCTTCTTTTGGGAGTTATACTCCCAAGTCATTAATTTTCTAGCCTGCTGGTCTGGGGACAGCCCATTTTTTTCTGAGGTCTTAACCTCAATGGGCGGCTCAGCTCTCTCCTCTGAGAGAACATAATGAGCCCCCTTCGTTTCATCCCCAGGAACCAGCCCACATCTATAAGTCTCTTCCATATTCCCCTTGTGGTTATATTTTAGCCCGGGTTTATATATAGGGAGCAAAGCCTGTTCTGAGTCACACCTGACTGTCAGACTAGCTCCCCACCCAGAAACTCTGCTCTGGTACTTTCCCACCTGGGTATTTTTCAGGTCCTGTACCGTTTTCTTCAGGGTATACATCATCCTGCTGACTACGCCATTGTAACAAAATCAACTCCAGACAGTCACAAAGGTTTGGGGAAGCCACCCATATAATATGTTCCTGGCTGCAAAAGGTTTGAAAAGAGGTTGATATGTTTACAGAACAGAGTCCAAAACAGAACTGATTAAGTGGAGGTAAGATGGCAGTTTTAAGGAATGATAGAGGAAATGAGGTCATCCAAGCTGGAACCAGAAGTGACATCTTCAAGACCAGAACTGACATCATCAGCAGTGCCAGAACCGGAAGTGACATCATCATCATCTGTGGCGCCGGAACCCGATGGGATTTCAAAAGAATGGTCTGCAAGAGACTGAAAGAGACAGTCAGCGCACTCCGCCATCCCCTGGTCCAGCATAGTATTACCATTACTTAAGCCCTTTAGCTGCCTCCTAATTGCACGTGTGTTACAAGACATATTTTAAAGGTAACATTTACTGCCTTCTTTGTGTGTTTTAGCAGTCCACATTAAATCAATGTAATATCATACACTATTTAAACATATCTATCATCTATATATTGTCTTGTACATTGCATAGTTATATAGCTGCTGACTTGATTATCACATGATTCTCCTGTACTGATAAACGGGTCAAGCTCTTTATTCATTATTCTGCAGACCCTCAAACCAAGTAATTTGTTCTAATTATCATGAATGTCTTTTGGACAATGAGGGAAGACTGAAGCCTCCACACACAATTATCATTCCCAATACATCTCGTATTTTCCAAGTGTCATGGAACCAAACTGTCAGCATGCCCCAAACCCCCCCAAACATGATCACACACAGTCCCAGGTTCAAATAAAGATGTGCTTATTAAACACACTACCTTTACAAAGTTGCAAAAGTACAGGTTTTCTTTCTCTCTCCCCACAATACTCTCTCCTCTCACCACCAGCTCTGCCCTCTTTCAGTTGAGTGTTGCTCTATGTCCTCCCAACTCTGATTCGCCTGGATAAGGGAGAGTGGTCCCTTTTATTAAAAACCCTGAAATACTTTCCATCCCAAGGCCACTGCCCTATGGAAGTACTTCCAGGTCATACTTAAGTCCCATAAATTGGACAGTGCATCTCCCGACATTGCCACCTTGTGGTCCCCAGCAGGGCTGGATTGCCGGACTACATCTCCCAGCATTCCTTATTGCAGGGCTGCTGCCATCTCGTGTCCTGGGGGAATAACTTATCCCCTGAAGCCTCTATTACAATTGATGGGCTGTCCGTCCATTCCTTCTGGCTATCTCTTCTGGGTCTGGCTCCTTCCTCTTTACTAGTCGGGATGCCTATCTGCTTGCTCAGAGCCTCCCATCCAGTTAAGGAACCATCCCCTTTTCTATTCAGGATGCCCGTCCAACCCTTGTGGCATTTACACATGCCAGTTTCATACATTATAGGATTGTGGCTGCGCAAGAAGTGAGAAAATAACCCAATGATGACAAATTGATATCAAATTAAATATATACTTTCTTACTTTATCTTAACTTGTTGCAGGCATTTAAGTTACATCATAACTTCAAAATTGTAATTGTACAGGTTCAAGTCATAGGTAGCATACATGAGAGCTCAGATTTAGAGCATATTATGTGTTTTTTAAACATAATCCCACTGCAACTACTTTCACAATGCCCCCTAAATCATTGGAAACCTATTTTTTGTATGTGATGCACATTCGTAACTAGAATGAAAAAAAAAAAGACGCTGTTCTTATTAGCAGCTTAGGGAACTTCACATCAGCTTTTCGGTGTGATGTTGTTAGCAGACAATTTTGTGTCTACACTACACAGGCAAAAAATATTTGTTTCATTAAAATAACAATTTAAAATATAAGACTGGGTTTTAAACCTGTTCACCTTCAAATTTTGAACATGCATCTGCATTTTGTTCTGTTACTTAGTCTTTGTGCATCATCATATAGCTACAATTTTAAAATTGCTCTGTGCCAGACTAAATTAAGGTAGTCATGCAATGTGCCTTAGCAATTTCAGATTTGATTTCTATGCTGTGTAAACATCAGTAAAATACTTTTTCTATGTAATAATTTGAAGATGCAAGTTATCATTTTCCTTGAAGCAAAAAAATGTGTCAGTGTGAAATAAAAGACAACAGAATGGTAATTGGCACATCTCAAAATATGGATTAGTTCAGGGACTGTATATTATAACTGGCACCAATGGTGGTCACAGAATGCAAAGAGTAAAGTCATCATATGTAGCATTTTTAACAGAGCCATTTCAACACATTACTACTATGCAAAATAGTAATCATCATAACCATGAACAACTGATTTAAATATATTGAAGCATTATCCCACAAGAAATGTAACTGTAAATGTTAAAATATAATGAAAAAGGTCATATGACTAAACCAGTTACATTTTCCAAGGGAAAGAAATAAGCCACCTGTTGGAAAGGTTTAAAGAAGATGAGCATACCAAAGCAGCTGAATTGTACTGAATTGGAATTTGTAAACAGGCCAAGAGGCAACAGATAGAATAGAGCATAGAGAAATAAACTAGTTTCCAATTGGCAAGGAAGTAAAACAAGGATGCATATTTTTGCTGTATTTGTTTAATTTGTATGCTGAATACATAATAAGGAAAGCTGGCCTAGAAGAAGATGAGTAAGGTTTTAAGTTAAGTGGGAGGAATATTAACAATCTCATGTATACAGATGACACCCCTCTGTTAGCTGAAAAGGAAGAGAATTTAAGATCCTTATTAGTTAGATTCAAAAAAGAAATTGAAAAATATGGGATTAACTTTAAATATCCAGGAGATGAAGATCACATTCACAGGAAAAACTGAAATATTCAGGTAACGGTAGTAAAGATGCTGAAACATTCCGTGATGGTTTCCTCCTGTGATGAATTGTTAATAATAAAGGCTGTAGTACACAGAAAATACAACAAAGCATAGTACTGGGAAGGGCAGGAATGATAGACTTAAAGACTGTTTTAGTGTCACCGTGTCTCACTGAATGCAAAGATCAAAGTGGTTAAGTTTATGGTTTTCAGTGTGGTATTATATGGATGTGAAAGTTTTACAGTAAAATAGAAAGACAAGATACAGTACATACAGAATCTTTTGAACTTTGATTTTGGAGGGGACTTCTCAGGGTACAATGAAAAACCAGTAAGTGGATTTTGGACTAAATAAGAATTCAATGTCAATTTATTTATAGAACACATTTAAAACAACATCAGTAATGCTGTAGCCAAAGTGCTTTACAATAAAATATACAACAAACATAAATAAAATAAATAGAATAAAATACAGTATAAACACAATACAAACCAGCAGTAAAGTGAAACAAACAAATGACTATGAGGGAGGAACCACCAATATCACTGAAGGTCACAGAAAGCTAATCTCATTTTAAACAGTTCAGTTGAAGGTGACTCATTAATGTAATGAAGTAATGAATTCCACAGACGAGGTGCAGGTGCTGCAAAAGCCCTGTTCCCCTTAGTTCTGCACATAGCATGAAGGACAGCAAGAGACAACTGACCAGTAGATCTAAGCTCTCTGGATGGCTGGTGTATAACTCCCAATTCAGATTAATATGTGGGAGCATACCCATGTATTGATTTAAAAACCAGCAGTAAAATTTAAACCCAATTCTGAAACTAACAAGAAGTCAGTGTAGAGAGGCTAAAAATGGAGAAAAAGAATCAAATTGTCTTGCCTCGACCAAAAAATGGGCAGCAGCATTCTGGATGAACTGCAACCTGAGTGTCAGGGATTTGCTGATACCAGAATGCAACAAGTTGTAGTAATTCAGCCAAGAAAAGATGAAAGCATGAGTAACATTTTCAATATTCCTAGGAGGTAAAAAGGCTTAACCTTGGCTAAAAGTGGAAGCTGGAAAAAATAACTATTAACTACAAAATGAATGTTTCTCAAAAGAGAGGTTACAATCAAAAATAATCCCAAGATTCTGAACATGGTTTTGGCAAAAGTCTGCGAATGAGCCAAGGAATTCAAAACCAGTTTGAGCTTTGGTACGAGGACCAGTTACCAGTACTTCCATTTTCCAAATTGTCAGTCATCCAGGATCTTAGTTTTACAAGACAATTGTGCAGCCAATTCATTGCAGATTTATATACATCAGCATAATAATGAAAATCAACATTAAACGTTCTGAAAATAGCTCCTATAAGATGAAGATAAATTGAAAGTAAAATAGGACCCAGAACGGATTCCTGAGGAAAACCACATTTAACAAGAGCAATAGACAAAAAAGAGGAATTGAAAGTCACTGAAAAGTGTCTATCAGTAAGATGTGACCTGAACCAGTTAAGAGTGGCCCCTTTAAGCCCCACCAGATGCTCAAGCCGCAACAGTAAGATCTCATGATCAATACTGTCAAAAGTTGCAGAAAGGTCTAGGACAAGGACTGGTTCACCACCTGAGTCAGTAATGACAGAGATGTCATTACTTGCACGAGGGCAGTCTAAACACCTAAAACCAGATTGGTAGATCTCAAATATATTATTGGAGCTAAGATGATCAATCAGATAGATAGATAGATAGATAGATAGATAGATAGATAGATAGATAGA
>JANRMT010062856.1:33780481-33796600 GCA_026402145.1 Polypterus bichir lapradei
AGATAGATAGATAGATAGATAGATAGATAGATAGATAGATAGATAGATAGATACTTTATTAATCAATTGATTATAAATAATTCTTTCTAATATTTTATCCAAAAATGGCAGTTCAGAAAATTGGGGAAAATTTAACTAATACAACAGGATCTAATTCTGCCTTTTTAAGACAGGGTCGCACCACTGTATGTTTAAAAAATGAGGGCACAACCCCATCACTAATAGATACATTTATAATAGCCAACAATGTGGGACCCAATATATCAACAGTTTCCAGTAAGAGGTGCTGTGGAACAACATCAAAAGGACAAAATGTAGGTCTAAGTGTGTTAATAGTACTTTTTAGCTGTGAAAGTGAAACCACATCAAAGTACTCCAAAACAATGCCATGATTAAACACAGGAACAATGCCAGAGTGAATAGTATCAATTTTACTGACAAACTGCTCACATGAATAAACAGTACTGTTTAATTCAATCTCTGAACGGGGGTAAATAGCCACATTAATTGCATTAAATAAGACCCTGGGTTTCCTGTTATGAGAAGATACCAAATCTTAGAAGTAATCATGTTTACATTTCTTAAATGCCTCCTGGTAGTTGAACAAGTAAGTCCTAAAAATCTGCTTAGATACAGTTAGCTTTTTCTTCTTCCAGTGCCATTTAGCAATTCTGCAGGCACGGCGCAACTGCCCTGTGCTGTCATTAAGCCATGGAGAACATTGTCCTTTTTTACAGCACATTTTGAGGAGATCAATGGAATGGAGAGCAGCTTGCAGTAGCAATGTCAATGGTAATATTCAAATCCTTCATTACAGAAAAATAATCAGTAAATGGAACATCTCATATATCAATGTTATTAACTGAAATACCACATGTAAGAGTGAGATCAAGGGTATGACCAAAAGAATAAGTTGGGGCATTATGTACTATACTGGATAAATTCAATTGAATCCAATAATGATAAAAAGTCATTAACCAAACTTTTAGGTTGACAACAAACACGTACAGTTGTGCTTGAAAGTTTGTGAACCCTTTAGAATTTTCTATATTTCTGCATAAATATGACAACAAACATCATCAGATTTTCACTCACGTTCTAAAAATAGATAAAGAGAAACCAGTTAAAAAAATGAGACAAAAATATTATACTTGGTCATTTATTTATTGAGCAAAATGATCGAATATTACATATTTGTGAGTGGGAAAAGTATGTGAACCTTTGCTTTCAGTATCTGGTGTGACCCTCCTTTGCAGCAATAGCTGCAACTAAACATTTCCAGTAACTTTTGATCATTCCTACACACTGGCTTGGAGGAATTTTAGCCCATTCCTCCGTACAAAACAGCTTCAACTTTGGGATGTTGGTGGGTTTCCTCACATTAACTGTTCGCTTCAGGTCCTTCCACAACATTTTGATTGGATTAAGGTCAGGAAACAAACTTTAAAAAGCAGTGGCAAGTCCCCACTAACAATGAGACAGCCAAGGAGAATTAAAAAAATGAATAACCTGGAAGTACCAAGTCAGTAAAACAAGGGTCTTCATTAACAATCCAGGTCTTGGTGATGAAAAAGAAGTCCAGTTTCTTTGAGGCAATAAAGTGATGAAGAATAAGAGTTTTATTAGACACTGACCTTACGTTAAGGAGAACAAACTTGATAGATGTAGAAAGGCTCGCTCGGAGGCTGCGAAGATTAGTATTGGTAACTCCCCTAGAACACACAGAGAAAAAGTGACATCGCCTTGAGATGGGGAAATTAAATCTGGTTTTCAACTCCTGAGGGTCAGGGCCAGCATCCTGTAGAGGAGAAAATGGCTCAAAGATGACTCTCAAGCAATGAGAATCCTAGCCCGGTGAGGACAAATTGGGCCAGCACTGTTTAACACAAAGCTGGCACACCTTCTGCATTGCCATCAGAGCATCTGTGTCTCCATCTATGAGGAAACTAAGCTCACTCATACAATACAGTGTCCATTTTAGGACATCCTCCTTTCTCCGACAAAACTCCATCCTTCCTACTATCTTCGACAAAATATTCCTCCTCCCTGCAAGGAAACCCCTACTCCCTCCCCTCTCTTCTCTTCTTCCACTACCGTCCGCTCTCAATCCTTCAATGTCTGTTTTCTGTCATCCACCTTCCTATCTCCGTCATCTGCCTTCAGCTCTCCGTCAACTCCCACACTCTCCCCACCCTTCCAATCACATCATTTTCGTTAAGGAAGTGACATAATACTTCAGGTCCACCTTCTTTACAAGTTCATTCGCCCAATTATTTGTCAATTATATTTCACGGTAAGAATTTACAGCACGACTCAAACGCGGGAACGAAGGTAAATGACGTTTATTGTTGAGTGTCTTTTAATACTGTGTAAGCATACATATTAACACGTGTGCATTAAAACGTGTGTTTTTACGGGGCGATTTCACAGGTTTAAAAGCTCACCTTTTATTAAAAAGGTAAACACAAACTTTTTTCATTCTAAAGGGCACAAACCACCTTGGATTTCAGCTGTTAAATGCGCGAAAATTTCGGTACACCAGATAAATAAGGGCAACATATTATCAGTTGTATTGTATGCTTACAATACATATAGAAATGTGTTAATCATTAACTAATAGTATGGGATGGTGTTTTTCGACTCAGCTACAGATGCTGATGGAGACCAGAATTGCTTTGGAAAAATATGAACGCCTTAGGGTTCATCTGGAAGAAGGTAGCACAGCGCCTTGATTTAATCAATTACATGTCTTGGTGGGTTTGCGTAGCTTTTTGTCAATATCTTTACACCTGTTTTTAAAGATTATTGACTGAAAGGGGCTTTCATGAAAAAGTTAGAGCTTTGCTACTGGATACGCCCTCCACAAGTCAAGGAAGTAAAAATAAAGGTATATATTTCTGTTTTATTTAAACCTTTTAAGTTCGTATGGATAGCCCCATTTGGTCATTTAGTTTTTTTTCTTTCTTCACTAATATTTCAGTTTTCTAAAGATAAAAAAATTGATATTTTAGATGTAATTTTAGAAACACAACATAGATACTTGACTATCAGTAGTATAACCATTTGCCAGTTTTTGAAAATATTTAAAAAGTTGCATACTTATGAAAGTCCTGTTAACAAAATGCATGGCTTCTACAGAGACATTATTTTTTCAGTAAGATGTATTGTTCAGAATGTATTTAATGTGTTGGTTTATTGTGCATATCTTGTTGTTGTCATTGGGGTAAAGAACCATGATCGTAAGTAACTAGCCTTAATAATACAATTGTAATGTAATTTAAATTTTATATACACACCTCAAAATGAATTATCCAATAAGGAATTTAATATGTTTTGCACACTGTTTGAATAAAAGACATTTTTGTTAAAAATCTAAATTAGTCTGTTAAGTTCTGGTATCAAAATGTTTCATGTCATAGGTTTGTGAATTATCAGAAACTTATTTGAGCAAGAGTATACTCAAAAGTAGATGGTTAAAGTAATTGAGATGTTTGGAGGAGGAAAAATATCGTAAGTTAAATATTTTCATTAATTTTTCATTAGATTTTGGATTATATCTTTATACTATGGGAAAGGTCATTCATAATCATTTTTAATTCCAAATTTCATTGTACCATATGCTATTGTAATTGGTTCACTCAGTGTGTATTGTGTTAAAACATAGTTCAGTATTAAGCATTAATATTGTTCTCAGTCTATAAATTAATTGTTTGTAGAACAAACATTATGCAAATTATTTTTTATCAAATTTCATCTCAGATAATATATTTCTTTGTGTGTTAACGCAACATAAAAGTTTGTTCCATCCATCCATCATTCAACCCGTTATATCCTAACTACATGTTCACGTTCCAATACCAGCCAACACAGGGCGCAAGGCAGGAAACAAACCTCGGGCAGGATGCCAGCCCACCGCAGGGCACGCACGCACACACCCACACACCAAGCACACACTAAGGACAATTTAGAATCGCCAATGCACCTAACCTGCATGTCTGGACTGTGGGAGGAAACCCACGCAGATACGGGGAGAACATGAAAACTCCATGCAGGGAGAATCCAGGAAGCAACCCGGGTCTCCTAACTGCGAGGCAGCAGCGCTACCCACTGTGCCACAATGCCGCCAAAGTTTGTTCTACCAATTACAAATATTATGCATTGGTTTAAGATTTAAAGAACAGAAGGACATGGTGAATTTCCGTAACAATTTCAGGGATCGGAAACTGAGAAGACTTTTGTGCAAAATGAAATTGTTCCAAAGGTGTAATGATCGCCCCAAAAATGAAATTTTTGCTGCAGTTGAGGTATCAGTATTACTGACTCCTTGATTATGGAGGTGATCATTAATTAAATCCAAATTATTTTTGTATCTTAGAGTGAGTTAAAAAAGTGGCCCCCAATGAAATGTGTTCGAGCTATGTATAGATTTGTAAGGGACTTCAGAGGAATTCGACCAAGCTATCGCTATCCTGTGTCTAATTCTACAGCATGTTTAATGTCTTATCTATTATGTTATTTATGTTGTTTCTTTGACTACTTGGTTAACAGTAAACAGTCATTCCCTTCCTTAAAAATGTGACTTCTAAAATAATTTTTGAATTTATTTTTGTAGAAATGATGTACATAAAGTAATGCGTCAATTGGATGCAAAGGGGCTGCACAGACGACAGCCAGGAAATCGCAAAATTCTGAGATGCCAGTACTCAACAAAGGGCCCCAATCACACTTGGCACATTAATGGCATGTCTTCTATTGGTTTTGTTGTCTGTTTTTTTTTTCAAATGTACATGATCCATATGATAAGAATAGAAAGTGCAAAACTGTGAAATCTGAGATTCTTTTAAGATACTTTAAACCCACTGTTTTTAATGTGGATGCAATGTTATTACTGTGTTTGCAGGGTTCATTTATTGAACTTTGTTTGTTACAGAAAATGATAAATTGCATTTTTATGGAATCTGGATTCATCTGTGTATTGATGGGTATGTAGAGACAAGCTGAATCGGTATTATTGTGATCAATATTGTTCAGTTAATATTTATATTCTCTATGTATGTTTTTTTGCAGGATTGAACTCATGACCTTTTGGTTACAAGTCAGCAGCTGATACCATTACGCTACCATGGCAGTTTTTTTTTTTTTTTTTTTTGCCCCCTCCTTGAACCGTCACCTTATCGTGGTGGAGGGGTTTGCGTGTCCCAATGATCCTAGGAGCTATGTTGTCTGGGGCTTTATGCCCCTGGTAGGGCCACCCAAGGCAAACTGGTCCTAGGTGAGGGATGAGACAAAGAGCGGTTCAACAAACCTCCGATGAAGAATAAAAACCTTGGACAACGTTTTCCCTTGCCCGGACGCAGGTCACCGGGGCCCCCCTCTGGAGCCAGGCCTGGAGGTGGGGCTCGATGGCGAGCGCCTGGTGGCCAGGCCTGCACCCATGGGGCTCGGCCGGGCACAGCCCCGAAGAGGTAACGTGGGTCCTCCTCCCCATGGGCTCACCACCTATGGGAGGGGCCAAGGAGGTTGGGTGCAGTGTGAGTTGGGTGGTGGCCGAAGGCGGGGACCTTGGCGGTCTGATCCTCGGCTACAGAAACTGGCTCTTGGGACGTGGAATGTCACCTCTCTGAAGGGGAAGGAGCCTGAGCTAGTGCGCGAGGTCGAAAGGTTCCGGCTAGATATAGTCGGACTCACCTCGACGCACAGCTTGGACTCTGGAACCAATCTCCTTGAGAGGGGCTGGACTCTCTACCACTCTGGAGTCGCCCCCGGTGAGAGGCGCCAAGCTGGTCTGTGCATACTTATTGCCCCCCGACTCGGAGCCTGTGCATTGGGGTTTACCCCGGTGGACGAGAGGGTGGCCTCCCTCCACCTTCGGGTGGGGGGAAGGGTCCTGACTGTTGTTTGTGACTTTTTGGAGTCTCTGGAGGGGGTGCTAGAGGGCATACCTTCTGGGGATTCCCTTGTTTTGCTGGGAGACTTCAATGCTCACGTGGGCAATGACAGTGAGACCTGGAAGGGCGTGATTGGGAGGAATGGCCCACCCGATCTGAACCCGAGCGGTGTTTTGTTATTGGACTTCTGTGCTCGTCACGGATTGTCCATAACGAACACCATGTTCAAGCATAAGGGTGTTCATATGTGCACTTGGCACCAGGACACCCTAGGCCTCAGGTCGATGATCGACTTTGTGGTCGTGTCGTCGGACTTGCGGCCATATGTCTTGGACACTCGGGTGAAGAGAGGGGCGGAGCTATCAACTGATCACCACCTGGTGGTGAGTTGGCTTCGATGGTGGGGGAAGATGCCGGTCAGACCTGGTAGGCCCAAACGTGTTGTGAGGGTCTGCTGGGAACAGCTGGCAGAGTCCCCTGTCAGAAGTAGCTTTAACTCCCACCTCCGGCAGAACTTCAACCACGTCCTGAGGGAGGTGGGGGACATTGAGTCCGAATGGGCCATGTTCCGTGCCTCTATTGTTGAGGCGGCTGACCAGAGCTGTGGCCGCAAGGTGGTCGGTGCCTGTCGTGGCGGCAATCCCCGAACCCGTTGATGGACACCGGCGGTGACGGATGCCGTCAAGCTGAAGAAGGAGTCCTATAGGACTTTTTTGTCCTGTGGGTCTCTGGAGGCAGCTGATAGGTACCGACAGGCCAAGCGGAATGCGGCTTCGGTTGTTGCTGAGGCAAAAACTCGGGCGTGGGAGGAGTTTGGAGAGGCCAAGGAGAACGACTTTCGGACGGCTTCGAGGAGATTCTGGTCCACCGTCCAGCGTCTCAGGAGGTGGAAGCAGTGCAGTGTCAACACCGTATATGGTGGGGATGGTGCGCTGCTGACCTCGACTCGGGACGTTGTGGGTCGGTGGGGGGAGTACTTCGAAGACCTCCTCAATCCCACTAACATGCCTTCCAATGAGGAAGCAGAGCCTGGGGACTCTGAGGTGGGCTCTCCCATCTCTGGGACTGAAGTCACCGAGGTGGTCAAAAAACTCCTTGGTGGCAGGGCCCCGGGGGTGGGTGAGATACGCCCGGAGTTCCTTAAGGCTCTGGATGTTGTAGGACTGTCTTGGTTGACACGTCTCTGCAACATCGCATGGACATCGGGAATAGTGCCTCTGGATTGGCAGACCGGGGTGGTGGTCCCCCTCTTTAAAAAGGGGGACCAGAGGGTGTGTTCCAACTACAGAGGGATCACACTCAGCCTCCCTGGAAAAGTCTAGGGGTTCTGGAGAGGAGGGTCCGTCTGATAGTCAAACCTCGGATTCAGGAGGAACAGTGTGGTTTTCGTCCTGGTCGCGGAACAGTGGACCAACTCTTCACCCTTAGCAGAGTCCTGGAGGGTGCATGGGAGTTTGCCCAACCGAAAAGGCATTCGACCGTGTCCCTCGGGGAATCCTGTGGGGGGTGCTCCGGGAGTATGGGGTACTGGACCCCCTGATAAGAGCTTTTCGGTCCCTGTACAACCGGTGTCAGAGCCTGGTCCGCATTGCCGGCAGTAAGTCAAGCCCGTTTCCAGTGAGAGGTGGACTCCGCCAGGGCTGCCCTTTGTCACCGATTCTGTTCATAACTTTTATGGACAGAATTTCTAGGCGCAGCCAGGGTGTTGAAGGGGTCCGGTTTGGTGGACTCAGGATTGGGTCACTGCTTTTTGCAGATGATGTTGTCCTGTTTGCTTCATCAGGCCGTGATCTTCAGCTCTCTCTGGATCAGTTCACAGCTGAATGTGAAGAGGCTGGGATGAGAATCAGCACCTCCAAATCCGAGACCATGGTCCTCAGCCGGAAAAGGGTGGAGTGCCCTCTCAGGGTTGGGGGAGAGATCCTGCCCCAAGTGGGGGAGTTCAAGTATCTCGGGTCTTGTTCACGAGTTAGGGAAGAATGGAGCGTGAGATCGACTGGCGGATCGGTGCGGCATCTGCAGTGATGCGGGCTCTGCATCGGTCTGTCGTGGTGGAAAAGGAGCTGAGCCGTAAGGCAAAGCTCTCAATTTACCAGTCGATCTATGCTCCTACCCTCACCTATGGTCATGAGTTATGGGTAGTGACCGAAAGAACGAGATTGCGAATATAAGCGGCTGAAATGAGTTTCCTCCGCAGGGTGTCTGGGCTTTCCCTTAAAGATAAGGTGAGAAGCTCAGTCATCCGGGAGGGGCTCAGAGTAGAGCCGCTGCTCCTCCGCATCGAGAGGAGTCAGATGAGGTGGCTCGGGCATCTGATCAGGATGCCACCTGGACGCCTCCCTGGTGAGGTGTTCCGGGCACGTCCAACCGGGAGGAGGCCCCGGGGAAGACCCAGGACACGCTGGAGGGACTATGTCTCCCGGCTGGCCTGGGAATGCCTTGGGATTCTCCCGGAAGAGCTGGAAGAAGTGGCCGGGGAGAGGGAAGTCTGGGCCTCTCTGCTTAAGCTGCTGCCCCCGCGACCCGACCTCGGATAAGCGGAAGAGGATGGATGGATGTTTTTTTGCATATTTATATCTTTATGTAGATATTCAAGATGTGTTATATGGCTACATGCCGGGACCTTCAATCGGAATCCACGTTTCATTGCTAGATCTTTTCTTGATGCTGTGGAAACAGAAAATGGTGAAACGTTTACTTTCGTTTCCAGCTAATTCCAATGATAAATTAGTTTCTTTAGCTGTATATTGTTAGAAGATTTTCTTAATATTTTATAGAGCACTTTTCTGGCTGTGTGTTTTAAATTACTGTGTTTATTTATTTTTGAATTGCTATGGCTATAGGTTGTCCATGCCTTGTGAGAACAGATAGGGGTTATGAAAATTCTTTAGTTGCCATTATACAGATGTCTTTTAGATACCGTTTCCATGACAGCTTAGCAGGAGTTAACAGTTTCAGATATGGGAAGTCTATACATAATCAAGTAAGCATTAAAAAAAAAAGATGTTTTATACAGTATTTCATTATCGTGGCTTTACCTTTAAAGATGAAAAAGCTATGTACAGTAGGAAAATGCACATCCTTTCAACAATTACTGCATCATAAAGCCTATCACAAGTAAAGACGCTATGGTATTTGGAATAGTTTGGTCATTTTGTGCACCATTATATTGTTACAAGTAAATTACAATCAGATGCCTTAAACTAATAAACAATATGTGGTTAATTTCAGTGTATATGATAAAGTCGCGTCAGGGATGTGGATCTCAAAAAGAAAGGGAAACCACACTGGAACAAAAGCACTGCTTTTACGCTGGGTGCCGCCAGTTTGCAAAACAGAGCGGAGAACTTGCGTATGGCAGTGTTTGAGCTAGCGTGAAAACATGTGTGGCTTTACGCCAAGTTTAGGTTTTATACATCATGATCTGAGCGTGGAAACAGGAGTACTCAACATTTTTGTGCGTATGCACTGTTTATACATGAGGCCCCAGGAGAAGAGGTGTAATCAAAGCCAACATCAAGACAGAAAAAATTAAACAAGAAAAATATCAAATATATGAAACCAATAAAACAGTAAATATACACATGACACCAAAACCAGAGAAAGAAACAGAGAGTTATTTGCTTTTTTATCCACAACAATCTAGGATAGGGAAAAGGTGTCAGGGGTGACCTTTAAATTTTTAAAATTGTAATTACAAGAAAAAAAAGTTTAATTTGGATTCCAAAAATGTAAAAAGCCAAGCTAAGCTACAAACACATTAGATAAATCAATAGAAACCTTATGTGACACTTTATAATTTAATTTTGTATAACTTTATAAAGAACAGTCCCTATTAATCACAATAATTTATTTTCAGTTAATGAATTACTTAAAGCAAAAATATGAAACTAATGGAATGGATCACTACTAATTCAGCTTCATATTTTTTTTCCGGATTATGTTTATACTATCTGCTGTCTATAAGGAAAAAACAGTTGTGAAATGTGATGGAGGGACAGACAACAGGTATATACACAGTTTCATTGATGTTACTTTCTATGCCTCCATCTATGACTGGGCTGTACTTTTGTTGTGTAGTGTAAGACCCAGCTTAAGGCGGGGGATACGTTCCAAGAAATCCCAGCACTAAAAGAAACAGCGTTAAATGAGGTCATGTTAACACGTAAATAATGAGGATAGGTGAAACAGGACAGAGAATAAAAAAGTTTAGCATTTTTTTTGTTTTAGTTTATAACATGTATAATTAAATACTTTTTATTACATTAATTATAGACATTTTTTATTGCTAATATTGAGGTTTATTCATAAGTCATTCATGAAAATCAAAAATATTCGAGTAAATACAGTACATAATTTATGTTTTTGTGATGAGGAAGGTTCCTCCTCATTTGACACTTTTTTTTGTTTTTTTTTTGTGAAGTCATCTAACGTCGTTTGCCTTTTTCCCTGTCATTCAGTAAGCAATTGTCGATAGCAAGACATCGCATCAATAAGACTTCGTCTTGCCTTTGAACTTCTAGCAAAATTTGGATTGTTTCGTATAAACTGATCCATAATTTCCATAAAAGTGATTAAACTTTTTTTTAGAAAAAAAAAACAATCTTTTGCAGCATTAAATCCTGGTGCTTGCTTTTCTTCGCGGGATAAAAATGTACATTTTGGCATTCTCTTTCAAAAAAGTCCCGTTTCATCAACATTGAAAGCTAATTCAGCAGGATAATTTCCTTGTTCAATGATGGCTCTTAATGTCACTGGAAATGCAGCAGCTGCTTCTGTATCTCCACTTGCCACTTCTCCATTAATCTGTATGTTATGAAGATTATCTCTGTTTTTAAATCGATGGAACCATCCTTGACTAGCTATGAAATTTTCACTGGTGTTGCCTTTTTCATTCTGAGTGTGGTTAAAAATTGATTTAGCTTTTTCCATTATGATTGCTTGACATATTGCGTTCGACTTCATCGTCAATACAGGTGGAAAGTCACTTTTCCATTTCCTCAATCACATTGTTTCTGGAACTGGTAATTTTTGTTGTAGAAATCTTTGTGGTTGTAGTTGGTGATGATACGATTTTTCTCTTTATTTTTTAAAATTGGCCGTATTGTTGAAGTTGACAAATTTAATGCAGTGCTGATATCAATTTTGCATTCACCTGCATCTAATCGTCTGAGCACCTGCATTTTAGTTTCCAGCGAAATGCTTTTTCTTGTCACTTTACTTTCTTTTTCTTTGAAACCACTCATTTTAAAACTAAAAAGGGATAAATGTTATTTATTACAGTAAAATAAAATGTTATGTTTATATCCTTACACAATAACGTGGATGATCAATCATAAATGAACAGTGACACAGCAGGCATATGTAATGTACTGTACTGCACTGATATCAAACGCGCAGAGAGACTGAATGTGAGTATCTAATCAAGTTGTGTGATTGCGGTGAAAATTGATACTGTATTTTCAATAATAATCGCTGTGACTACAAAGTGACTGAATGAAAAATTTGAATTCCAAAAAATCCACATAATACCAAAACAGCGTTAAACGGAGCAGCATTAAGCGGGCCTTACTGTATCTGCATTTGGGATCTCTAACTTCTCTAAGGTTGTATACTCTTGGCAACACTAAATTTAACTGGCTTTAATAGGTTATTTTAACAGTGTATCAGAATGAAGCATCCTTTTTGGCCAAGTTATTTGGCTTATCAAACCTGTAAGTAGTTTTTTTTTTTTTTTTGCTGTTATTTGTTTAAGTGCTGCTGATGGGATGGTCACCTTCTTTTGCCTGTCAGAACATTTGGCTATTAATGATTCCAGCTGCAAATGAGGAATTAGGTAGAGTGCTAACCAGCTTAATTGATTGGTTATGATCTCATGTCTTAAATTTTAGGTTATGGGTATGGGAGCACTTGAAGTGCAAAAACATTTTCACTCAAATCATGTATGTAATTCCAAATTTTAAATCTAATTTTGCAGACTAAAAGGGATTTTATAACATTGCAGGAGAAAAGTTTAATGACACATAACCATGCCATACCCCCCCCCACCCCACACACACACACACACACACACACACACACACACACACACCGCAGGCAGTGTTGCAGCTGAAGGTGATACAAAAAGTGGTTCTCTGACCACTAAGTCCAGCCTTTCACATTTTTATTTCCTGCTTAAAAGTTTTATATACCAACAAAGTGACCAATAAAAATTAATGAGTTTATAGCAATTACACATGGCAGACAGGACATCTAGGGCTTAATTATTGTGTACCCTTTAGATTTATAACTCAGTGACCGTGTGTTTGTTTTTCCCCTGATTTTGCCAGCCCCCACATGTTGCTGTATGCTGTTTCTTTTGTACTCCAGGACATACAGAGGAAAGAATAGTACAGACAGGTCAGTTCAGCTCTATATGCAATCATCAAATTCAAATGATCACAGTTCACACACACGCAAGGATCGTCCTTCCTACATTTACGATGTGTGTACCTGTTGCAATGTGCACACTTCTCTCTATGCTGTGGTTTCTATTACACACCTGAAAGAAAGAGATGATATATGTGAAAACATCGTCACACTAATGCAATATTATTTTAAAACAAATAGCGTCAGATCGGGTGTGTATTTAGTTGTCAGATATCAAAGTTGCCGTGAAAAGTCGAGTCGTATCCCACCATCTGAGAGTCATATGGAAGTTTATTAGGGTATAGAGAAAAGAAAAAAAAATAGGGGCACAGTGAGAAAAAAGCTCAAAATGTCAACTTTAATCTTGAAATTTCCACTTTAGTCACGTAGTTTATTTTGTCTTCAAAGTAGAATATCATAAGGTTCATCTTAAAATCGTTTCATTTACTAGTTTCTCAAATACCATTGTAACTAAAGTAGCACATTAAATGCTTTGTATTGTATGTGTTCATCTATGTGCTCTATGTGTGTGAATCACTACGTGCTTCTTAAACGAGCTTTCTCTTCCTCCGACAGGACACAGAATCCATTACATTCATGATATTACAGCTCTCTGAATAAGTTAAATACTGAGATGTATACTTGATATCATTTTCATAATGATAAGAATGAAAGCATGCTATTAAACATGGGAACACGGTGGTGCAGTGATAGTGAGGAGCTGGTGCCCCGTCCAGAGATTGTTCCAGCCTCACGCAAGATGCTTGCTGCGCTGTGTGCGACCCTTGATGAAATAATTTATTGCTGCAGTACTGTCTCTCTCTCAATTCCTGTAATTCCTTTTCTTTCTCCAAGTAACCAATCACCACACAATCAGCTCTCAAATAGAACGCTGACTCTTCAAAACTTTTAAGGAACATTAATATCTTCACAGTACATGTTTAATTACTCCATCCATCTCTCCATCCAAGTCTGCCTCCACTCCTCTCCTCCAAGACTTTGTCCTCTGCACTCCTGACTCCAGCCACTGAATGGAGGGAGGCGGCCCCTTTTATCCTCACCCAGATGTGCTCCAGGTGCCTCCTGAATAGCTTCCGCCGGCACTCCCCAGTGTGGCAGAAGTACCGGCTGTGCACCCGGAAGCACTCCGGGTCTCCCTGGTCTTCTTCACCCCAGCACTTCCAGGTGTGGTAGAAGTGCTGAGGGCCAGGGCTCCTCAGGCATTGGGGCACCCCCTGGCGGTGACCATGGGCCCCTATAGGGTGGAGCTTCCAAGCTCAGTTCCCGTGGTCTCCAAAGCCACCAGGGCGGTCACCCCCTCGTTGTCTGGAGGAGGTGTAAGCTGGGTACCACCCCCAGCCACAGTATACATTATTTAAAAGTTAAAAATGTATCTGTATAATGTAATACTGTATATATAGGGTGGTCCAGATCTAATTATGCAATTTTCATTACGCCATAACTTATTAAGTTTATTACATAGAGAATTCACAAAAAATTCTTTTTGTTGCCGATAGATGGCAGCACCTGCCCTGCATTCCAAAATGGCAGGGAAACAGTTGTTAGTCTAACAGCAGGTGCGATGTGTTCGCCTTTTCATAATTGCATAATTAGATCTGGACCACCCTGTATACTTTACTGCATTTCATCTTAAAAATTATATTAAGAGCTCCAAGAAGATAGCGTCTGGAAATCTAAATCGACTTAGAAGCCAGTCGTCATTATCTGTAAATACACGATCTCTTCTGTTGAATTGAATTGAATTCCTTTATCATTATTATATGGTACAATGCGATTCAATATGCAAATCCTCCATAAACTTATTTTCCTATAAAATGGTAAAATAACAACAACAACAATGAATTGTACTTAAAAGTACAAACAGCTCTACTGGGAGCACTTGATGGACTGAGTGAGTGCGTTTAGAGCTCTTGGGATGAAACTGTTTCTGAACCGTGAGGTTCGTGTAGGAAAGGCTCAGAAACGTTTGACGATGGGAGAAGTTCAAATAGACTGTGCACATGGCTGAAGCAGCATGTGCTTGATGCTGTACCCCGACAATTCTCTCCATACTTGATACAATCTGCCATAGAGCTTTCCGATCAGCTGCTGTATATCTGTGATTCCCCACTCAGATACATTGGGTTAAAAAATTGGTGCACTGAGAGTAACAATGCTAAAGCAGCTATGGTATTTGGAATAGTTTGACCATTCCATGCATCATTATATTGTTACAGGTTGATTACAATCAGATGCCTAAAACAAGAAAATGATATGCGGTTAATTTCAGTGTATTTGATAAAATCGCGTCAGCGATGTGAATCAAATAAATAAAGGGAAACCACACAGGAACAGTAGCACTGCTTTGACACTGGGTGCCGCCAGTTTGCGAAACCAAACCAAGTTTAGTTTTTATACATTTTGATGTGAGCGTGGAAATGGGTGTACACAACATTTTTGTGTGTACGCACCGTTTATACATGGGGTCCCAGGTCTGGATTTAAAACACAATTAAAGTCTCCTGCCATTATAGTTTTGTGAGTGTTTACATTAGGGATAGATGCAAATAACTTTTTGGAAGAAAGCTCTATCATCCACATTAGCTGCATAGATATTAATCAAAATCATTTCAGTATTAGATAAATTGCCCATCATCATGACATATCACTCTTCAGAATCTAATAATGCATCTGACACTACAAATGAAATGCAGTTGTGCTTGAAAGTTTGTGAACCATTTAGAATTTTCTATATTTCTGCATAAATATGACCTCAAACATCATCAGATTTTCACTCAAGTCCTAAAAGTAGATAAAGCGAAACCAGTTAAACAAATGAGATAAAAATATTATACTTGGTCATTTATTTATTGAGGAAAATGATTGAATATTACATATTTGTGAGCGGCAAAAGTATTTAAACCTCTAGGATTAGCAGTTAGTTTGAAGGTGAAATTAGAGTCAGGTGTTTTCAATCAATGGGATGACAATCAGGTGTGAATGGGCACCCTGTGTTATTTAAAGAACAGGTATCTATCAAAGTCTGCTCTTCACAGCACATGTTTGTGGAAGTGTATCATGGCACGAATAAAGGAGATTTCTGAGAACCTCAGAAAAAGAGTTGTTGCTGCTCATCAGGCTGGAAAAGGTTACAAAATCATCTCTAAAGAGTTTGGACTCTACCAATCCACAGTCAGAGAGATTGTGTACAAATGGAGGAAATTCAAGACCATTGTTACCCTCCCCAGGAATGGTCGACCAACAAAGATCACTCCAAGAGCAAGGCTTGTAATAGTCGGCAAGGTCACAAAGGACCCCAGGGTAACTTCTAAACAACTGAAGGCCTCTCTCACATTGGCTAATGTTCATGTTCATGAGTCCACCATCAGGAGAACACTGAACAACAATGGTGTGCATGGCAGGGTTGCAAGGAGAAAGCCACTGCTCTCCAAAAAAAAACATTGCTGCTCGTCTGCAGTTTGCTAAAGATCACATGGACAAGCCAGAAGGCTACTGGAAGAATGTTTTGTGGATGGATGAGACCAAAATATAACTTTTTGGTTTAAATCAAAAGCGTTATGTTTGGAGAAAGGAAAACACTGCATTCCAGCATAAGAACCTTATCCCATCTGTGTAACATGGTGGTGGTAGTATCGTGGTTTGGGCCTGTTTTGCTGCATCTGGGCCAGAACGGCTTGCCTTCATTGATGGAACAATAAATTCTGAATTATATTAAAGAACTAGCAGAATACCCACGCTTCGCAGCGGAGAAGTAGTGTGTTAAAGAAGTTATGAAAAAGAAAAGGAAATATTTTAAAAATAAC
>JANRMT010062856.1:33801600-33836622 GCA_026402145.1 Polypterus bichir lapradei
TAACATTTTTGTAGCTGTGATGTGTGCATCAGTGTAATCGATGTACCAGGAAATCATGCATTGACAAAAGTTCCCCTTTGCTTGGAATTGAAAGTGTGATTAAATGTGTTATTTTTTGTTATGGAGTACATGCATCGAAGCTTCTCAGCTGTGCTTGTGCTAAGAAAAGGAAAGATTTTAAAAATAACGTAACATGATTCTGCGTTAACCGCATATTTTTTCATACGTCTTAAACCAAGGAGATGCGAGGTTAAAATGAACCGAGAAGCACATGTACATACTCAGTACATCCCCTCTCGGGAATCGAACCTCGGATGTAGGCAATAGAGGTGAAGCCTCTACAATTGCGCCACAGTGTGTGGCTTATCTGTTTAAGAGTATGTAGATCGGGGTATATATATATATTCGCAGCGGAGACGTAGTGTGTTAAAGAAGCTATGAAAAAGAAAAGGGAACATTTTAAAAATAACGTAACATGATTGTCAATATACAGTAATTGTTTTGTGAGTGTTATTGAGTGTTGCTGTCATCAAGGATTCGATTATCATTATTTGTTTCAATCAGGGTCGTATTTGTACGATGTGTTGTGTTCAAGTTACATTCCGTGTTTGTCAATCGTTGTAAAGATAAGAGGTTTCATTTATCGATTCGTTTCTTACTGCATCAATAAACAGCTCATCTTCCTGTTTATCTGAGATGTGACACACTGCATGCACGGGTTTTTTTTTACACTGTCTTCCTTTAGCGGGACATTCACTTTTTGCACCGTGTGCTTTGTTTCTGCAGTAGCTGCACTTATGAATATGCTTGTATGTATCAGACGCTTCATATTTTTTTGCTGCCTTCTCAATTGTGTAATTCGGTTTTTGTTCAGCGCTCTTTGGAACTGTTGCTTTTTGTCTGTGCACTGCGTCAGTTCACGTGAGCCCCTTGGTGTTCTTGCATCGAAGGTTCCCAGCTGTGTTGGTGCCATCTTGTGTTATGTCCACGGCTGTATGTAATGTCAGCTAAGACCCGGCACTTAAAAGTTTCTCTCGCAGTTTCGCTGAGTTTGTGTCAAACACCACCCTGACCATCTCATCTTCCTCTGCATAAGCACAGTCCTTCACCCGTGAATATTTAGTGGCAGTGTTTCTATTGGATTGCCGCTGACGGACGGCCTTATATGGGCAGGCACTAAATTACAAATGCCAGTGGCAGCCTGTCTATGAACTTAATTTAAAGTTTAGGTTTACACTGTGCTTTGTTTCCGTAGTAGCAGCACTCATGAATGTGGTTGTATATGTCACTCGTTTGCTTCTTATTTTTTCGCTGCCTTCTCAATTATATAATGCATGTTTTCTTCAGCGCTTTTTGGAGCGCTTCCTGATTTTCTACGTACTGCGTGATTACGTGGGAGGCGTGATGATGTCACACGAAACTCTGCCCCCACGGCTTTCGAGCTCAGCTCCATTACACTAAATGGAGAAAAACAGCTTCCAGTTATGACCATTACGCGTAGAATTTCGAAATGAAACCTGCCCAACTTTTGTAAGGAAGCTGTAAGGAATGAGCCTGCCAAATTTCAGCCTTCTACCAATACGGGAAGTTGGAGAATTAGTGATGAGTCAGTCAGTCAGTCAGTGAGGGCTTTGCCTTTTATTAGTATAGACTAGCAAAATACCCGCGCTTTGCAGCGGCGAAGTACTGCATTAAAATTTTTATTAAGAAGAAAATTTAACCTTTATAAACTGAGGGAAAATATGCCAATAATTATTTGTTAAGGATCTCTTTGTATACCACGTTGTCAGTTCGGCCCTCCGGTTGTAACATGACCAAGCTGTGCGCTGAGCTTACTCTTGAGCATGCAACTTACAGTTGGCCATGTGAACAGTAATCTTGTCTCAAATCTCACAGCTTGGATTGCTGCTGTCATAATCAGTTTGAGGTTCATGGTTTGTTTCAATTACGACAGTATTTGCAGGACTTGTGTTGAAGTGACATTCGGCATCTTTCAAGCGTTGTAAGCTTACCACCGGTTTCATCGATAACTTCACATCCAGCTTTTGAGAGATTAAACATTCATAAACATCAAAGTGTCCACTACTGAAATCGTCACCTGTGAATGTAAGATGTTTAAGAGGCATTGGCGGTTGTCGAAAGGTGTAAAATATTTGGCCATTTCGGTACACTTGAAAGCACCAACCGAACAATTCAGCGGCAGCCATCAACTCACATGCAGAACCATAGGTGAAGGGCTTAAGCATTTCACTCTTCTAGTGCTCCTGTGTAGTATAATTATCTCCTGTACTGTCATCAGTCCACACCTTGAACCTGTCCCAGTCATTCAATACATAAGACACAATGTTCTTCCGGATATCAAGAGTGAGCCTGATATGGCCGTGCAATATGTAACACAGAGAATGGAAAAGGAAGGTGCCATCTCCGGGCATGGAAACCACTCGGTAAGTGACAGTTCTTTGATCGATGGTGATTACCTCGATAGACATGGTAATGGGGGTTGGAATGATGAAGGAAATGGGTACCTGAGTAATGTAAAGTAAATGTAAAATACCTATACAATAACTATAATTGTAATAAACAAACAATAAAACAGCGGAGAAGCCGTGGATTAAACAAAAAGGCTGTAGTTATCAGCAGGGAGACGTGAATCCCGTGGCGAAGCAAGGAAGGGAATGTAGAGACTGGAGCGACGGACGGCCTTATATAGGCAGGCAGCCAACAACGTGGGAGGCATTGGGATGGGGGACCCAACTCCGCCTCACATGGTGACCAAGCTGCAGGCTATGGACGTATATATGTACGTAAGTAGGATTCAGTTAGCGTTCGGAACCCGTGTACCAAATTTCTTGAAGATGGGCCCATAAGTAACAAAGACTGTTGAAAAGTTCAATATGGCGGCCGACAGTGGCATCATACCACCGAAATAAGTACGTACATTGGTTTCGGTTAGTGCAGGGAAGCCACCTACCAAATTTCGAGAAGATGGGGCCAT
Source organism: Polypterus bichir lapradei (assembly GCA_026402145.1). Lineage (NCBI taxonomy): Eukaryota > Metazoa > Chordata > Cladistia > Polypteriformes > Polypteridae > Polypterus > Polypterus bichir. The sequence continues at coordinate 33,804,596 of JANRMT010062856.1, forward strand.
AAATAAGAAAATTCAACATGGCGGACGTTGTTGACCGTTATGACTGTTACGCGTAGAATTTCGAAATGAAACCTGCTTAACTTTTGTAAGTAAGCTGTAAGGAATGAGCCTGCCAAATTTCAGCCTTCTACCTATACGGGAAGTTGGAGAATTAGTGATGTTAGAAAATTCAATATGGCGGCTGACAGTGGCGTCATACCACCGAAATAAGTACATACATTGGTTTTGGTTAGCGCAGGGAAGCTGCCTACCAAATTTCGTGAAGATGGGGCCATGAATAAGAAAGTTAAATATGGCGGATGTTGTTGATCGTTATGACTGTTACGCGTAGAATTTCGAAATGAAACCTGCTTAACTTTTGTAAGTAAGCTGTAAGGAATGGGCCTACCAAATTTCAGCCTTCTACCTACACGGGAAGTGGGAGAATTAGTGACGTTTGGAAAATTCAATATGGCGGCCGACAGTGGCGTCATACCATCGAAATAAGTACGTACATCGGTTTCGGTTAGCGCAGGGAAGTCACCTACCAAATTTCGTGAAGATGGGGTCAGCCTTCTACCTACACGGGAAGTTTGAAAATTGGTGACGTTGGAAAGTTCAATATGGCGGCCGACAGTGGCGTCATACCATCGAAATAAGTACATACATCGGTTTCGGTTAGCGCAGGGAAGCTGCCTACCAAATTTCGTGAAGATGGGGCCATAAATAAGAAAGTTCAACATGGCGGACGTTGTCGACCATTATGACCGTTATGTGTAGAATTTCGAAATGAAACCTGCTTAACTTTTGTAAGTAAGCTGTAAGGAATGAGCCTGCCAAATTTCAGCTTTCTACCTACATGGGAAGTTGGAGAATTAGTGATGAGTCAGTCAGTCAGTCAGTCAGTCAGTCAGTGAGTGAGGGCTTTGCCTTTTATTATTATAGATTCTAAAGGAAAATGTCAGGACATCTGTCCATGAACTGAATCTCAAGAGAATGTGGGTCATGCAGCAAGACAACGACCCTAAGCACACCAGTCGTTCTACCAAAGAATGGTTAAAGAAGAATAAAGTTAATGTTTTGGAATGGCAAAGTCAAATTCCTGACCTTAATCCAATCAAAATGTTGTGGAAGGACCTGAAGCAAACAGTTAATGTGAGGAAACCCACCAACATCCCAGAGTTGAAGCTGTTCTGTACGGAGGAATGGGCTAAAATTCCTCCAAGCCGGTGTGCAGAAATGATCAAAAGTTACCGGAAACGTTTAGTTGCAGTTATTGATGCAAAGGGGGGTCACACCAGATACTGAAAGCAAAGGTTCACATACTTTTACCACTCACAAATATGTAATATTTGATCATTTTCCTCAATAAATAAATGACCAAGTATAATATTTTTGTCTCATTTGTTTAACTGGTTTCTCTTTACCTTATTTTAGGACCTGAGTGAAAATCCGATGATGTTTGCGGTCATATTTATGCAGAAATATAAAAAATTCTAAAGGGTTCACAATCTTTCAAGCACAACTGTAGTTCTGTGCATTAAGATTCCCACACCCCAGGTTTTCTTTGTATTACATGAGTGAAATATTTGGCCAGACCACTCTCCTTGCAACTAAACCTGGTCCACATTTAGTAAGTAGGTCTCCTGTAAAAATACTATCTTGGCATTTAAACTTGTTAAATGCAAGAGGATGTTGTTTCCCTTTAATTCATGATTGAGACCCTTGACATTCCAGCTCACGAAGTTCACTATTTAGTCATAGAAATTTTGCTTCTGAACTTTTGTTGACATTTTGTAGTCTTAGGTTAAGGTAGTACATTGTTACATATAATAGCTTTGACATAGATTTCATATTAATGTCAAGTGATACAGCTATGGAGCTTATTGTTATGTTGGCAGTAACGGTTATTGGGGGTATAAGGGAAAAAATAAATAGCATTGCTATGTTTCTCTTAAACATACTGTCAATAACTGTTTACTTTTTGGTTACCAATTAGCCAAGATCTACCCATAAGCCAAAAGCAGCCAAAATGTGCATATAATTTATGAAAGAAATATCAAAATAATAATAGCAGCCTAAAAAAAACGAAAGGGATGTGTGACGCTATAGCCTTACCGTGACAATAATACAGTATAGTACAGACAGATACTACGGCAAGATTCTCAATAAGCTTTAGGTTTGAACCACAATGAGCAATATGCCAGCGAGTTTACAACAGGAATTTTTTTTTTTTACTTTAACAAGGTTTTTAGACTTACCTTCAGGTTGTTTGTTTCAGTTTTTTTTTTTGCAATAAGACGCTGCAGATGTTCTATCAGACGGTTGTGGCGAGTGCCCTCTTCTACGTGGTGGTGTGCTAGGGAGGCAGCATAAAGAAGAGGGATGCCTCACACCTGGAGAAACTGGTGAGGAAGGCAGGCTCTATTGTAGGCACAGAGCTAGACAGTTTGACATCCGTGGCAGAGCGACGGGCACTGAGCAGGCTCCTGTCAATCATGGAGAATCCACTGCATCCACTGAACAGTATCATCTCCAGACAGAGGAGCAGCTTCAGCGACAGACTACTGTCACTGTCCTGCTGCACTGACAGACTGAGGAGATCGTTCCTCGTCTGTTATACCTTCATTGTTATCACTCTTTAATTTAATATTGTTCTTTATCAGTATGCTGCTGTTGGAGTATGTGAATTTCCCCTTGGGATTAATAAAGTATCTAACTATCTATTGTCGCAAACGGCTGGGGGCCATACCCAGCCGAGATGCCTGGAAGGACTGGGAGGTGGCATGCACGTCTTCCAGGCCACGAGGGGACAACCACCCTGGATCGGGAGAGGACCACGGGAGTGGAGCAAGGACACATGAAGTGTGTGAAGACTGAAGTCCAAATATCAAATAAACACTTTCATAAAAGGTACAAGCATAACAAAACAAACCCTAGAAAATGAACTCCAGTTAGGGTACAACACTGACATGATTGGTTGGGTGGCACAGCGGTAAGAGCTGCTGATTCATAATCAAGAGGTTACTGGTTCTATTCTGGGCTTGTCTATTTTGAGTTGTGAGCTGCTCTTATTGTTACAGATGGAGCCACGTCAAATAGCCGCGGCCGTGTGAATGGTGTGCGAATGGCGTACGGCTGCCCTATGCACGCCGTGATCCCCCCTCCCTCTACTGACAGAAGGCGTGTCAAGATTTCACAGTAAACACGCCCATTCATGCCCTATTTATTCATTTACCTGGTTCCACTACTTTGTTCTCAAGAACACGTTAACACACGCCAGCAATTTAGCTGCGCTGAATTGCAATCACGTGATTTTAACAACCCACCCCCTCCCCCGCCGAACTGACACTACCAAACTGCACTACAGAGATTAAGATGGCGGTTTAACACTAGAATTACCAGAGCCTACGAAAAAACTCTTAGATCCGTCCCACCTTAAATCGCTTCTTAAAACCGTTCTCACCTCTCCGCCAGCGTCTTTTGTTATTCTAAATGTGTTGATAAAGAAAAGTTGCAAGTAGCCGGCTATTCCATCCCCCCATCGACTTAGAAAGTGCACAAACTTCTCCCAGCTCATGCCTTGATTGATTATCTGGGAGTGAAGTGGAGTTTTAGAGTGGAAATAATAGATCATTATTTGGAATACACGTATTTCACGTGTGTTCCGTTTCTACAGTAATCCGTGTAAACACATTTTTAAAACAGAAACGTTTTTCATATTGTAGTAGTAAATGACAAAATGTAGGCATAAACTATATAATGTATGAAGCCTGAAGTCCAAATATCAAATTAACAGCTTCACAAAAGGTACAAATATAATAGAACAAGTATGCTATTATTCAAAAATATAACTGCAGGAATAAAAGCCGCATTAACATGCCACATTGACAAATACATATCTCATCTGCCATGGTAGTGTAATGGTATCAGCTGCTGACTTGTAACCAAAAGATTATGAGTTCGATCCTGCACGTTTCTCTTTTGAAAAGTAAACTGCTCTTATTCTTACTATTTTAAAATAAAAACATACATTTGATTTCAGTGTGTAACAACCAGTGTAATTTATGATACTTGTAAAGGTTAGTTTTTTTTTATTCACTTTTCATTCTCTCAGTCGTGTTCAAGATCCTTCCCTACCTCCCCCCCCAATCTGAAGACGCGCTATAGCTCTGCAGCGTACTTGTGACTGCATTCTCCACCAATGTTTTTGCGAACTGCTGTGCCTGCGTGCACTTTTTGTGGTATTACACGTCTATTTTTTTTTAGCATACCCGGGTCGCTCAAACACAGGAACATCTGTTGTTTACAAGTATAACAAAACAAGTGCACTTTTATTCTAGACTATAAGTGAAGAAAAAATAAAGTAAGTTACTGTAGGCGGTTGATATGACAGCTTGCGTGGGGGAATGCTAAGAACTGCTGATTTCCGATCCGTGCTATATAAAATCATCCCATTCAAATATTAACAATTCCCTCATACCCTTCCAACATTTACGACATGTGTACTTGTTGCAGTGTACACACCTCTCTGTGCTATGGTTCCTATTACACTGAATGAGCACCTGACACTGTACTTTCTTCCCTATATAAATAACATTCGAGCTATAGCGCGTCTCCAAATAAATCACATTTGAGCTATATAGCACGTCTTTATGTGAAAACAGCATTGTTAGGTGGGGGGGGGGCGTGAACGCGACTGAGGGAATGGAACTAAATTAAAAAACAAAAAGCTAACCTTTACAATTATCATGCATTTACACTGGCTCTTACAGACTGACTGAAATCAAATTATGTTTTCATTCTAAAATAGTACAGTACATGCAATATTATTTGAAAACGAACAACGTCAGATCGGGTTTGAATACACGCTGACGCTCTTACAGAAGAAGTCAGCTTATTCAGTGCAGCAGTTTCAACACACAGCACATACAATATTATCTGAAACCGATCTGACGCTAATCGTTTTCAAATAATATTGCATTAGTGCAATGATGTTTTTACATATATTGTCTCTTTCATTCATCTTGCGGTTTGTAATCAGTGACCGCGTGTTTTTTTCCCGATCTTGCCAGTCCCCACATGTTGCTGTATGGTGGTGTTTCTTTTGTACTCCAGGACACGCAGAGGCCAGAATAGCACAGAGCAGTAAGTTCAGCACTATATGCAATCAGACAGGCAGAGAAGGCATTAGATATATAAATAAACAGGGAAGGCACTGTATAATAGATATATAAAAACAGCTAAGGGGATAGGTATATAGATAGGTAGGAAGGAAAGGCACTATATGATAGGCAGACAGGGAAGCTCCTATATAATAATAAAATTACTGTTATTACTATATAGATAGACAGGGAGTTCAGGCAGGCAGAACGGCGAAGGTTATTTATTTATTTTTAACTATTTTAGAATAAAAACATAATTTGATTTCAGTCAGTCTGTAAGAGCCAGTGTAAATGCATGATAATTGTAAAGGTTAGCTTTTTTTTTAATTCAGTTCCATTCTCTCATTCGCGTTCACGATCCCCCCCAGACCCCGCCCATGGAGGACTATTTCGGACAAAATTAAATAAATAAGTAAATGCGCAAATAAATAAAAGTACTGTGAAATGTAAGCATAAATAAATAAATGTATCATGAAATGAAGCCTTAATAAATAAATTTGTCATGAAATGAGAGCATAAATAAATAAATGTATCATGAAATGAAGCCTTAATAAATAAATGTATCATGAAATGAGAGCATAAATAAATAAGTGTGTCACGAAATATGTTTTTGGTTGCTTATTTATTTATTTCATTTTGTCCGTAACATTCCTGCAAACCGTCATGAAATACGACTTGAAATAAAACTGTCACTTTCACTCGTCAAAGTTGAGAGGGTGGGCTCTAACATGCCCTCTAGTTACTGATTGGTGAATCGATAGCACAAGAATTAATTAGAAAAATGCTTACTACTGCCGATGAAATGGATTCTGCCGAAGATATTACGTATTTCAGAGAGAGAATTGAAGATTTATCGGAAGAAATTACAATGTTTGCGGCCCTTTTAGACTCCGATATAGATGAAACTATTTTTGAAATTATCGAAGACCAGGTGGAACAGACTCTACTACACTCCAGTTCAGGTGATGCAGTTCCCTTCTCTGGACGTCCATCCTTTGACATTCCAGCTGAGTCAATAGAACAACTTTGCCACTAGAGTTGTTTGAAAAAGTAGCTGCGAATATGCACCTGACTTTATACTCGTAAAACAAGGGTCAAATACTCAGTTCAAAATATTAGTTGGAGCTGCTTTGTGCATTCCATGTCAAAGTACCTAAACTATTACAGCCGTTGCAGCTTACCGTATATCAAACTGGCTCATTCGCCTTGTGATCGTCTCCCCCGATACACCATATAGATCTGCAATCTGTCGTACTTTTAAACCGCATAAAAGAAGGTGTTATATTGACTCAGCTGGAATGTCAAAGGATGGACGTCCAGAGCAGGGAACTGCGTCACCTGAACTGGAGTGTTAATTTGATATTTGGACTTCAGGCTTCATACATTATATAGTTTATGCCTACATTTTGTCATTTACTACTACAATATGAAAAACGTTTCTGTTTTAAAAATGTGTTTACACGGATTACTGTAGATACGGAACACACGTGAAATACGTGTATTCCAGATAATCAATCAAGGCGTGAGCTGGGAGAAGTTTGTGCACTTTCTAAGTCGATGGGGGGATGGAATAGCCGGCAACTTGCCACTTTTCTTTATCAACACATTTAGATTAACAAAAGACACTGGCGGAGAGGTGAGAACGGTTTTAAGAAGCGATTTAAAGTGGGACGGATCTAAGAGTTTTTTCGTAGGCTCTGGTAATTCTAGTGTTAGTGGACTATTCGCGGTAAGTGGTGACTTTATTTATTTATTTATTTTTATAAAATTTGTTTGGGGTAGTTTACAGATTATTTCCCAGTTTAGTTTTTTATTGGCCGTTTTGAAAATCACTGGCAGCACCAGCAGCGGTCAGATATAACTTTAGATAACTTAATGGTCTGTTTACCAAGTCTGGAGTTAACATTACAGCTTACTGTCAGTGTCACAAACTCACAATGTCACTCCTCTTTTAATCAAAAAGACGCTTTGCAACAAAATATAATTTATCAGTATATTAAATGGAACTAGGTAAAATACACCATAATGTAAAATACTGTACATAGCCTGCATTTGTATTCCGTACCTACAATGATCGATATAGATAGATGACAGACGTACCGTGTCTTTAAGGATTGTTAACCCAGATAGCACACACACTTTGCGGAGACGACTATGCGACATCATCTTTTTCATCTGGCAGATGTCTGGCAGAGGGCGTTTGTCTTTAAGGATTATTAAGGATGTCTTAAAAAATATTTTACTAACTAGTTTTCTCGACATTTCCACTTTATTCTCGACATTTACGTCGAGATTAAAGTCGACATGTTGACTTTATTCTCGACATTTCCACTTTATTCTCGATATTTACGTTGAGATTAAAGTCGACATTTCCACTTTATTCTAATAGTTTATTTTGTCAGTAGAATGTCGCAAACTAAACTTCATCTTAAAATAAATGTTTAATTTACTAGATTTTCTCAAACCCCGTCATTAATTAACGTAGCACATTAAATGCTTTATATTAAGTGTTCCTCGACCCAGTTGTTAATCTCTATGCGCTTCTTAAACTGACTTCCTCTTGCACTTAGAGGCGCAGACAGCGATCGCCGCACATTGACTTCATGATATTCCTGCTCTAAGAACATTCAGAGTACTAAGAGAAATACTTGATATCTTCTTCACGATGAAATGCATTAAAGCATGTATTAAACATGGGTGGCGGGGGGCACGGTGGCGTGGCTATAGAGCTGCTCCCTTGCATTAAGGGGTCCCCAGTTGTATGTTCAGTGTAGTGAACTTTATGGCAGGTGTAACGAGGCTCCAAAAAACTGGATACATGAATGGGTATCGCACAAGTTTAACTTAAATATTGTGTAAATATTGGGCTCGTGATGTGGTTGGTGGTCGGAGACACGAACGCAGAATTCAATGGATGTTCTTCTGAGCGGGCTTTCTTTATTGCATGCGTGCTGTCTCTATCTGACGTACTAAACCTCCAGTTCCTATTCTTGCTTTGTCTTTCTGCACATAACCAATCATCACATGATAAACGTTTTTGTGAAATTAAAACAAGTTATAAACTTAGACCTCGGTGTTTTCAGAACTTTAAATTATTAAAGCATGTGGGGGCACGGTGCTTGCTGGGATGGAGTTTTCAGAAATTAAAAAAAAATCTTCATTATACATGTTTAATTATGCCATCCATTCAGGGTTGCACCCATCCCAGCAAGCATCTTGTGTGAGGCAGGAGTAAATCCTGAATGAGGTGCCAACACATCGCAGGGTGAATACGTGGAACACATAAAGTAGCAGGGTCAATAATACATAACAAAACCCCACAACCTACATGTCTTTGAAAGGAAACTGAAGCACGCCGAGTAGACCCACCAGTAAAAAACATACAAACTCAAGGCAGGGAACACCCGGGACCCCCTTGCTGCGAAGCAGCAGCGCAACCACCACGCCACCGTGCCACCACATGCTTTAATACTTTTTAAGTTCTGAAAACACCGAGGTCTAAGTTTATAACTTGTTTTAATTTCACAAAGACGTTTATCGTGTGGTGATTGGTTATGTGCAGAAAGAAAAAGCAAGGATAGGAACTGGAGGTTTAGTACGTCAGATAGAGACAGCACGCATGCAATAAAGAAAGCCCGCTCAGAAGAACGTCCATTGAATTCTGCGTTCGTGTCTCCGTCCACCACATCACGAAGCCAACATTTACACGATATTCCAGTTAAACCAGTGCGGTACCCATTCATATATTTTTTGGAGCCTCGTCACACCTGTCATAAAGTTCACTACACTGAACATACACCTGGGGACCCCGTAATGCAAGGGAGCAGCACTACAGCCACGCCACCGTGCCCCCCGCCACCCGTGTTTAATACATGCTTTAATGTATTTCATCGTGAAGAAGATATCATGCACTGTATGTTAGTATTCTGAATGTTCATAGAGCAGGAATATCATGAAGTCAATGTGCGGCGATCGCTGTCTGCTGTCTGTGTGCAAGAGGAAGTCAGTTTAAGAAGCGCATGGAGATTAAAAACTGGGTCGGGGAACACTTAATAAAAAGCATTTAATGTGCTACATTAACTTATGACGGGGGTTTGAGAAAATCTAGTAAATTAAACATTCATTTTAAGATGAAGTTTAGTTTGCGACATTCTACTGACAAAATAAACTACTAGAATAAAGTGGAAATGTCGAGAATAAAGCCAACATGTCGACTTTAATCTCGACGTAAATGGCGAGAATAAAGTGGAAATGTCGAGAATAAAGTCAACATGTCGACTTTAATCTCGACATTTTGATTTTTTTTTTCCTCACTGTGTCCGTATTTTTTTTTTCACCGTGGCCCTAATACGCTTCCGTATCATCATGAGTTGTGTATTGAGTGATTTAACAAATCTGTTTTATTAATCGGTTTGTTGTTGTTTTTTTTTACCACGTCATCTATTTATGAAACTACAGTATGTTGACTATACAAGAACTGCCTGTACAGTATATTAAAGATACGGTATAGGGCTTCCTGGACACTGCAGTTAACTGAAGCAGTCAATGCTCCATCTGGCGGGATTATACAGCATTGCAACCATCTTTTTTGAGCGCATGGGGGCGTTTATGGGGCGGGGCATCGTTAACTGCGTCATGGCCGGGGATCACATTCCGTGCACGGATGCACCTGCCTGATTTTGTTTGAACAATTATTGCACACTTTCTGTAAATCCAATAAACTTCATTTCACTTCTCAAATATCACTGTGTGTGTCTCCTATATGATATATTTAACTGACATTTTTTATCGTAACAACCAACGATTTATACAGGAAAATAATGACTATTAACAAGGTTGCCCAAACTTTTGCATCCCACTGTATGTCTAATAGGTCATAAACTTAAATTCTATAATCAAAATGTTCTGTATCTGAAGCTATAAATTTAAAGTTTTTTAAAAGGCACTGTCTGAGAGACATCATAACTGCAAAGACTAGGAGGGGAAACAGAAAAATGACTGCAAGAGAGAAGACAGCTTGGTCAGACTTTGTCACCTACAGATTGCTCCTTAGCTCCCAAGCATCATACCTGGTTTAAGAAAACAAAGAATGCAACGAGCAAAGCTACAGCCATCTGAAAAGAAATTTGTGTGACTCTGATTTGAATCATTCAGGTTGTATGTTTTCTTGAACATAATTATTAATTGAAATAGATTGAGTATTGCTTTGCTGAAGTTGTCCTGTTGTTAAATGACATTTAGCAATGACCAATGATTGTTACTAAAACGAACTGTGTCAGTTTAGGGTATTCCAGTGAAGACTTCGAAGTTCACATCACTTGTGGTCAGGTGACACTGGGTGGAGATAAAAATGAATTACAGAATCTTCTCTTCTGGCTCAGTGACAGAGAAGAAACACTGCATTAACAGAGATGGGTGTAACTTATGAGAGGTACCTAAACCAAAAGATTAGGACTGGTCAGCTGAAAATGAGCAGAAAGAAGCTTGTAGATACTGAATGTTTACAATACATTGAAAGGCAAGGTGACTGAGGACTTGTTTCTGACCATTCTGCATTGTTTTTTTTTTAACAAATTCAAGGGTATTTATAATGCCACCACCCCAGTGTGATCTAAGCTTCTTTCACTCTCCATCACAGTTACAGTATAGTATTTAACTCTAATAGTCAATCTATGCATATATTTTATGCATTTTATATATTACTGTTACATACATGCCCTACACTATTCAATATAATAGTAAAATAACAAGGTGTCACGCATGAGCGCATCAGGAGCAGTTGAAGGACCTGACGCGCACCGCAGTAAAGCCGGCCAGGGGACGAAGGCAGCGTACTAACCTCTCTTTCTCTTGTTCCATAGAAAAGATGAAGCGCCACCACCATAAACCAACCCGGAGTAAACAAAGGACTGCACTTCCGGGTTCCTTTCTTCCCTCTGGTCCCCCTATGATGACATCAAACTCCCATACACCACCACACCTTCCCAGCAACCATCACGTCTGATTTCCGGTCCGCCCCTTTATAATGTCCCTCCAAATCCACCATTTTGTCTTATGTTTTTCATGCATTTTTTTTTGTCTGAAGGAAAAGACCTTTTCGTTACAGTATACAGGGCTCAAAACCCCAAACCCTTTATGAGTCTCTTTGTGCTTTATTCACAGTGGCGTAGTCGGCAGGATAAAGAAATACCCGAAAGAAATGACTGAAGGGCAGGACTTGAACACGGTGCTGAACACCTTGGCCACCGAGCTACAGGCACTCAAGGTGGATCACGCCACCACGAAAGCGAAGCTTACAGAGATGAGGAGATGACTTGCTGCAGCGGAACTGGTAAAGCTGGACCCCACACGGCCGCCGCCTCCTCCTATTCTTTCACTAACCGAGGCAGACGACATAGAGTCGTACCTCGCGATCTTTGAGAGGACGGCCACCCAGAATCAGTGGCTGCTATTTTGGCCCCGTACCTGAAAGGCCCAGCGCAGCGGGCCTATCACGATCTCCCTGAGGAGGAAGCCACCCAGTACACACTCCTGAAGGCTGAGACCTTCAAACGCTACGGCGTAACCTCTGACCAGCAGGCGAGGGAGTGGCGGTATTGGCAGTTTGACCCCAGTAGCCCGCCTTCGAGTTTTGGGGAAAGATCGGGCGCTGGCTACGGTCAGATGTCAACCAGGCTCGACAGGTAGTCGAGCTGGTGGTCTGCGAGGCTTTTATTTATGCCATGCCGGATTATCTCACCCAGCAGGTCTGGAGACATCCGTTCAAGAACATGGACGGCCTTCTGGAGGTACTTGAGCGCCAGCTGGCGGTAAGCCGACTCGGGGAGGTGGAGAAGCCGGCTTGCGGGGTCCGACAGGGACTAGTGGCCATGCCAGAGGCCACCTGCCGCGGTCCGGAGGCTCCGGCTAAACCACGCGACCGAGCCCCCTCCTCGCCGCGCTGTTTCAAGTGTGGTGAGGTGGGGCACATCGTCAGCTCCTGTCCCCTGAACCAGGAGCCCATGGACTGCAGCTGGACCCGGGGTGAGAGGTACTGTGCTCTGTCTAACCCCCTGGCGGTTAAAAGTACGGGAGTGGTGTTAATTAATGGGCTCTCGGTGTTGGCATTGTTTGACTCCGAGAGCAACATTATCATTGTTGCTTGCTGTTATGTTTTACTGCAACAGTGGGCTGCTCCGAACTCCAGGGTCACTTGCATACATGGGAAGACCAGGTCATATAGGTCCGCGTACTGCTACATAACCTAGAAAGGGGAACCTAAAAAAATGTTTGTCGTAGTGTTGCCTGTACCCCCCTTTCCGGTTATATTGGGACATGACTGGTCGGAAAGTAAACGTGGTGGAACAGTCACCACTCCGGAAGCCAGGTTGGGTCTGATCATGGAAGGACAAGGTCCCCTCCCAGCTGCTCCCACACTGTGCACTTCGGCGACTATTGATGACGTGGGAGAACCGTCCTCGCCAGCGGACCCCAATCCGGAAATACAACCGGATGAGGGTCCGTCACGAGAAGACGTGTCTCCCGACCCCCTAGCCAGCGTGGAGTACCAATTTCGCTTCACGCCGGCTTCATTTAAAAGAGAACAGTGAAATGATGATTCCCTGAAGTTTGCCCGGAATGCGATAGTATCCGCGAACGACATATCGTTAGCCGATTCCATGCCACCGGGACCCCACTTTGTACTGGACAACGAATTGCTGTATCTAGTTGCGGAACACGAAGGTGAGGTACGGAAGTTGTTGCTAGTCCCGCGGACCTACCGGCGGCAAGTGTGTGAACTAGCACATGCCCACCTCCTAGGCGCCCACCTGGGGGCCGAAAAAACACTGGAGAGGCTACAGCTCCAGTTTTATTGGCATGGGATTAACGAGGAGGTCCGGCGCTTCTGTCAGTCCTGCCCAGTCTGCCAGTTGCGGCAGATACCCAGAAGGGACTGTGCTCCTCTCGTCCCAATTCCCCTCATCGACGTGCCATTTGAACGGATCGGGATCGATCTAGTGGGACCCCTCGAACTTTCAACACGAGGCCACAAGTACATTTTGGTGATGGTCGATTATGCAACTTGATACCCCGAAGCAATTCCCCTGCGAGCTGCCAATTCGAAAAACATCGCACGGGAACTCGTAGCCCTCTTTACCTGGGTGGGTATACCTAATGAAGTCCTCACGGACCAAGGTACCCCCTTCATTTCGGATATGTTCAGGGAGGTAGCCAAGTTGCTCCGCATTAAGCATCTCAGGACGTCTGTTTACCACCCCCAGACTGATGGGCTGGTGGACCCTTTTAACCAGACCCTGAAACAGATGCTCCGCAAGGTAGTCAGCACGGGCGGTCAGAACTGGGACCAACTGTTACCCTTGGTGCTTTTCGCTTATTGGGAGGTGCCTCAAGCCTCCACCGGGTTTTCTCCTTTTGAACTTCTGTATGGACGCCAACCCCGGGGTATTTTGGATGTATTGAAAGAGGGCTGGGAATGAGAGGCACTTCCCTCCACTAACATCCTAGAACATATCGCGCAGTTACACGATAAGCTAGAGAAAATTAGGCCCCTCCTAAAGGACCACATGTCTAGGGCTCAAGCAGCGCAGGCCCAGAATTACAACAGAAACTCGTCCCTACGGGAGTTCCAGCCGGGGGACCGCGTAATGGTGCTCGTGCCCACTTCCCACTCCAAACTGTTGGCCCATTGGCAGGGCCCGTACGAGGTAAAAGAGAGGAAAGGGCTTGTGGACTATTTGGTCTTCAGCCAAATCGTCGTCCGAGCGAGTGGGTCTACCACGTAAATCTGTTGAAACCCTGGAGGGACAGCGAAGAACCGCCCCTCCCCGGGCCAACCCTCTACCTTTTTTTGGAAAAAGACGTTTTTAACCTCGGCCCCAATTTGAGTCCCCACCAGCGACAAGAGCTCCATGGAGCGATTCGGTCAGTCCTGGAAGTGGTCAGTGAGGCTCCAGGGCGGACCACGCTGATTCAGCATGACATAGTGACCAAACTGGGGGTGGTAGTCAGGGAACGGCCCTATCGCCTCCCAGAAGCAAAACGCACTGAGGTGGAGCTAGAGGTACAATGAATGTTGGATCTGGACATTATTGAGGAAAGCCATAGCCCTGGTCCAGTCCAATCGTCCTCGTATCTAAGCCGGACGGCTCCTGGAGATTCTGTAAAGATTTCAGACGTCTCAATCAGGTCTTCAAGTTCGATGCCTACCCCATGTCCCAGATAGATAAGTTACTCGAAAGGCTGGGGACAGCCCGTTATCTGACTACCCTGGACATGACCAAAGGGTACTGGCAAATTCCCTTAATAGCATCCGCAAAAGAGGAAACAGCTTTCAGCACCCCTAGTGGGCACTGGCAATACAAGGTTCTCCCATTTGGATTGCATGGGGCACCAGCGACCTTCCAGTATCTGGTAGACAGAGTGTTACGGCCCCACCAGTCCTATTGTGCCGCCTACCTGGATGACTTGGTCATTTTTTCCGGCACCTGGGAGGAGCATGTATTGCAGGTTTACGCCGTCCTCCTGACGCTAGTGAAAGCCGGCCTCTGCATCAATCCCCGGAAGTGTTACTTTAGATTGAGCGAGGCCAAGTATTTGGGTTACCTGGTGGGTGAAGCCACAGTGTACTAAAGTGAAAGACATCCTGGAATGACCCCGTCCGGTGGTCAAGAAGCAGGTGCAAGCCTTAGTGGGATTAGCGGGGAATTATCACCGGTTTGTACCTCGGTTTTCCGAGAGGGCAGCACCCTTGACGGAATTGACAAAGATGCGGGCCCCTTTTCATGTGGTGTGGAATAGCGAGGCAGAACGAGCATTCAGTGACTTAAAAACGGCCCTTAGCTTGGCATCTGTTTTAAGAATGCCTGACTTTTCTTGTCCTTTTATCTTCCAGACCGATGCTTTGGACACAGGTCTCGGCGCCGTGTTGAGCCAGAGCATCGATGGTGTTGAACACCCCGTCATGTACCTAAGCGGAAACTGCTGGACCGGGAGACCAGATATGCGGCGGTCGAGTGGGAGGCCTTGGCCATTAAGTGGGCAGTAACATAGCTGCGGTACTACCTCCTGGGTCGGGAGTTCACCTTGGTAACGGACCATGCCGCTCTCCAGTGGATGGGTCTACATTGCGAGTTGAATCTCTGGGTCACGAGGTGGTTTTTGGACTTGCAGCCCTACAAGTTTACTGTCACTTATTGCCGGGGTGGCCTGCAGGCCAACACTGATGCTCTCTCCCGGGTCCATGACCTCTCGGTTTGGTTCACCGGACCCGATGGGTCTGGGCTTCATGTCACGCACGAGTGCATCGGGAGTAGTTGAAGGACCCGACGCGCACCGCGGTAAAGCCGGCCAGGGGACGAAGGCAGCGTACTAACCTCTCTTTCTCTTGTTCCGTAGAAAAGACGAAGCGACGCCGCCATAAACCAACCCGGAGTAAACAAAGGACTGCACTTCCGGGTTCTTTTCTCCGCCCCTTTATAATGTCCCTCCAAACCCTCCATTTTGTCTTATGTTTCTCATGCATTTTTTTTTGTCTGAAGGAAAAGACCTTTTCGTTACAGTATACGGGGCTCAAAACCCCAAACCCTTTATAAGTCTCTGTGTGCTTTATTCACAAAGGCTATAGCCTAAAAGTGTAGACAGAAGAGAAGAAATGCAAAGATAGAAAATACTAGCGCCAGCATAAAGTAAATAATGATTATATTCTTAGTTTTCTTATAAGTCA
This sequence comes from Polypterus bichir lapradei, assembly GCA_026402145.1. Taxonomy (NCBI): domain Eukaryota; kingdom Metazoa; phylum Chordata; class Cladistia; order Polypteriformes; family Polypteridae; genus Polypterus; species Polypterus bichir. The sequence continues at coordinate 33,820,463 of JANRMT010062856.1, forward strand.
ATAAAGAACCCACGTGACTGGTAGGCAGTGAAAACACATACATGGCAACTGGATAAAGAAATGATGGCTTAAAGGTTGTTGGTGATAGCTTAGGTAAAATAAATGATAGTGGGTAGAGGTCCATCTGTACCAGTTGGCTATGCTTGGCTATGATTCCCCTTGCCAGTAATCAATTGGCCTATTTGTGATGTTTACCCCTAGTTATTTAAACTGATCTGTGATGATAAAAGGGAAGGTGTCCAATCTAGTACTGTGTGCTAGAGTTCACTGGAAGCAGCATACTTTTATTCAGATTAATTCTGAGACCATCAGAGCATGTATTACATATTAAATAAAACTCCTCAGTGATATATGATGTGCTTCCCACATGGTGCTTTGCATACTTGAAACCTATTGATTTTTGATTGTTTGCTTTTCGCTCTCTGTCTCTCTCTCTCTCTCTCTGACATTCTCTGCTCCTGATGCGCACTCCTTTGAAGAGGCAGATATGTTTGCATTCTTTTAATTGTTGGACAGAACTGTCATCTCTGTCTTGTCATGGAGCACAGTTTAAACTTTTAACTAAAGGGTGTTATTTCATGTCTAGAGGGCTCTAATAATGTTAAAAAACGCATTTAGAAGGTCATAAACAGGTTTTCTATGCTCTAACTGTGAAACTATTTGATTTATAAATAAAGAATCCTACTTTGCAGAAATTCATTTATCGTGGTAGAGTCTGGAACGGATTAACCGCGATAAATGAGGGTTTACTGTACACCTGTAGAATCTGCACAGGGTTGTGGGGGACATCCGGGCCATACTCTGTCTCCTGAGGAGATAGAGGTATTGTTGGGCTTTCTTGACTACTGCCGCAGTGTGACTTGCTCATTTAAGGTCATCAGTGAGGGTGACTCAGAGGAACCTAAAGCTGCTGACCTGCTTCACAGCCTCGCCTCCAGTGTAGATGGGGCTGTGCTCTGTTGCCTGTTTGCGGAAATCCACAATCCTTTCCTTAGTTTTGCTAATGTTGAGGGTGAGGTTGTTGTCCTGAAACCATTCTGTCAGGAGTCTGACCTCCTCCCTGTAGGCCGTCTCATCATCCTCGCTGATTAGACCTGTTACAGTGGTTTCGTTAGCAAACTTGAGGATGGTGTTAGAGCTGTACTTAGCTATGCAGTCATGGGTGTAGAGAGAGTAAAGCAGAGGGCTCAGCATGCTGCCCTGCAGAGTGCCAATGTTGATGGTGATGATGGAGGAGATTTTTCCACCAATACGCACTTGCTGAGGTCTGCCGGTGAGGAAGTCCAGTACCCAGTTGCACAGTGAAGAGCTTAGCCCCAGATCCAGGAGTTTAGCAATGATCTGGGATGGAATGACGGTGTTAAAAGTAGAGCTGTAGTCCACAAACAGCAGCCTGGCATAACAGTTCTTCTTCTCAAGATGAGACAGGGTGGTGTGAAGTGTTATGGAGATGGCATTCTCAGTGGACCTGTTGCAAAAGTAGGCAAACTGGAGGGGGTCCAGACTGTCAGGGATGATGCCCTTGATGCGTTTTAGCACCAGCCTATCAAAGCACTTAATGGCTATGGGTTTAAGTGCTACTGGGCAGTAATCATTAGGGCAGTCTACTTTATTGTTCTTTGGGACATGGATGATGGCTGTGTGCTTGAAGCAGGTGGGGACAGATGAAACCTTCAGAGATGTGTTAAAAATATCCGTAAAGACAGCAGCTAGCTGGTTGCAACATGTTTTTAAAATGTGACCTGAGGCTCCGTCTGGGCCGGGTGCTTTGCGGATGCTGAATCAGGAAAAAGTCTTCCTCACATCATCCTCGGAAAGCCTCAGGCTGGAGTCTGGCGGCGCTGCAGGGGGGTTGCACAGGCCTGTCCATGTTAGTGAGCTCAAAGCACTTGAAAAACACGTTCAACTCGTCCGTTAAGTGTAGAAAAAAGGCTCAAAGCTTTCAGCCTAAGATTATCGATTATTGTCAATAGGAATGTGCCTCTGATTACAATCTTCTAGCCAAAGAAATAGTAAATCTTCCTTTTCTATAATTAATGGCCTTCTATTCCTGGTGCTCTGCATACTTAAAGATGCAGATGACACTTTGCCTTGTTCCCAGTACTCAGTCGCTTTGTTTAATACGGCTCGTATAGTTGACTCACCAAAGCCTAGAGCTCTTCTGATGTTTACTTTGCTTCCGCCACTATCATACCTCTTAATAATGTCAAGTTTAGTATCCAAAGTAATAAGTTTTCATTTATTACTCTTTCTCAGAGGCCATGGTTATGAAGGGTAATACGTTAATTTGAAAATTGTGTGATGACTTGAGGATTGACTGTAAGCATGCACTGTAATACATATGTATGTCTGTACGCACCATGTGCTCCCGAAAGATTGAGGCACTGAGACTGAGGCTGAGGGTGAGTTGCCAACGTTGGAGGAAAGATTGCAGCACAGCTTGATTTATGCTTGCCGTTTTGAAACTTTTTGAGCTGCACTATTCAAATATGATAACACATATATTAATTATGGTCAAATTATTTAAAACCACATTAATCAATACCACATATATCAAGGGATTCATGTAATTACATACCTGCATTCTCCTTCTATCAATGTGAAGCTCGACAGCGAACTTGAATTTTAATCTGCATTTTTAGCGGATGAGAAGAGTTGAGTTAGCTGGCATTTGCTGGGCCGGTGTTGTAATTGGGGAGTATGTGTGCAAACTAAGTTATAGGAATATTTTTCATATAGGGCATGTATTTCAGCGTTACATTTGTCAATGATAAATATTTGATTTTCTGAAAATAAATTATTTAATAATTATATAATTGCATATAAAGTTATCTATTTATTGCAAAGATGGCCTGTATGAATTTCAGATTGGAAGTCATATGTTTTAGCTGTCAGTTATTTATAAGAATTTTAATGTCAAAGCAAATTAATTCAGTTTATTTTCTCATTAAAAATGTATTTTTTAAAAGAAACCTGGCAGTTACCATCTTCGTTGCCCTTTCCAATCTTTGAAAATATCAGCTTTTGTTCATTCTGCATAATTAAAGGCTCATTCACTTTGGTTAAGCTTAGAATGAGTTTATATATTTTTTAATTTACTGAGCCTGGACACTATTCCTGAATTGTAAAATTATGTCAGGCATTATTCTGAGATTTTTTTCCTTTTCATTTTACATGATGTGTGCCTCTGATTCACTCCATCCACTTATGTTGATTTGTAATGTGTACCATGTGGCAGCCATATGAAAACACTGTAGAGGTATGAAAGAGAAGCAGATCCTTTGGACTATGCTATAGAACTGTACAGGACAATCTTGTCAATATCCCATGTGGCTGCCCTGCAAAGGTGGTAGAATTCTGTAATGTTTAACATTTTGCCAGTTAAATGTATTTTGACTTTGCCTTACATTTTTTTACATTGTTTTCTGTTTTTATTTCCTTCCTACATACTGCTCTGTAATTATCCACATCCTGTCATTTTAACTATTGCTTAGATTGCTTTTTAAACCATAATGTTCCTTCTGCACATCAAATGCTGCTGACCACTGCTAATCAAAATGTGGTGTGTCAGATCCATCTAGCAACTGGCTTTCCACAGTAAGGATGCATGATTTTGATAGCCAGAACATGTCATAGTTTGGCTTTGAATGAGCTTCTTTAATGGCCTCTCGGTTCAGTCTTTTTTAGGATTTACCTTTTCCACTTTTAGCAAAAATATTGGTTGAACTCTGTCAAATATGTTGTTAAAATTTTTATTTTAGGTTGTTGAGCTACTGTTTTGAAGCTCTACCTCCACATTCAAGCCTCCTACCGATTAACTTTAACAACATTAATTATTGGGCAATCACAAAATAGGCACGGCTTTGAGTTTGCCTTTCAGTTTCTGATTTTTCAAGTATATTTTCTCCTTTTTTGACTCAGGGTCTTTTTTTTGTATTGCTGCGGTCTTTTTAGTGCTATGTTGAATCTATCTTCTGCTTTTATTTTTTGTGACTTCCTTTCTTTTGATTTAAGAGGTGTCCATCAGGATATTTATTCTTTCTTCTTTAAATTTCTAATTTCATTGGAAATGTGCATTTTTTGTCTTATTTGAAAATTTGAAAGAGTTTTTTGAATATTTCAATATAGACTCTTATTGCTCTCAATTAAGTTCAAGGTAATTTTGTTAATTGAGAGGCTGTTGACGTGACATAGAAAGGGTTGGACATTTGCCTTGTTTAACCTTTTAGTATAAGAGTTACAATAATATTAACTCATTCTTTTATAACACTAAATCAGTTGTAGTCATTTGATGGGGCCGAAAGTTCAGAAGATCTGTGATATTTTTACAACAGCTCTACTGTCACTGATTTACAGAACCCACTTCATTTAAATTTAAAGATGCAGGTTCCAAAAAAATCAAAAGGTAGGTGCTAATGAAAGGCTTGCATAATTCTTACATTATGCAGAATAGACTGAAGAAAACATGTCTGTCTAATTAGTATGGTCAGCGGTGCGTATGTATATACCTTAATCTTCATTAAATTTAGGCGCACTGTTCATTGAATTATTTTGACCTAATGTGTCTTGGTGGATTTGTTAAATATTAATAAATCCATTAGATTTCTTAATTAGGGGGCTAATAAAACATAGGGGTATTGCATGAACCCTTTACCCTTTACAGTAATACTGTAGATTTGCAAATGAAGAACACAAGCAGTGGTCTATTAAGAACATGACTAATCATGGGCGTGTTTCTCAAAAATGAAGAATAACAAAGATTAATATGTATTTTAATGGTGCACATACATAACATGCAAATTATGTTTTGCGCATTTCCCAAAGTCTCTCGTAATGTGTGACTTTTACAAGTTATTATAAAGTACTACTTTGTTAACCCTTCCCTTTGTCATGAATCCATGTCGTATTTAATTTTTTATAAAGAAAACAATTTATCTAAGGAAAATGCAGCCACCCTAAGTAAATTCATGTTCTATCAGACAGTTGTGGTGAGCGCCCTCTTCTACGCGGTGGTGTGCTGGGGATGCAGCATAAAGAAGAAGGATGCCTCACGCCTGGGCAAACTGGTGAGGAAGGCAGGCTCTATTGTAGGTACGGAGCTGGACAGGTTGACATCCGTGGCAGAGTGATGGGCACTAAACAGGCTCCTGTCAATCACGGAGAATCCACTGCATCCACTGAACAGGATCATCTCCAGACAGAGGAGCATCTTCAGCGACAGACTGCTGTCACTGTCCTGCTTCACTGACAGACTGACACTGTGAATTTCCCCTTGGGATTAATAAAGTATCTATCTATCTATCTATCTATCTATCTATCTATCTATCTATCTATCTATCTATCTATCTATCTATCTATCTATCTATCTATCTATCTATCTAAAACAATTGTTAAATTTATAGGTTTCTCGAAACCTACAGAAACTAAAGTATCATTTTAAATTCATCATAATCTATGTGCCTCCCAACCCAATTATTAATCGCTAAACATGGATCCAAAATTTTGATCATTTGTTCCCCAAGCCACTTAATAATCACTTTTACCTTATGGTACAGGGCTTCATCATGCTGGAAAAGGCATTGTTCATCACCAAACTGTCTTTGGATGGTTGGGAAGAGTTGATCTCGGATCTAAAAACACTGAAACAGCAAACTTTGTGAAAACCAATACTTGTATCATTTTCAAAACTTTTGGCCACAACTGTGGAATATCTTTATAGAAAATCAATACTTTATCTTGCTCTTTTTTACTCAATGACATATCAAAGGCTTTTTTAGGACGCATACAGCTCATTCTCAATGGGCTGTGAGGGTACCAACAAATTTGTTCATGTCTGTATTTTTCACAAAAAAAAAAAATTCTTCAGTTTCAACATTTGATATGTTGTCTTTGTTCTATTTTCATTTTGATTTACATTTATTTATTTGGCTGATGCCTTTATTCAAGGTGACTTTTTTCATACAATTGGTTGCATTTTTTTGGTTTTCCAATTGGAGCACAGGCAGGTCAGTTGTCTTACTCATGGTCACACAGTGTCCCACCTTTTTTGTGAACTGGATTTCAGTCCTGTTTAACAGGTAAACAGGTAAACAATTCTTTATTAGTGGTGGTTATTGTAGTTCAGGGGTCTGGACTTGCTGTGATTTTCAATGTACATGTTCCACTGGCCACATTATCTAGAAACATAAGATGAACTACTGCAACTGTGCAGATGGCACACAGCTTTTCTTATCCATAGCACATAATGACCCTGATGCTCTGTGTCCTTTGATCCAATGTCTTATTTGCGTTTCAGAATGGATTAGTTCTAATTTCCTCAAGCTAAACAAGGTAAAAACAGAAATCTTAGTTTTTGGCAGTTATACAGTAGAAAGAGTGGGTGTCTTAGAAATAAACTTGATCAATTCGAATGAAAAGTCAATGAGGAAGTAAACAATTTTGGCATAGTGGACTCTGACCTAAACTTCAAATTTCACTTCAACCCAATTACTACAATCGATTTTTTTTTATTTAAGGATTATTGCAAAAGGTGGACCTCTTATAACATTGCAAGATACTTAAAAAAGTAATTCATGTTTTAGTTTTTATCTGTCTGGAAATAATGTAAGGACATCCTAACAGGACTACACAAGAAAGCCATAAATTAAGTTAATTCAGAATGCAGGCGCATGAATCTTAACCAGTAAAAGAAAATCTGAGCATATCTGACAAGTTTTAACATGGTGACACTGGTTACCTGTGTTCTTTGGAATCATATTTACAATACTACCAGTGTTTAAAGCTCCTTCTTACAATCTGGAGTTCCTGTTCCCTTATATTTCCAGTAGTAGTCTTAGATACTCAAACACTAGTTTGCTTTTTATTTCAAGGCAGAATGTACCAAAAATCTGAAATACTTTGTTGATAGAGATATAGAAGGCTAAGACCAAGGATCATTTAAAAAAAAAAAAACTCCTAAAAACCCACTTTTTTAATTTGCCTTTTTCATGGCTGCATGTTTGCAACATATACTTCTTGGATTTGCAATCATTATTAAAGTCTACTTGTCTCTTCCAGTTCACTATCATCATCTGATCAAAGCCCCATGCAGCCACTTGTGTTATTGGAAGGAATCTCGACACTTCAACTGTCGACCAGACCCATTGCATTGAATCATCTAGGATGGAGCTTAAAAAGAATATGAATTACTTAAGCACACTTATTTTAGGTACAATGTCCAGTGGGGATTCAGTGGTCTTTTGGCCTTGTCAGCTGGAGTTTTTTTTTTTTTTTAATTTTATCTGTCATCTCTGGCCACGTTAGACAGCATAAGATTTATGATAGATAGATAGATAGATAGATAGATACTTTATTAATCCCAAGGGGAAATTCACATAATCCAGCAGCAGTATACTGATACAAAGAAAACAATATTAAATTAAATAGTAATAAAAATGAAAAAAGTTAGCATTTACTCCCCCGGGTGGAATTGAAGAGTCGCATAGTGTGGGGGAGGAACGATCTCCTCAGTCTGTCAGTGGAGCAGGATAGTGACAAAAGTCTGTCACTGAAGCTACTCCTCTGCCTGGAGATGACACTGTTCAGTGGATGCAGTGGATTATTCATGATTGACAGGAGTTTGCTTAGTGCCCGTTGCTCTGCCACAGATGTTAAACTGTCCAACTTTACTCCTACAATAGAGCCTGCCTTCCTCACCAGTTTGTCCAGGCGTGAGGCGTCTTTCATCTTTATGCTGCCACCCCAGCACACCACCGCGTAGAAGAGGGCACTCGCCACAACCGTCTGGTAGAACATCTGCAGCATCTTACTGCAGATGTTGAACGATGCCAGCCTTCTCAGAAAGTATAGTCTGCTCTGACCTTTCTTACATAGAGCATCAGTATTGGCAGTCCAGTCCAATTTGTCATCCAGCTGCACTCCCAGGTATTTATAGGTCTGCACCCTCTGCACACAGTCACCTCTGATGATCACAGGGTCCATGAGGGGCCTGGGCCTCCTAAAATCCACCACCAGTTCCTTGGTTTTGCTGGTGTTAAGATGTAAGTGGTTTGAGTCGCACCATTTAACAAAGTCTTTGATTAGCTTCCTGTACTCCTCCTCCTGCCCACTCCTGATGCAGCCCACAATAGCAGTGTCATCAGCGAACTTTTGCACGTGACAGGACTCTGAGTCATATTGGAAGTCTGATGTATATAGATTGAACAGGACCGGAGAAAGTACAGTCCCCTGCGGTGCCCCTGTATTGCTGAACACAATGTCAGACCTGCAGTTCCCAAGACGCACATATTGAGGTCTGTCTGTAAGATAGTCCACAATCCATGCCACCAGGTGTGAGTCTACTCCCATCTCAGTCAGCTTGTCTCTAAGGAGCAGAGGTTGGATGGTGTTGAAGGTGCTAGAGAAGTCCAAAAACATAATTCTTACAGCACCACTGCCTCTGTCCAGGTGGGAGAGGGATCGGTGTAGCATATAGATGATGGCATCCTCCGCTCCCACCTTCTCCTGGTATGCGAACTGCAGAGGGTCGAGGGCGTGGCGGACCTGTGGCCTCAGGTGGTGAAGCAGCAGCCGCTCCATGGTCTTCATCAGATGTGACGTCAGAGCAACAGGCCGGAAGTCATTCAGCTCACTAGGTCGTGATACCTTTGGGACAGGGGTGATACAAGATGTTTTCCAAAGCCTTGGGACTCTCCCCTGTTCCAGGCTCAGGTTGAAGATGCGCTGTAGAGGACTCCCCAGTTCCAACGCACAGGCCTTCAGCAGTCGTGGCGATACACCATCTGGACCCGCTGCTTTGCTGGCACGAAGTCTTTTCAACTCTCTGCTCACATGGGCTGCTGTAATTGTGGGTGGGGATGTCTCACCTATGCTGGTACCAGCAGAAGGATGGTTGGAGGATGCAGTACTTCGAGGTGATAGTGGGTTAGGGTGATCAAACCTATTAAAGAAGTTGTTCATTTGGTTTGCTCTCTCCACGTCTGTCTCGATGGCGGCACCCCGCTTCGAGCTGCATCCAGTGATAATCTTCATCCCATCCCACACTTCCTTCATGCTGTTGTTCTGCAACTTCTGCTCCAGCTTTCTCCTGTACTGCTCTTTCGCCGCCCTGAGTTGGACTCGGAGTTCCTTCTGCACGCGCTTGAGCTCATGCTGATCACCACCTTTAAAAGCCCTTTTCTTCTGGTTCAAAAGGCCCTTGATGTCACTTGTAACCCATGGCTTGTTGTTAGCATAGCAGCGTACTGTTCTTACTGGAACTACAATGTCCATACAGAAGTTGATGTAATCAGTTGTGCATTCAACAGCCTCTTCAATGTTCTCACTATGTGACCCCAGGAATATATCCCAGTCTGTAGTTCCAAAGCAGTCTCTCAGAGCCTGCTCTGCCTCAGGGGACCACTTCCTGAATGAGCGTGTGGTTGTAGGTAGCGCCCTCACTCTTGGTTTGTATTGAGGCTGTAGCAGAACCAGGTTATGATCTGCTTTCCCAAGCGCAGGCAGCGGGGTGGCGCTGTATGCGTCTTTAACGTTTGCATACAGTAGGTCGATAGTCCTGTTTCCCCGGGTGTTACAATCCACATACTGGGAGAAGGCAGGTAATGTTTTGTCCAGCGTTACATGGTTAAAGTCTCCAGCGATTAGCACAAGTGCCTCAGGGTGCTGCGTTTGTAACTTAGCAACTGCGGAATGGATGATGTCACTCGCTATCTCCGCATTCGCTTGAGGGGGGATGTAAACAATGACAACAATCACGTGTCCAAACTCTCTGGGCAAATAATACGGACGCAGACTTATGGCCAACAGTTCGATGTCCCTGCAGCAATTGGAGATTTTAATGTTTACATGTCCTGAGTTGCACCACTTTGTATTGACATAGAGAGCGAGTCCTCCTCCTTTCTTCTTCCCGCAGGTACTTGCGTCTCTGTCCGCTCTAACTGTGCTAAACCCGGGTAGCTCCACGTTAGCATCTGGGATGGTAGTTGTTAGCCACGTTTCACTAAAACACAGCAAGCTGCATTCTCTGTAGGTTCTGACAGTTTTCACCAGCACAGCCAGTTCGTCAATCTTATTTGGTAGTGAGTTCACATTTCCCAGGATCACAGAAGGCACCGACGGTTTATAACGCCATTTTCTCTCAAGTTGTCTCGATTTAATCTTATCTTTTATCTTTGCGCCGGCTCGGCTGCCCCGATATCGTCTTCTTACCTCGTCAGGTAAATAAGCAACCACACCGGCATGTGCATTTCTTCTCAGTGCTTTAAGCTGACTACTTGAATAGGCGATTCTCGGAGTGTAAAAATCCATGTCAAGTAGTAAAAATAGTAAAAAGTGTCCAGGGAGCAATTCCACATAAAAGAAAGTGGTAGAAGTGATCAGTGAAATAGATAAAAATAGAGATAAAAAGGTAAAAAGATAAAGTCATATACGGAGCTGCTGGAAAAGGCTGCCACTCAGATGCGGCGCCGGAAAAAAAAGCTATGATTGTGATCACCAGAGTACTAAAAACAAAAGTATAATTAGGGGCTGTACTTTATCACTTGTATATCTGAATTATTTAAATGCATATTGATCCAGTCTTAATTACTATTCTTGGTATTTTATTTTTTCCATTCATATACTTGTTTATTTCTAATTCTGTGAAAATATATGAAAATGTGCTATATAAATACATGTTGTTGCAGTTATTGTTGAATTGTAGTTCAGGACAATGTGTGCATATGTTAATATTTTTTAAATAATTTCTTATTTATCAAATTGAAGTGTAAGAAATACTGCACTGTGGGTGACTCTAAGAGCTGTGTTTTGACAGTGAAAATTCTTAAAGTCTGTTGCCTCCGGCCACTCTTGTCCTTCTTTGTCCCTCTGTTTATGTGCAATTTTGCTTATACCAACAGGGTTTTGTTTTTCCTTTTCTTGATTTGCTTGTTTCCATGCACACATATTAACTTAATTACATGGCTACCAGCTACAGAACCTTCTTAAAGCTAAGTGCTTCAGCTCTTGTACTACTGCCTTGGAGTAGGATTTCTAGCTAAAACATCAATAAACATTTTGGACTCCATAGGAAGGGTTTGAAAGACTTAATCTATGCATCAGCTCATATACAATACAATACAATACAATACAATTTATTTTTGTATAGCCCAAAATAACACAAGAAATGCTGCAATGGACTTTAACAGACCTGCCTTTTGACAGCCCCCAGCCTTGACTCTCTAAGAAGACAACGGAAAATGGAAGAAACCTTGGGAAAGGCAGTTCAAAAAGAGACCCCTTTCCAGGTAGGTTGGGCGTGCAGCGGGTGTCAAAAAGAAGGAGGTCAATACAATACAATACACAGTACAGAACAAATCCTCAATACAGTATAAAAAAATGTACAAGTATGGAGCAGAATTTAACAGTAGATGATATCCCATAATATGATTTGGATTTGTTTAGAGTCCTGAAGACCTCAGCCATCAAGCTGCCTCCCCCATTTGGCCATTCCACAGCTGAGTCAGCGCTGGGCCAGCCAATCTGATGAAAGGACCACTCTACCCCATGATTCCTGCAATCCTCCATCAGGGATGACTTTACCTTAGGCAGGCAAGACAACTTGGCAGGTGGGCCGTGGCACCAAGTGCCACATTTGAGTACCGAGAAAAGAAACAGAATAGGTGAGGGTTAGTAACAAATTATAACTATCATGTTACTTATGTTTTAGTGCTAATGACTAACAACAGAGATGCAGTCTGTACAGTTAATCAGCAGCTCTAGTCAGGATATGCTAAACTAAAGTAGTGAGTCTTCAGCTGGGATTTAAAAGCTGAGACCGAAGGGGCATCTCTTATAGTAGCAGGCAGACCATTCCACAGTTTAGGGGCCCTGTAACTAAAAGCTCGCCCTCCCACTATTATTTTATTAATTCTTGGAATCATTAGCAGACCGGCATCTTGAGATCTTAATGTGTGCTCTGATTTGTAGGTCATGATAAGTTCAGACAAGTAAGCTGGACCTTGGCCATGCTTTATATGTTAAAAGGAGGATTTTGAAATCTGCCCATTGTAAGGATTTAAGAAGTGGAGTGATGTGTTCATATTTTCTTGCTCTTGTAATAATTCTTGCAGCAGCATTTTGGATTAACTGGAGGCTGTATAAAGAACAGTTTGATCATCCAGTGAACACAGCATTGCAGTAGTCAATCCTACTAGAAATAAATACATGAATTAATTTCTCAGAATCCTGCTTATTTAGAAAACGCATTAATTTCCTAACATTTTTAAGGAGGAAGAAAAATGATTTGGACAACTTTGTAATGTGCGCTTTAACACTAGAATTACCAGGGCCTACGAAAAAACTCGTAGATCCATCCCACCTTAAATCAATTCGCATCTCTCCATCAGTGTCTTTTGTCCTGTAAATGTGTCGATAAGCAGCAAGCAGCCAGCAGCCTACTATCACATCCCCCCACCGCCGCACAGCTTTCTCAGCTCAAGTCTGTTTACCTGCATGTCAGTTGCGTAGAGTTGTATAAAGTGAGAAGTCAAGCAAAATTACACCTTTTATAAATACTATATCATTATTTGTAACACATGCATTTCATGTGTGGTCCGTGTCTACAACGATCTATGTAAACACATCGTTAAAGCAGAAATGGTGCATGTGCCCAAAACATTAACATTTATATGTTACTTACATAAAAGCCAGATCGAATGTTATTTACCTTGAGTTATTTACTTACTTCCTACAGCGTAAAGTCATAAGTAGACTGCGGAGCTTCCTGTGTTTGGTCGACACGGGCATGCTCAAAAAATATGTGAAATGACACGAAAAGTGCCTGCTGACACTTTAGTATGCAAGCAATGGTACGAGAATGCAGTTAGACTTTTTTTTGGGGCACATACACCGTCCAGATCTAAACACTAACGTGGAGAGTCGCTCGTGTACTGAAGAGTCTATAGCTGAAGGTTGAAGCTGCCGTTGCTGTACTTTGTATATAAGAGCCAGATCGAATGTTATTTACTTATTTACCTTTATTTATTTACTTACTTCCTACAGCGTAAAGTCACAAGTAGACTGCAGAGCTTTCCATCTACATATACAAAGTACATTATCATTATCATCTGAGTTCACCTCTGTAATAGCGTGTCATTATGTCAAAACAGCAGTGTCAAAAGCACGAGGGGGGGGATGGGTAAGTGGGATCGTGAATGCGACTGAGAGAATAAAACTAAATAAAAAAATCTTTACAGGTATTATAAATTACACCGGTTGTTACAGACTGGAATCAAATGTATGTTTTTATTCTAAAATAGTAAGAATAAGAGCAGCTCACTTCTGAAAACAGACTTGTTCGGAATCGAAACCGTGAAGTTTTGATTACCAGTCAACAGTTGATACCGTTGTGCCACCGAAGTGGTCATAGCAATTTCGTGTCAATGTCGCACCCTAACGCGGGTTGCTTTTTTGCAGTTATATCCTTGAATAGAAGTGCATTTGTTCTGTTATATTTGTACCTTTTGTGAAAGTGTTTATTTGATATTTGGAATTCAGACTTCACAGATTATGCACTTCATGTCTACATTTTGTCAATTATTACTAAAACATGAAAAATGTTTCTGTTTTAACGATGTGTTTACCTAGATCATTGTAGACACAGAACACACATGAAATGCATGTGTTCCAAATAACGATACAGTATTTATAAAAGGTGTCATTTTGCTTGACTTCTCACTCTATACAACTGTAAGCAACTGACACACAGGTAAACAGACTTGAGCTGAGAAAACTGTGTGTTGTGTGATAGTAGGCTGCTGGCTGCAGGCTGCTTATCAACATATACAGAACAAAAGACGTTGATGGAGAGGTGCAAAGTGATTTAAGGTGGGACGGATCTACAAGTTTTTTCGTAGGTTCTGGTAATTCTAGTGTTAATGACATGCTAGATTGAGTCAAAGATAACTCCTAAATTGCTGGCTGATTCAGTAAAATTAATGGTGATTCCAACTGAGTTAAATGATGACAAAATATTATTGTGATTAGCGTCATTCCCTTCAACAATTAACATCTCTGTTTTATCTGTTTAAAGATAGGTAGTTCTCATCCATCCACTCCTTTAATTCACTAACACAATTAATTAAAGAGAACATCGGAGAAACTTCATTTGATCTAAATGTAAGGTATAACTGGGTGTCATCTGCATACGAGTGAAAATTAACATTATGTTTCCTAAAGATAGATCCAAGTGGAAGCATGTAAATTGAAAACAGTAAAGGTCCCAGTACTGAGCACTGCGGGACACCATATCTCACTTCTGTGTATTATGATGGATTACTTTCAGCACATTTCTGTACATATTGGAATCAATTTGATAAATAAGAACTAAACCAAGCGAGCACAGTGCCTTTAAGGCCAACATCATTTTCTAGCCTGTGCAGTAAAATAGAATGGTCAATGGTGTCAAATGCTGCACTTAAGTCTAACAACATAATTACAGTGGAGTTTCCTTCATCAGAGGATATCAGAATGTCGTTTACAACCCGCTTTAGTTCCATTTCTGTACTATGACCAATGTGGAAACCAGACTGGAATTTTTCAAATAAATTGTAATGCGTAAGGTGTGACTAAAGCTGATTGGCGACTACTTTTTCCTAGTATTTTAGAGAGAAAGTGTAAATTTGAAATAGGTCTATAATTATTAAGTATGTGTGCGTCTAGATCTGACTTTTTAAGTAATGGTTTAATGACTGACACTTTTAATGCATCAGGTACTGTGCCATGCAATAATGAACTATTGGTAATGTTTAGAATAGGCGCTGCAAGAACATCCATTGCACTTTTTACTTGTTTTATTGGCACTGGATCTGGGGAACAAGTAGTGGGTTTCATTTTAGAAATTAAAATTAAGACTTCCTGCTCAGTTACAGGATTAAAATTACTAAAGTGCTGAATGCAATGTGAGACAGAGTCTGCTAAGCTAGTATGTGGTTTGTACTGTGATGCTGATATCTGGAATCTTATATTTTTAATTTTTTCATTGAAGAAGTTCATAAAGTCTGTACTGCTAATATCTGTTGGTATTTTGCACTGTAGATCTGGATTTCCATTTGTTAATTTAGCCACTGCTCTAAACAGTACCCAAGGATTTTTATTATTGCAATCTATTATTATAGAATAGTATTCTGAGTGAGCTTTAAAGAGAGCTTTTTTATATTTTTTAACAATCTCTGTTCATGAAATTTGAAAGACATGTAGCTTTGTTGTTCTCCATCTGCTCTCCAGTTTTCAACACTCTAATTTAAGAGCATGAGTGTTTTCAATAAACCAGGGAGAGTTTCTATGTGCTTTGATCACTTTTGTTTTAAGCGGAGAAACTGCATTCAGATCATCTGTCAAGGTCACATTATAATGTGATGTTAGCTGATCTAAATTGTTTTCCACATTTACATTTGATTTTAACTGATCTAAATGGTTTTCCACAATTACCTTCAACTTGTTCAAAGTATCTATAAATTTTGAAGCAGAATTACAACCTAGATGTCTCACTGTCTTTGTTTTAATCTGTGAGTGCGTTGGCAATGGCAGGACTAAATCAAATATAATTAAGTAGTGATCAGAAATAACTTCATTTAATGGAATAATATTTAAATTTTGAATTTCAACTTTGTAAGTTAAAATTAAATCTAATGTTTGGTTATGATTATGAGTTGGACCTTTGACAATCTGACAAAATCCTACTGAATTTAACAAATAAGTAAAACATTTGCTAAAAGTGTCAGTTCCACATCAATGTGTACATTAAAATCCCCCATCAATACTACATGGTCATAATTTATAGCCAAATCAGATAAAAGATTGCTAAATTCAGTCATAAACAATGAATATGGCTCTGGTGATCTGTAGACTAGCACTATAATTGAATTGGAATCTGTTTTAATATTTAAAATGAATGCCTCAAAGGATGTAAATTTGCCTAAAGTTTTAGAAGTGATTTGCATTTTGTTACAATTAATTATTCCAAGGTCTCCTCCTCAACCAGAATCTCTAGACTTATGAAGGAATGAGTATCCATCTGGTGACGTCTCAGCAGGGGAACAGTGTCAGATTTATTAAGCCAGGTTTCAGTGAGAAGAAACAGATCAGATTTAGTACTTAATATAATATAATTTACCAAAACAGCT
>JANRMT010062856.1:33851491-33914532 GCA_026402145.1 Polypterus bichir lapradei
AATTTTTTCGTAGGCTCTGGTAATTCTAGTGTTAAGCAGTGAAGTGGGGGCAGGATCAAGCAGACATGAGGAGGAATTAGACTTATTATTAAGTTCAGATATGGCAAGAGAGTCAACAGGCAAGAAACAAGTAAGTCTTGATGTAAGTAAGGCTTGTTCCTTATACGGAGATGGCTGATCAGAATGAATGAGTGATTGAGGTGTGGAGGGGAAACTGTAATAGATTTGATCAATTTTGGTGTTAAGGAAATGTAAGAAAGCCTTACACTGTTCAGCGGTATTGGGGCATGCTAAAGCAGGGGGTTGGAGGAGTTTATCAACAGTTCTAAAATGAGTTCTAGGCCTAGTCTTAGCACCATTTATGAGAGAGAAATAATAGTTGAAGTGAGCAGTGTTAAGGGCATCCGTATATTTAAGTATGTGCTCAGTGTAAAGCTGTGAATAAACTATAAGGCCCGTTTTCTTATAAAGCTGTTCAAGACGCTGGCTAGTGGCTTTCATAGCTCTAAACCCATCGGTGTACCAGGGACAGGCATGGGAAGCTGGAACATGCCTATTCCTTAACGTAGCAAAGTTATCTAACAGTTGGGAAACACAGCTGTTATAAAGGGAAACCATGTTTTCAGGAGAGGGAAGACTATTCAGTTCAGAAAGAGACGAAATCAGAAGGGAAGCAGCAAACAAATCAGAATTAACAGACCTAATGCTGCGATAGGAGACAGACTTTTTCTTGACAGATGTAGTGATAATAATGCTTAAGTTACATTCAATAAGCTTATGATCAGAAATACCAGAGAGTGAACCTTACATTATTGAAGCCATTTGAACAAAGCAAGTCAAGAATATGACCCTGAATATGAGTGTAGAAATCCACATGCTGTGTCAAGTCAAAACAATCCAAAGTTGAGATAAATTCAGCTGTAAGAGAGCAGTTGATATCAACATGAATATTAAAATCACCAAGTAAAATTACAGCAGGGCAAAGAGATGAGATTACAGTGAGAGGTTCATTAAATTCAGACAGAAAGTTCACCACAGATTTGGGAGGGCAATAAATTAACAGCAGTACAGGAGTGGAGGAAACCATTTTAACAGCAATATATTCAAAGGATATGACTTCAAAAAAAGAGAGTTCCTTCATTGTTAAGGTAGATCTATAAACCACAGCCAGGCCACCCCCTTTTCCTGTTAACGTGGGTTTAGATATGTGGCTATAGCCTGGGGGAGACAGCAAGTTTAAATAATAAATAGTCACCAGGTTATTTCCAAGTTTCTGTAAGAAGAAACATGTCCACTTGCTTATGGGAGTGGAGGTCATTAATCAGCGAGGTCTTGTTAGTGATGGAGCGAGTGTTCTAAAGGGCGAGTCTAAAGTTGGAACAGCCGGGAGAGTAGGGCGCAGACACTTCCTGAAGAGGACGAAGATTGTACATGTTTTACAGTGAACATGGTGAGATGTCAATATACTTGGAATTGACGCATCTGAGCCATAGATCCATGAGGGGCCTCTTTTAGACCAGTGAATATAGTGAGGATGCTGAGTAATTCCAAGTGACTGGCAAAAACTATAAGTCAGGGACACCAATTGTGGCTGACAGTCAAGATTATTTAAGTTCATATGGAGAATATATGAGCTGCATTGCCAAAAAAGTAGAAATGACAACACACAGCACAACTCCAAACCAGAGACAGAACAGGCTAAGAATATCCAGACACCGGTGGACACTGCCAAGAGCGAAGAGAATGCCACACAACACCATGCTAACTTCAGCTACACACATTAGCCAACCCAAATCACACTGCATAACCAGCTAGAAAAGGAAAAGCACAGTGGGCAGGCTGCACATCCGCAGTTCAGACTGGTGACTGCAAACAGAGCAAGAGTAGATTCATACTCACCGCAAAGGCAGTAACAGGAGAGAAAGAAGAGAGCTCACGCAGGACTGAAACAGGTGTGATCTAGGCAATCGCCAGTGGCATTTGTAAATAAAATTCGAAAAGAGCAGTCAAATCAGAAGATAAAGGTGGAAAAGTCCGACGGGACAAAAAAAACGAATACAATGACACCGGTGAGAAGCAGCAGCCAAACGTGCATAGCGTACTCTCAACCGGAAGTAATAGGGTAATAATTAAATCAGAAGTAATAGTAATAGTAATAAAAGTAATAGTAATAATTATTATTATTATTAGCAATGGAAAAATAATTCTATTCTAAATTTTTGTATTCTCCACTCTGTTCACTAGATAACACAAATTATTGTCAATTTATCTGCAAACCAGATGTTCACCAGCTACTTACAATATGGAACTAATAATGGACACATATTTAAGGGAGAGGAGCTTGCATCTGTTACTTCTACAAAATAAATATAATCATCTTTTTCAACTTTTTCTAACCTACTTAGTATTGAATTAAAAAATACCTTTGTACAATACACTATCTGTGTTACCCATCTATGATGGGTTGATTCTAAGTAATTAACCTCAGACTTAACTTTTGTGTTGCACTATCTATTGGAATGTATTTTGTAATGCATGTGGTGTGTAGCTGTTGCATGTGGGTGTGTCTGCATGTTCACCCTGCAATGGACTGGTGCCCTGTCCAGGGCTTGTTCCTTGTACCTTATACTAGCAGGGATAGGTTGTAGTATCCCCCATGACCCTGTTCAGGACTAGGCAGGTTAGAAAATGACAGACTGAATGTACTAAAAAAATGTACTGCATTTATTATTTCAACAGGTGGCACATCACAAGCACTTGAGCTAATAAAAGGGATAACTAAAAATGTTTGTAATGCGTCATCTGTTTGAATGACAGAGGCATAGCAATCAAACAGAACAAAGATACACAGACATACAGACACTTATTCTTTTATTAAGGTGGATAAAAAATCTTTCAAGGAATTTTCCGTCCTTAATGATCCTAGGGAATGAAGGGATAGAATGTTTCAATTAAAATTTCAAAAGAGGATTGCTGTTCACATAATGAATCTAGTTCAATATGTGCCAAGTATGCCACAATTCATTACATATATTTCATTGACTAAAATGTACACAGAAAAAGATACAGTTTCGGAGTATTGTCATCTTGCACCAGCATTGCTAGACCATATGTTTTGGGAAATCACTAAACTAACATAATTTTAGACATGGATATACAACTATTCCTAATTCAAGAGTATGTAGTGTACAACCAGATGGAATTATTATTGTTATAATTTAAAATTTTTATTTATTTTATTTCAAGAAAGTAACATTACACACAAACAAGTCAAATTTATACAAAAAGGACTTCATAGTCAAACTAGAAAAACAAAAAAGAAATCAGAAAGTTTAAAAAAAAAAGCAGGAATAAAAAAAAATGCAAAAACTTACCCAAACGGAATTCAGATGGGATTAAAGTTTGCATAGAAAAATCGGTGGTAATATCCTATCTGGAAAAATCCCAATCTACTTTCTATAGCTAGGTGAAAAAGTGAGATTCTATATTATCTTATACTGTAAAAAATCAGCTTGTATTTAAGAAGATCTATTCAGAATTTTCCACTATCTGGCAATAATTCTAGAATATAATTTTAAAATAAGCAGGCTAAGTCCACGTTAAACTGTCTTACATTATTAAATGTTTACTTAAATATATATATATATATATATATTACAAAAATATATTTGAAGGGGCTCTATAGTCATATTGTTCTTTTTGATGGATAGGGGATGAATACTGATTTCTCTATCATTTTTTGAGGCATATTGTTATCTGTTATTCTATTCTATATACCAGGGGTGGGCAAAGTCATTCCTGGGGGGCCGCAGAGGCTGCAGGTTTTTGTTCCAACCCAGTTGCTTAATTAAAAAAAAAATCCTTTTCAATTATTTAATTTCAGGGCTCATTAGTACTTTAACTCTGCCATGTCAGGTCATTCTCATATTCTAGATATTTTTTCCTTTCTAAGGATATCGTCCAAATGATTTGAAGTCTAAAACAGATGAGTAATTCTCAGTCATTAACTTTTTTCTCTTCATTTTCTTTCCAAGTATTTAATTAAACCAAATAGTGCACAATAAACACACGCAGGTGTAAATGGAAACAAGCTTAATGGAGAAATTCTGAATTTCTTTTGTCATTTGCATCTGATTGCTAATAAGGGGTGATTAAAAACCAAGACTACAGCTGTGTAAGACTAAAATAAGCAATAAGGGTTCAAAATTTAAACGAGCGAGATGACTAAAGTGAAGCAGAAGTGTTACTTGAGCAATAACGGCTTCTTATGAAGCAATTGGGTAGGAGCAAAAACCTGCAGCCACTGCGGCCCTCCAGGAATGACTTTGCCCACCCCTGCTATATACTATAGTATAATTAATTATATTGTTTAAATAAAAAAAAATCATCTTTGTATTACTGCCTTCTATGTGGGACATGTGGTCAGTCAGACTGGTTAAAGGCAAGGGTTGCAGTACAAAGCATAAAGTGTAATAAAAAAGTGGCAAGGCGCTCAGTAATGAAAGAGATAAGTATTGACCCCTGGTTCTCCCCACCAGTACCCTTGTTGATGAATACTGATCAGTTATATGGATGTTTGCACTTTTTCTGCATCCAATAACCTCATAAACTCTCTCTTTATTCATGGCTTCTTTAATAACAACATATACTTATTTTAACTGATTTTCACCATTTCTCATTTACAATATTTATTGCCTACATTTTAAAAGCATAGTAAATGCGTACTGCCAGTCATTTAAAACATTTAATTTGTAGTATTAAAAAATGTATTCCTTTCTGGTAGCTGTTTCGCTTAGATTTTTTTGTTTATTCTGGCAGAATAGCTTTAAATCTATTCTCCAAAGTGTCATAACAGTGCCAAATCCTAATTGACTACTTTAAATAAATAGGTTTTATCTTTGAAAGTTTTGACATAAAGCAGAGATCACACAAAAAGAGGCTATCCTGGAAGGCTTCACCTAGTCTTTTGGAATTTTTCACAAAATAATAGTACTGACATGACTGACTGTGGGGTAAAAAGAGTGCAACATTCAGCAAGCAGAACGTTCCATTAGTGACTGAACATATTACTGAATATTATTCCTCTTCTTTCACTTTTGCTTTTGTCTTTTAAGAACCCTTTCTCCCACAGAAAGTTCCACTCATATTGTCCCTACTGTGACAGGTCATTTTAACTGTTTCTATTCCCAGTAGAGTTTGGATTTTACATTTCTTTACTCTGTCTCCAAGGTTACTTTTCTCCCAAAGTTTCATATGTTAGGCAAGATGTCAACAACCTATTTGTCTTGATTAAAGGATGAGCTGTTCATAATGTCTTAGGAAAGGAATTGGGAAGACCATTGACTCTGGCCCTTCTTCGAGAAGGCTCAATTGTTACATATGCAGAATATCTCTAATTAATATATATAGTAAACAGTGGTGCTTTGGTGCAACATTGGTTACATTGTTCATTAAATGTCCAGCTATCTGAATAGTCACAAACAGAAGTGATAAAAATTGCAAACAGGTTGTTAGATTATATGTTTTGTGGAGAACAAGGCAAAACAAGACAACTTTCCAACATTTTAGAAACTTTGTCCTTTACAAGTTTCCAATTGTGTCCTTGTTGAAGAATTTATTTTAATGCAAGAGCTGGGATCTACTAGACTAATTCCTTTCATAATTTTAACCACTTTAATCATGTCACCTCTCAATCTCTGTTTGCATGAACTAATTTGGTCACAGACATACTTGTGATAGATTGACACATGATTGTGAAGTAGAATTAGTCGAGTTTCATTAAGCATGAATCTTGCTGTGACTGAATTACTGCCCTCTATTTATTGTGGTAGTATGCATTCTAAGACATATCCTATAAACAACGCTGTTTATGCATCACTGAGCATTTTCATTTCTATGAGAGCAAAAGATACATATAAACTAAACACTCTTCACATCAGTGCCACTCTGTCACACTGCCTTTGAAACAGTTAGCTGAGATGACTGGTAACTGAATCAAAGACACATAAAGGAATGACACAGACAGACTTGTGAGGAGAAGGCACTGCAGTGCTAGTCTAAAATGTAAAATAACTAATTGGGTGAGGCACAAGGATGTGATGATTTTCAGGGTGTTGTGGAAGCATGTGGGAGTCAATACAATAGGGGTATATATAGTGATATAACAGTGTTCTATGCTAAAAGCAGTTTCAGTGGCAACTGGTCAGTGCCTTATTATATATTCATCATTTCGGTGTGTGACAGATGTGCAAGGAAGATTTTGAATTAAGCTTAATTTTCCTCACTGAGAGTGATTTCCTTCTCATAATACTTTTACAATAATTCAATAAATTTCAAATTAATAATAATGTTAAATAAGTATTTGTTGCACCATTAAGGGATGTAAGAACACCAGAAAATTAAAAAAAGTGATCCTGGCTAGAAAGCAGAGGAATCTACATTTAGCATTATGTATCAGTAAGTATATTCTCCAAATTGTTCATTAAGATTTATTCTATCATATGTATAAAATGAAAGCAGCACATCTAATTTTAATAACAATTTAGCTATATAACTCAACATTTGTACTCAGTTTATTGAATTGTTAGATGAAAACTGAGATATGCCAAATAATTATTGAACTCATGTCTATATCTATAAAATCCAATGTCTGTCTGTCTGCTTTTCACGAGAGAACTACTAATGGATTTAGATCGGGTTTTTTTCTATAATTTCCTTGAACATTCTGGTTGATTTTGCAACCTCTTTCATTGATCTGTGTATCATAGTTTGCTTGTGATATCAATTTATTTGCACAAGTCCGAGAGACACGCTGCGTGCCGAGGGGAGGGGTGCTGGGCCCTCTTCACTCATACACCAGCCTCGGGGTGTTCCTTACCTCCACTTAGCTAGTGAACGAGAGAACTACTTAACAACTTTAGATCTTTTTTTTTTTTCTATAATTTGCTTGAACATTCCAGTTGATTTTATGATTTCTCTCATCAGCGATATATTTGCGCTAATCTGAGACAGAGGCTGCAGGTTGTTTAGCGTGACGTCAGGAGTGGGGAGTCTGTCTACCTCTGAGTTTTGGAGTGTACCTTGCCTCCACTTGCCTAGCAATACCTTTTTGATTATCGATTTTTAAAGTGGATGCTTCAAAGATGCTCTAATTAATTTATGTGCACCCCACAATTTTATTTAATCACATAAAACCACAAAAATTGTGGTTAAAGAAAAATGTATTTTTTGCTTTTTAATGCATTTATAACTAAAGTAAATAAAAAAATTTTACTTACATTTATATATGCATGGAGCCGCACCTCCTTACTTAGCTGAGCTAATTACACCATACACTCTGGTATGTCCTCTTCCCTCTTTGCATCCTGATCTTTTGGTCAATTCCTCAGTTTAAAAAAAATAATTTGGTCAAAAAGCATTTGCCTATCATGCACCTTATCTTTTGAATGGCTTGCCATTATGTCTAAGATTTCTTGATTCAGATTTTTAAATCAAGACTTAAAATCTACCTTTACTTCATTACAATGTGCCTTAGAATTCAGTCAGGTCTATCATCCTTGAAGTGTTCCTTATTATATTATTCCTTTGTTGACAGAGCTTAACTTTTAATGTTTTAATTTTATTTTATTCCAGTTTTATTAGTTATTATTCATTTAACATTGATGTTGTTTTATTTTAATTTCTGTTTTATTTGCTTGTTTTATATCATGTTTCATGTATTCCTCTAATTTGTACAATGTATTGGGACAGTTCATGTTATAGTGATATGAGCAACTGGTATGAGTAATTGCCATATTCCCAAAGAGGTCAGCAGCTGAGGAAAAGACATCTTCCAAAAGTAGCAGGGCCATGAGTGAGCACCTGCTTGGTGATTGGTACAGGTGTAGCTTAACCGTTTGCTCTGGTTATGCTAAGCTAGTAAATCTCTTTTCTTAAAACATTTGTCCATGTGCAAAAAAGACCGTACACATGGGGTGATATAAAGCAACTATATTAAGGCAAAATTCCAAGATAATAACAATAACTATGGTAAAGGGGCTTCCAGTCATTATCACTTTAAAGAAACAAAGTTCTGAGACTAGTGTAAAACAGCTTATACTCAGAAAAATAAAGACACTTAACTTTGTGAACAAAGTGTGAGTGTGCGTTTCCGTGAATATTTTAATTTTGCTCCAATAGGACCATGCCTTATGATACCAGCAGCTGGGCATACGTAGGTTCAGGCAAGGCCTACTGGACTTCACGTGTCATGAGTTTCAGTTTAATGCATGCATTATTTCAGAGAAGGGAATCCTGATTTAATATTAAGAAAGAGCAACTTACTATAGTAAGTTAGGAGAAAGGGTCAGCTTGGCCAGCTGAAGCAATTCATGGATGTGCTTGCATGCACACACAGGCAAGGCTGGCATGTAATTTAATACAGACCTTACAAAGGTGGGGAGTAGCATGCAATTGGAATATGCCTACATCTGCTGCAATTGGAGGAAGGGAGTGACATGATGTTGGATTGGTTTAAAGTATAAAAGGCAATTCCTACCTGTCAAGGTCATTTTTCTTTTTGTTTGGTTCTGCCTTTAGATCTGATTAGAGAGAGCACAAAGTGGCAACACTGCAGTGCATTTCAGTGGGCAATAGTTGCTGACAACTTGTTGCCTATTTTGTATATATTTCTCTTTTTGCTTATTGCATATATATATATGTACATGTATATATAAATATGCATATACTGTGCATACTGTACATACAGTATATATGTATGTATTGATTTTTTTGGGTTTTGCTGCACTTTCTCTATATACAGCACACTTGATTCGTCTTTTTGTAAATATTTTGGTGGATTAATTTGTTTTGTGACTGTTATTTTTTTTTCTGCTTAAAGGAACAACTTCCTGAACAACATGTCAATAGAGCAAGACTGCCTTTCACAAATTATATACATTTTTCTTTTGATTAGGGGACATTGGATTGCACTGTGGTTACTGTAACCACCGTTTTTCTTTACTGATTTTTGTGTGTCATTGCCTATGGATTGTGTTATAAAGCCTACATGACACTGCTATGTCCCTACAACTGTAAATAAACTGTACCTTTTTGTTGAAACCCAACATTTTGTCTGTGGCTCTGTGTCTGAGATCTCTCCTGCTGGTTCTGTTTGGTCCCAAACTACAATGTGTAAGTTTGGTATGGCAAGTAAAGTAAGACAACACACTAGTAAGATGCAATTTTTACCCTAGAATAACTGAGTCACTTTTTAAAAAACATTCACAAAATACAAGTTGTATAACGTATCTAATGAGTGTACAAGATGAAAGGGTTTGATACAATTAACTAAAATAAATATGAAACAGAAGACTAAATATAAACAAAACAAAATAATATTAAGAAAAGGCCACTAGCAGAAAAATTAATCCCACAGAGGGAAGATGTAATCATTTGTTCACATGTCATATGTTTTGTCTTGGTAGAGTAATATATTAACTACTTTCCCCTTTTGTATTATTGATATGTAGCCTTTGTTAGAATGCCTCAAATCTCACAGACTTACCACTGTTTATTAGGTACTGTACAATATAACTTATCCCCACCTTCCCTTCAACATCTATAACCTCAGGCAATTAGATGTAGTAAAAGATAAGCAGGAGTTAAGTTACAATTTAAATAATGTATTATTGATAATATTCATTCTGTAAATAATATCAATATGCAAAGCACATTTTGAAAATTGGCAACCATACAACCTGATAAATGGTGATATGTAGTTTCAGGCGGCGCACAGTCTTGTTAGTTACTTAAATGTCTCTAGTTAAAGCATCATTCTGTGGTCAGCATTCTTCAGAACAGACCGCATGCCTGTCTCAATATGGCTGTCGAGCTGTGCTCTTCATTGTGTTGTCCTTTACAGTTCATAGTGTGAGATGGTCTTTCATCAGTTTGGTAAGAGAGAGAGAGCGAGGTAAAGCAAGCAAATGTAAAGGTTTTCTGTCCAACCCCTACAGCCAATAGGGCATTGTGGTACTTAAAAGCTTTTCATACAAGCCAGTTCCAAACAGTCATACTTCAGACCAATCGGGGAATAGAACACCTTCACACCTGCCCTCCAAACCATGTGTTAAGGTAAAGCTTGGCAGTTAGGCAATCTGGCTTTCCTGTGGGGGTTGACTGAGAGTCCTGCAGAGACTCACTTGCCAAACTTATATGAGGCACTTCCCCCAACCCTGTTGTAAAATTACAAAGAGACTCATTCTTAAAAGGTGGGGGAGAAGGGGTTCTTAAACCATCAATCCATTGCTGTTATTATCTATAATGTAACACTAATATTGCATTGCTTTGCCTAAGTTACAAATAAAGACATACAAAATATTTATCAACTTGTATGGAAAATTTCACAACAGCATATCAAAGAAGTATACAGAAATATTAGGAAATTCATTGCCTGGGGTGTGATCATTACAACACCATTACAGGGAAGGAGCAGAGTTTCCAGCCTGGAGTTGGTTGGTTCCTTATCCTTTCATCAGCATCCTCCTGGCCCCAGAACAGAAATACAAATAATCCCTGACCTGAATTTGCCTGCTTGTGCTTTAATGAAAGGTACCTTTGTAATCTAAGACTTTTCTGCAAAGTGAGAGAGGGTGAGGGAAATGAGGAAAGGGATGGTGACTGAGTATCTGAGGAAGAGAACAGCAGTGGGAGCCAATACATATCCTATAGAGATGACATTACCGTAGTTGTCAGCAATGCACTTACAAGCACTTCAACTGCAAACTTTCTACAGTAAATAGGGAGCTCTATTGGTGCTCATCTCTGTACTTATGTCCTTGCAAATTGTTTACATCAGCCTATGGTAAAAATATGTTAAGACTCTTGCAGCCTAATACACTTGAAGTAGTTAAAATATAAAACTAATATAAAGTGCCTAGGCAGAGTGTTTCACACACAAATATGCAAATGAGTAAAGCTATTATTTCATTTATCATGATTTCGGATTTATTAATGAGTAACTTGTACTGGAAATGTCTTTGATGAAGAAGTCCAAACTGTACTCAGTAATAAATATTCAAAAGGACTTTGTACTCAATAATCAGTCATCTATTTACATTTAGATTAACTCCTGTTATTGATTTTGTTTCTGGGAAATCAATTTCATTCTTGTTAATGGAATGTCCGTGGTAGATAATAATGGTTGAACTAATATCCAGTTGCATAGTAAGTGATTGCTTATGAAAGTTTCAAGCATGACTTGAATTGAATAAGACACATGAAAGCCTTTTGAAAGCAGCTCCAGGTCAGATATAATGTTAAGTAGATGACTATACTCTAAATTAGTTATTGCAGACAACAAAATGTAATTTAGCCACAGTGCTCATTTGTGTTAGTGATAAAAATGGAGTGGATAGTAGCTTCCATTACCTGATTTGTGCTGATGTTCTTGTTTTTTATAGGTTCAATGAGGCAATAATATCTATATAATATAATTTAATATAATATCTAATAAATGATTATACATCAATGCATATTCTGTTTTAATTAATAGGTTAGTGCACAGAGCTAATATTCTCCAATTTGATAGATCATGAGGACATGATTCATTTACTTATTTGAGAAACAAGTACCTTTCACCATAAGAAACCATTTTTTTCCTTCCATGGATTCTGATATAAATTAGGACAGCAAAGTTAACTTTGCAGGCAGACTACTTTGATTTGATCTTCTATTCTGCTTTTCTTTATAGGTTTTCCACTCAACACTACTACTATTTTTTATTTAGTAGATGCCTTTTTCTAACTGGACTTAAAACAAGAAACCATAAAACATACACTAAGGTGCAGAGGTGGTAAGTATAGAGAACAAAATTCAAAGTGAAACATACAACATGAAGCATTAGAGTTAATCCCAATGCAAGATGAAAAATTAAACATCTTGATGGATCATTACAGCAGCAGATATCACTGAAGAAGAGCAGAAACTCTATGCACTCCCAAGAAGAATCTGAACACTACTTGATTTGAAGCAAATCCAGGAAAGATGGGAAACTTGTTTCACAATTTTGGAGATACAACATTCAGTTTTAACATTCAGAGGAAATGAGAGTCAGCCAGCTGGCAGATTGAAGAAGAATGAACATTTCTGAAAGAATGCATGTGGGTACCTGAAATTGGAGGTACAGTATCTGTAAATCTTTGTAGCACCTGGAAACCAGTGAAGCATAACAGGAACTGGAGAACACAATAGTAAGAGTCAAATCTTATGAATGCCAAGAACAAACAAACAACAGGACTGGGTCATTTAATAAATGAGACTTAACCAAGAGTGTAAGATAATCAAGGGCAAAGATGAAAAAAACATCTGTGGAAAGAGAAGAAGAAGCAAATACTAGATAACAAACATGGGAATGTTAAGTTTAAGATAATGTTAATTACTTGCAATAGGTAGTAGGCAATAGGCAGTTAGGAATAGGGGTTGAAGCTTTAGGATTGAAAAAAGGAAGATCTGTACATCATTGGTGCACAGTTGCTAAAAAAAGCCAAGAGAAGCAGTAAGATCCTACTGTTCTCATCTTTGGTGTTTGAAACTAAACAGCAGCCAAACTCTACTTCACAAAAGATAGCTCCTTGCTCCAATTTTATTTCAGTTTTATGAAGTTAGAGTTTGGCTGCTGTGTAGTTTCTGGTTCAGACACCAAAGACTAGAACAGTGCAGTGAAAAGGCTTTGCTTCAGTGGGAGTAACAAACACAGGCTACAGGTACTTGTGAAGTATGCTGTCTAACCCCGACTTCCTGTAATTCTGTTTCCTCATCCTAACAACTCTTTACATGAATATTCATAAGATCATGTTAACATTCTCTGGTATAACAAACAGGAATTCTGCAAGGTAGAAGACTCCTTGCCTGGTGTTTGTGACGTCACTGTAAAGAATCTAACCTGAACAGATTATAACAGTATTTCATTCATAACTGTCCTTAGACAAAAGCAAGATAACGTCTGATGCATATTTCAGTAATGTCTCTGAAACATCATGGTCTGCAATTTTAAGTTCTACTTTCTGCACTTTCCCATCTACACTAGGATAGGTTGTATTGACCAGTGCCATCAGCCATTTATTTTTTATTTTTTTTTAATTAATGTAATTGTAATCATTCCATACAAATCAATCAATTTTTACAAAAAGTAGGATTGAGAACAAGTCGACCCCCACCAAGGAGAGAGAGAGAGCATGCCAATGGGGTAAAACTTAAGGCTTGTAAACATACCTAAATTGAAGAGTTTGATAAGCAATAGAGATGAATGGAGAAGAAAAAGAAATGCGGAAATAATTGTTTCCTCGGTGCTTTAAAATCTTATTCTAAAATATTATTGATTAGATCCTGCCATATTTTGAAAAAAATCTTTACAGATCCTCTAACTGAGTATTTGATTTTTTCCAATTTCAGATAGTATAAAACATTGCTTTCCCACTGACTTAAAAGAGGAGAGTTAGGATTCTTCCAGTTTAGCAAAATAGGTCTGCGTGCCAAAAATGTAGTGAATGCAATCACAGCTTGTCCTTCTCCACATTAAACCCATCTGTTAGAACCCCAAACACAGCTGTTAATGGGTTATGAGGGATGGTGACACCAAGGCTGTCTGAAAGGTAATTAAAATTTTGGTCCAGAATGATGTTAATTTGGTGTAGGACCAAAACATGTGACCCAGTGAGGCTGGGACTTGATTGCAGCGTTCGCAGGTTGGATTCTGCCCTGGAAATATTTTGGAGAGTTTTAGGCGAGACAGATGTGCTCGATATATAATTTTGAGTTGAATAATTGTATGCTTTGCGCATGTGGAGCTCGAGTGAATTCTCTGCATTGCTATTTTCCACTCCTTTTCTGATATATTGATTAAGAGATCTTTTTCCCAGTGTCCTCTTGGATCTTTGAAAGGGAAGGACTGTAAAATAATTTTATATATTGCAGAGATGGTGTCTAAGTCCTTGAAATTGAGCAATATTTTTTCCAGCATGGGCGAGAGTGCAAGATGAGGAAAATCGGGCAGGTTCTGTTTAACAAAGTTCCTAATTTGAAGATAGTGAAAGAAATGTGTAGCTGGAATGTTAAATTTGGAATGTAATTGTTCATAGGATGCAAAGATTTTGTCTATATAAAGCTCTCTAAGCAAGTTAATCCCAAATTATTTCCAGATATTAAAAACTGCATATGTTTGCAAAGGTTGAAAGTGGTGGTTCTCTTGCAGAGATGCCACAGATAAAAGCTTCTCCATCTTAAAATGTTTTCTACATTGATTCCATATTCTGAGTGAGTAAATGCAAAATTGGGTTATCAGTTTATTGCCGATAACTTGCATTTATTGGTGCACAAAGCATGGAATATAAAGAAGTACTGCAGGATTTTACTTCTATTGCGGACCAGGCCTGTGTATGTTCATCTATTTGTGTCCAGGTTTTTATAGCTAGTATGTCTGCTGCCTAGTAATAAAACTGAAAGTTAGGTAGAGCCATGCTACCTTCTGCCTTTGGTCTTTGTAGGGTCGCTCTTTGGATATGTGGATGTTTTGAGTTCCAAATAAATGAGGTTATTGTTGAATCTTATTGATTAAAAAATGATTTATTGATGTATATTGGAATGTTTTGAAATAAAAAAAGAATCTTAGGAAGAATATTCATCTTAACTAATGTTAATTCTTCCTGCTAGAGTGAGATGAAGGACTGACCATCTATGCAAGTCTTGCTTAATTTTTTTCCATACAGACGGCTAAATTTTGTTGATAAAGAGCTTTATGTTTACTTGTGATGCTTACCCATAGGTATTTAAACTATTCTGCAATGATAAAAGGTAGGGTGTCTAATCTAATATAATATGTTTGAGAATTCACTGGAAAGAATACACTTTTATTCAGATTAATTCTGAGACTAGAGATCTTTTGAAATTCTGTAAGTGCTGTTAAGACTGCAGGCACAGAATTTTGTGGGTCTGATATATACAGTACCATATCATCTGCATATAGAGAAATGTTCTGTTCCAGTCCTTCTCTGATAATCCCCTTAATCTGATCAGCATTTTGACAGTGAACCACCAGTGGTTCAATGGCGATTGCAAATAGCAGTGGTGACAAGGGGCATCCCTGTCTGGTATCTCGTTCTAGTTTAAAGTAGTCTGAACAAATGTTGTTGATACAAACTGAAGCTTCTGGATTGGTATACAGTAGCTTGATCCATGCACAAATGTTCGGGCCAAACCCAAATTTATCTAATGTAGTGAAAAGGTATTTCCATTCAATCATGTCAAATGCTTTTTCTGCATCCAATGATAATAATATTTCTGGGGTGTTTGACTTTGTTTGTGAGTATGTTACATTAAACAGGCGTCGAAGATTGGAAGATAAGTGTCGACCCTTGATAAATTCAGTCTGATCTTGTGATATTACCGAAGGGAGCACTTTCTCTATCCTTCTAGCTATGATTTTTGAGAGTATCTTAATGTCATTATTCAGAAGTGAAATTGGTCTGTATGATGCACATTGTAATAAGTCCTTATTTTGTTTAGGAAAGATGGTGATTAATGTTTGGTGAAAAGTTTGAGGAAGAGTTAGATTGTCTCTAGCTTCTCTAAATGTTGCTAATAGGAGGGGAGCTAGCTGAGCAGAGAATTTCTTATAAAATTCTGCAGGGTAGCCATCAGGGCCTGCTGCTTTCCGGCATTGAAGTGACTTTATAGCATCTAGTAATTCTAATAGCACCAGAGGTTTATCCAGTTCCCCCGCACTAAGAGTATCTATTTTTGGTATCTGTAATGCATCCAGAAATGTATTAGATTGTGTGCTGTCTTCTTTAAATTCAGGAGAATATAAGGATTTATAGTAGTCTCTAAATGTGTGCATTATATTTTTATGATCGATGATTTTGTCTCCGTTCATGTTGGTGATTACTGGGATTGCGTTGCGAACTTCTTGCTTGTGGATTTGTTTAGCTAAAAGCTTATTAGCTTTCTCTCCGTGTTCATAGTAATGATGTCTTGATTTATAAATTAGTTGTTCAGTTTCTTTAGTTGTCAAGAGGTTGAGTTCTGAATGCAGAGCCTGCCTTTTCCTATGTAGAGACTCGCTTGGAAGCCTGGCATGTTCTTCATCTGTTCTAGTAATTTCACTGTTTAGCTCTGATACTTTCTTGGTTTCTAATTTATTTCTGTGGGAAAGATATGAAATAATCTGTCCTCTTAAGAAGGCCTTAAGAGTTTCCCAGAGTATTCCTGCAGAAATCTCTGAGGATGTATTTGTCTCTAGGAAGAAACTGATTTGTTTGGATACAAATTCTCTACAATTCTCGTCTTCTAATAGAAGCAGGTTGAGATGCCATCTGCAAGGTGAGTGTGTGGGGCATAGTGACTTTAGCTCCAAGATCAGAAGTGCATGGTCGGAAATAACAATAGCATCATACTTGCAAGATTTAATCATTGTATTTAATCGTTCTATAAAGAAATAATCAATTCTTGAGTAGCAATGATGTACTGGTGAGTAGAAAGAATATGTTCTTGAGTTTGTGTTTAGAAACCACCAGGGGTCTGATAAGTTGTGGTCATTTATAAACTTTGTAATTATCTTTGCAGTGTTAGATATCGTCCCCCCTGTGATAGAAGTCCTGTCTAAGAGTGGATTTAAAACACAATTAAAGTCCCCATCCATTATAATTTTATGAGTGTTCACATTGGAAATGGATGAAAATAAATTTTGTATAAATTCCTTATCATCGACATTAGGTGCATAAGCATTTATCAAAATCATTTTACAGTTAAATAAGTTGCCCATGACCATCACATATCTCCCTTCAGGATCTCATACTACATCTGATGCTACAAATGAGACTGTTCTATGTATGAGAATTCCCACACCTCTAGTTTTTGTTTGTAAAGCTAGAATGGAACATTTGGCCAGTCCAGTCCTTTTGCAGCTGGAACTAACCCTTGCTTATTAAGTGGGTCTCCTGTAAAAATACTATTTTAACGTTTAAACCTGTTAGGTGAAAGAATACTTTCTTTCTCTTTAATTTGTGATTCAGGCCTTTAACATTCCAGCTCACAAAGTTAACTGTCCCATCATGGAAACATTGATTCTGAGTTTTTGATGTCATTTTATAACCTTAACTGGAAGTGAGACAGCTTTAAACTTAATTTCCTATTTCCCCAAGAGTTATTGCCATGCAGCCTATTGTTGTAGTTATAATTATATGGATTAAAAGGATAGATTAGATGTAGATATAACCTGCTCTCCTTCTCTCCCCCCCCTTATCCCCCCACCCTCCCATTTTGCCTCCCCACATGAGGCTGGACCCCACTTCACGCAGTCCCAGTCCTCTGACATACCTA
Source organism: Polypterus bichir lapradei (assembly GCA_026402145.1). Taxonomy (NCBI): domain Eukaryota; kingdom Metazoa; phylum Chordata; class Cladistia; order Polypteriformes; family Polypteridae; genus Polypterus; species Polypterus bichir. The sequence continues at coordinate 33,868,847 of JANRMT010062856.1, forward strand.
GAGACAGAGCACGTCCAAAGCAAAACAAGCCCCCACACGGCGGCGTTTTAGGATTAAAAAACAGAGATATCTATTGCCAATATAGTCTAAATACTATATACCTAAAATATAATCATTAACAAACTGTAAACTTAAAATATAATTTTCAGCAATCTTAAAGTATTAAGATAATAAACCTGGGGAATGATATTAGAAAGTGGTCCAGAATAAGCATAGTAAGTCTTAATACAATAATAACAATAACAATAAATCAAGGGTATCATGTTAAACAGTCTCCTTTAGGGTATTAGAAAAAAAAAAATAAAATAAAAAATAAACACACACGTCTATAACTGTAATTAAAACATAAACAGATAGCATCCAAGTAATAAAAAGGATGTATAATTATAATACCCGTATCATTACAAATGACTCAGACAGTAGGTTATATATCCTTGCCATGTCATGACATGCTACGACTCACTATTGTGTTTCAGAATAGTGTCGGGATCAGCTTTCTTAATTCCTTTTCTGCTTCTTCCTTGTTGGCGAAGACATAGAATTCGCCTTGCACTTCCACTTTCAGTGTGGCAGGACACAAGAGGCTGTATTTAATATCGGCTTGCCGTAACCGCTGTTTAATGTTGTAGAAGGCTGCACGTTTAGCAGCTGTTGCAGGAGAGAAATCAGGGAAAATACGAATGTGGTTATTTTCATATATAATCTCTTGCTTGTGCCTGAGGAGTGCCATTACCTTTAGCTTAAGTAATAATCTCTCGAAGCGGATAATAAAAGACATAGGTCTAACGGTATTTGATCCGTGTATGCGATAAGCAGCTGCTATCTCAGAATCTGATTTAAAGCCCTCTCCAATTATTTTAGAGAATAGTTCAGCTGCGAATTTCACTGGGTTTGGGCTTTCATGATTCTCAGGTAGACCATCGATTCTAATATTATTCCTTCTGCTTCCATCAGCCATTTATTACATGCTGTTTGTTCGTTTATTAGAAGGACCATTATCCCCTTCTTGAAGATTCCATTAAAATATCTCTCACCTTGCTATACTCTTTGCTAGAGATTATTGGAAAAAAAAGTCTAGCCCTTTAGTATCGTCAATTACTTCTGGTGCAGCATAACACTCATTCAACCTGTCCCAGGCTTTCCAGAGGGTTACTCCTGGGTTATTGATGTGAACTTGACAGATTCTTTTTACATGCTCCGACGATTTCTTTTCCAACCACTTTGTTAGCAGGTGTAGCACTGGTGCTGCTGAGAGACACAAGCATCAAGCAGTGTTAGTGAATGAAGGCCTGAAGCCCTAAAACCCTCAGGCCAACCATCAAACTAGCTAAGTCCTGAATTTACCAACTCATGGTATGCTAGTTACTTAGTCAAAGTCTTTCATTAGAATTATCTGAGTTTGATTTACTGTGCTCAGATTGTGAAGTTGTGCATAGTGCTGAGATGGCGGAATGAAAAAGTCAGGGCATGGTTGAGCATCAATGCAGTGATCCTTTTGTTCCAGTCTGTTTAGATTTGGAGTACAATTGTCAAGTGTAAGATGTAAGTCAAAGAAGGCATCATGATCTTCTGTTAGCCTTGGCTGCTTTTCTTTTCTAGGCATCTTCAGAGTATGCCCTAGAGCACAAAACTGCTTCCCTGAGTAAATTAGCATGTAGCTCCGGCTCCCCGTCAACACGACTGATTGCACACCTAGATGCAAACTTATCTTATAATGTGTGCCTCTCTCCTTTTATAAATGCCCTCCTGTCATTGTCTTCAGTCGCTTCTAACACTTTGCCATGCACTTCATCAGCGGCCTCTTCTCAATATTAGCATTACTAATTAAGCATCCAACTTGAGTTTCAACATAGCTGTTCTACCTTGTTCAATCTTTAACCACACTTTGTGTTCAGTAAAGGATGCACATACATGTGCAGCTTTTAAGATTTATATCCAGAGCTAGTGAATCACCATCATTTTTAACAAAAAGAAAGATAGAGTATAGTTTTGTGTTTATTTTTGTTAATTTATAGTACTTTATATTTCTTTGAAATCTCACTATAGCTTCGTCCAGTAATTACAAGCACAACAGTTCTTTAATTTAACTGATTGTTTATTCAGTTAACCAAAGGAGGACCATTATCCAAATTATCATCATCACAAGAACTAAAGAAATAAATATACCATAAACAAACAAAGCTCTGGATATAGATCTTAACAGAAACATAACACTATTCAGAAACTATATCACTTATATTTTCTTCTGACTCACATATAATTAAGTTTAAAAAAATCTAATATAAAACCAAATAAATCTTCACACTTAAATAACATATTCCACGAAGAAATACCTTACTTTGAGTCTTAAAAATAAAGGTCCATTTCTTAATAAATAATAGCATTTTATAGGACATGTACTAATTTGCATATACATGTTAACATTTCACACAAACAAACTAGAAGTTAAATGTAATTTAACTTTCAAAACATACCTCATTGTCTGCTTATTACAAAAAGAGAGACTAACATACTCCATTCTTTCTCTGTTTATCAATCACTATGACTTCCGCTAAAGATTTATTCTGATGTTAACCAAAGATGAATCATTACCCAAATTATCACCATAAGTTAATTCAATCAACTGTTGTGCTTGTGATTATTCAAGGGAGCTACAGTGAGAACTCATTGGCTGCTTATTACAAAAATGGAGACGAATGTACTTAATTCTTTATCTAATTATCAATCTCTACAACACTCTGCAAATACATGCTTAACTTTAAATTTTTTTTTAAATAATATAGCTAGTACCTGAAAGCCCATAGCAACAATGTCCCTCTAGAAATGATCCCTTCAAAACTTAGCTCATTCACTGTTTAACTGCATATTGTAATTAGAAACATAAATAGTTCAACAGTTTATTTTCAGTTACACTCCTACCAAATCACCTGAGATTTTCCAAATGAAAGTAGATGTTACATTAGAGTAGTAATGTAACAATATCTACCAAGAGTTTATATAAGAAATAATAAGTTTAACATGGCAGTCTGCTTCTAGCAAGGTGTCTGTCTTCTGAATTGGTCCTTCCAAATAGATGGGCTTGTTGATGCATTTGCCACTTTTGGTTAGTGTGGAGTCACTAATTACTGTAGCAATTTCAGTCTTCTCACTCTGCCATCCTGACCTGGGTACAATTCAACTACCTTTACTAATTTCCACTCATAATGTGGTGTAGTATCTTCTTGCAAAATAACACTTTCATTAACTTTAGCAATTATTCACCTCATATTTAATTTCTGTGTAGACTGTAGGTTTAAGAAATTCTCCTTCTTCCATCGTAACCAGAAATTATTAGCTAATGCCATCACTTGAAAAGATAAAGATCTTCTTTGATGCATCTTGTGGTGAAATAATTGTAGACTTCATTGTCAAGATGTGATTTGATGTAACAGGTTCTGGGCTGGATGAATCACTTAGATGTTCAGTAGTTAGGGGCCAGCTATTCACAGTACCCTTAACTTCATAGAGAAAGGTACTCGGAGAGGTACTATTGAGTCTTTCAGATGACTGATCCAGAATAGAGGTCTAGACACTTCTTATTGTTCATTTTTGCTTTTCCCAAACACCAAACATATGACTTGAAGATGAGGTGTTCATGATGAACCTGAATCCTAATTTCTTTAGTTGTTCTTGGTCCATCTCCTTAATCATATCAACAAACTCATGCTTTACACAGTGTTGCTGCCTTGATCACATCTGATTTGTCAGACTGCTCCATGCCTTGCAATAAAGGAACACAAAGCATTCATGAAGACAACTGTGGTCAAGTCATCAAGCATTTCAATGTGTATTATTCTGGAACACATGCTTGTAAGTAGCGGCCCATAACGCTTTAGCTCTGCTCTTCAGTCCATAACATGGAAAGGTCTGAAGCAGTCCATCCTTCAGTATGTAATGGGAGGAGATGTCTCTAGGTGTTCTGTAGGTAGGTCTGCTGTTATTTTTTCTTCAGTGAACCTTTTAAATTTCCTGCATTTAATACATTTGTAAATATGACAGGAAACTTTTTTGTTGCATCTTAAAATTCATATGCCATTGGCTCGGAGCTCATTCATTCCTTGCCCTTGATGGTGTACCTTTTCATGATAGTGCTTGATGAGTAATGCTGACAAATGACTATCTCTTGGGAGAATACTGGAATATTCACATGTGGATGCAGGTAAGCATGTGTTAAGCAACCTCCCACCATGAGTATACCTTGCTCATCAAGAATAGATTTAACTTATGTAACATGCTTGCCCCGTTTCTGATTGATATTTCCTTCAGACACTTGAGACCCTGTATTTCTTTAGAAAATGCTGCTACTTGAGCCATTTTGATAATAGTATGCTCTACTTCTCTCCTTTCTTCTAAGCTTGTTGCTTCATAGGATTTTGGCTTGCTACTTTTGGCTTCCTTTATATGTTGCTGAAGTCTAATGATAGCTTTCACTACTCTTGTCCAGTCATTAAACCTACAAAGGTGATCAAATATCGATCTTTCTTCCTTTGCCTGGACATAATGGACTCTCAGTGATTGTCTAGAATCTCTTACATCTTTACTTCTTTGCTGGGAAGTTCCATCTGACAAATGAAGTCTGGGCCTATGAGCCAGTTGGAAGCCATGAGTTGCTCAGCTGTGAGATCTCTGGAAGCATGATCTGCCAGATCCTCATCAGAGGTCACATGCCTCCATTGTTTGGGATCTGTGCTATGCTTTATGTGCTGGATATCATTTGCTACAACAATATGGAATATACTGGCTTTGTGATTTATGTAGCCAATGTAAAAATATACATCTAAACATTTCATATCCAGCTCCTTATTAAGCATATCACTTAATTGAACACCTTCTATCGCTGCTGAAAGTTCCAGTCTTGGTATTGTAACTTTAGTAGGGGCTACTCTCGCCTTCCCTATTACCAAGGGGCAATGAACTTCTCCCATTGTACTGATTGCTCTTAGCATGAAAATTCTCCATAGCCTGAAATACTGGCATCAGAGAAATGGTGCAGCTCATAATGCAGAACTGCTTTGAAGTAACCTAGATGAAAACAAGCCATTCAACCCAACAAAGTTTACCTGTCCCATCCACTTAAGTCTTCCAAAACAACAGCAAGTCTAGTTTTGAAGGTCCCAAAAGTTCTACTGTGTACCACACTACTTGGTAACTTTATTCCACATGTCTATTGTTCTAGATGAAACTAATGGTCATAATAACAGCCTGGGCTGACTGTGCACATTCTAAGTTATTTGGTAGTGAACAGGGAGCCAGTGAAGTTGGGAGAGAATAGGTGTAATATGTTCAGTGGGTTTAGAACAGGTTATTATCCTAGCAACAGATTTTTGAAAAAGTTGTAAGCAATGAATACGTTTTTGTGGGATGCCAGATAGAATAGCATTACAGTAATTTATATGTGAAGTGACTAGGGCATTAACAAATACTTCAGTACTATGTTGTGCAAGAACAAAATGAAGTGTAGAAATGTTTTGGAGATGGAAGAAGGCAGTCCAAGAAACATTACTTATATGGGAAGAAAAAGAAAGGGTACTGTCCAGAATGATGCCAAGGCTCTTAACCTGAGAAGAGATTTTTGTGTTAATGTTATTAATTAAAATGCAAGATTGGCTAACCTTAGCGAGTGTAGATTTAGAAACAATGAGGAGCACCTCAGTTTTATTGCTATTTAATTGGAGAAAATTGTGAGTCATCCATGATTTTATGTCTTGGAGACATGCTATAAAAGTATTTGGAGGGAAACAGAAGTGTATTTAGTGGATAGATAAAGCTGTGTGTCATCAGTGTAACAATGAAATTTAATACCATGGTGTCAAAAGATATTTCCTATTGGGAAGATATAAATGAGAAAATGAAGCGGCTCCAAAACAGAACTCTGTGGAACTCCCTGAGTCACGACTGCATTCTCAGATTTAAACCCCTTTACCTGAATAAATTGCCTCCTATCAGTGAGGTAGGAAGAAAACCATTGGAGGACAAGGCCACAGACTCCAAAAATCAGCTAGTCATTTGAAAAGTATCTGATGAGATATGGTGTCCAATGCGGACTTGAGGTCAAGAAGTACAAGAATTGAAAAATGTTCCATGTCAGCTAACCAGAGAAGATCATTTGTGATTTTGACCAGGGCAGTTTCTGTGCTGTGTTTAGGATGAGATCCAGATTGAAACTTTTCAAAAGGGTTATTTTTTGAAAGATTGGACTGAAGTTGGGAGGCAACTATCTTTTCGAGAACTTTAGATATGAATGGAACATTTGAAATAGACCAATAATTGTTAAGGATTTAGGGTCTAAGCCAGGTTTTTTCAGAATTGGAGTAATTGAGACTGTTTATTTGTGAGGTGGGGAATGTGCCTGTAACTATAGTAGTTTTCATGGGGGAAATATGTGACAGACAGGACTTAACAAAGCTTGTAGGTATTGGAAGAAATTGGTATGTGGAAGAATTAGATTTTGTTATAAGCTCCAAGACCTCATGTTCAGCTGGTAAACTGAACTCTGAGAATAAGGAGGTTGGTAAGGGAATATGGGTGATAAGTGGAAAGTATGTCATTTTCTGCAGAAACAGAGGAAGCAAATTGCTGGTGAATTGTTTCAATTTTTGAGTTGAAGAAACCCAAAAGAGTACAGCAGCATTTAATAGAGAGGTTATAGTGAGCAACATTTTCTGGTGGTGTAATTAGCCTATTCATTGTGGAAAAAAGAGCTCTAGTATTTTTCCCTCCTGTATTGATAATTTTTGTATTTTAACATATGATCTGAATACATTTCCTATGTACAATAAGACCCATCTTCTTAGCTAGATGCTCCAACTGTTGGCCCATGGCCTTGAGATGACAGAGTTCAGGTGTAAACCACCGAGCAGTGTGAATAGATGAAACAGTCCATGTTTTTAAGGGAGCTAGTGTATCGAAGGCAGAAGACAGAGCAGCATTGTAATGATTTACTAATTCTGATGGTGTAGTAACAGAAGGAGAAACAGGGTGTTATTATAATAAATTAATAGGGTTCTCTGGGTTTACATGCCTGACATTATGAAATGAATTCACACACTGAACCTTTGTTTTTACTGAGAGGTAAGGTAATATCAAATGTAATCATTTTGATCTGAGATGGGTAACTCAGTAGGAATAAGATTGTGAGGTATGATGCCAAAGCAGCAGACTAAGTCTAAAATATGACCTTAGTTAGGAGTTGAAAAGCTTGCATATTGAATTAAATAGAAACAGTCAAAGATTTAATTAAAATCATTGTGGTGTCAAAGTGTATGTTAAAATCATCCATAAGGATGACATTAGGAGACATTGCACACAAAGTAGTTAAAACTGTAAAAAGTTCTGGAATAAAAACACTTGATAGATAAGGAGGTCTACTTGTATATAAGGCAGCAATTATAGTAGGTGAAGGTCCACAGAGCAGTTCAAAGGAAAGATACACTGAAAGAGGTATCCGTGATAATTTTAGGTCTTTACAGTGAATTATTGTGAGACCGCATCCCCTCCCCGAAGAACAGGATTTAGAGATGTAGACAAACCTTTACTGCTTTTGTAAAATGTGGGATACCCCAGGGGTCTGGTCCCCTTCTCCTTATGTATGTTACCATTCTGCTCTATACTAAACAAGTATAACATCCCATATCATTGTTACGCTGATGATACCCAAATTTTCTTCCCATTGCAATCGGGTGAATTGGAGTGTGATATCCCGTGTAGTGGGAAGTGGCCCCAGCCTACACTCTGGACATCTGATAGTTCATGAACCAAACAGGATCAGTGGAAAGATGAATGAATGGTGAATGGTGCAAGTTTATTTACAAGAGTGCTATACAACCGAAATGCAGTAGTGTCAGGAGGGCTTTGAGACACGGTCCTTCAACACTGACACTTCTTCAGAAATAAAAAAAAAAAAAAAAAAAAAAAAAGGAAAAATATGCTGTATTTACAAAAACATTGCACTCCTAAAAAACCAAACACACACTCCAATAATGAAGGTTGTCTTCTTTTATCCCTGGCTCAAGACACTCCTCCAGCAGGAAAGAAAAATGCACAAAAACAAGTGTGTGTATATACAAAAACAATTGAACCAAACCCAAAATCAAAAAAACTATCACAGCACCAAATAAATATATATACCTCCACCAAAAATGACCACTAGGAGATATATCACTCTATATACAAAAGAATAAATACAAAAGCCGCCAAAATCACAACTGCTCCTGCAAATAGCTCAGCAGTGCTTACTCATACCTCGCCTTTAGGTCCACTGACGACCCCTGTTGGCCGGTAACTCCTTAAATATAACCTGCAAGATTGTTCAGCCAATCTGCCAAACCGTCTACCTCACGCACCTATCCAGGTAGACGCTAGCGCGTTCACGCCACGCGCCACGATACACCCCGGGCAACTATGTATTTAAAACCGAACTCCTGCGGGTCGCGCGCGTATAAAACCTCCGGGACGGCCAATGGCTATGCTGAGCTCAAGCACATCCGTTGCCGACTCACCAGTAAGTAAAATTTATTTCTTTACAATATGGGATCCCATTCTCTGACTCAACCTATTTTACATAGGCAAATGCCGGCTTTTTCTTTCAGGCGTGCCGCACCTCGAACCTGCCATAGCTGGGCAGGCTGCGAGGACACTGGTGTGTAAAAATGAACACATGCGGTGGAGCCCGTACTGGCCATTATACCGACTCCACGTATGTCCAGACACACCGCGCCTCACAGCGCACACCCGCTAGACGGCCCCGCGTTCCCGCGACAGCGCCCTTAACACAGAAACGGTAAGCGCTCTTCCTTACAACCACATAAATGCCGCTGCTTTGATTTCAAGTCCGCTTCAATTTAAATTTGGTAATGCGCGGATGAAGTCTGTGACAAAGCTTTTTAACTTCTTAGATGATATAAAACACTGAATGGCCCATAACTACCTGTTACTTGGCCAACTCACTGTTACCTGAAACATTGCTAGCTCATTGAGTTCACCTGTCTGGTACATAAAGCCATGTGCTAAAAATCTTGGGTTGATTTTGGATTCAGGTTTTAACTTTGATAAACGGATCAATGCTGTGGTAAAGAGTATTTTTTTCTACCTCGGTGATCGATAGTGTTAAGCCATTTTTGTCATTTAATGACCTTCGAAAGCTTTTGTCATATCTCATTTGGATTATTGTAATGCCCTGTATGTCAGGATATCCCATACAACACCATCTCACCTGCAAATGGTGCAAAATGCAGCTGTTAGAGTTTTGACCACCAGAAAAAAAAACTGATCACATTGCTCTGGTGCTGGCCTCTTTTTGTTGGCTTCCTGTTAGTTACAAGGTGAATTTTAGGATTTTAGTTTTCGTTTTTAAAACCGTGCATGGGTCAGCTCCACCATACTTGGCTCATCTTCTTGTTTCATATTCATCAGCCAGGCAGCTGAGGTCTTCAAATGAGCTACAGCTTACTGTCCCATGCACATGGTTGAAGCTGAGGGGCAATCGTACCTTTGTAGTGGCTTGTCCTCAAATGTGGAATGGTCTGCCCCTTGTAATAAAGTCGACTCCCATACTTAATAGTTTTAAGATTCTGCTAAAAAAAGCACTTTTATTCACTTGCTTTTTAGCTTCTGAGTTTCAGTGTTTAAATCTTTCTTTTTGCATTGTTTATACTTTGTTCATCTTATGTATGTATTTTATATAAGTTATTTATGTTTGTGTGTTGGTATATGTGTTTTTATGTATGTATAATGTTTTTTATTTAATAATTCCTTATCTAACTTTCATTTCTTACTGTTTTCTTTTATTCTATGTAAAGCACTTTGGTCAACCTCTAGTTGTTTTAAATGTACTATATAAATTAAAACTAATAATAAAACAAAATATTCAAGTGGATGCTTTGAAGGCCAAAGTGAAGCAGGGTTCCACGTGAACAGCTTTTGAACATGGCGCAGTTGGCCCTAAGAGATGGGCAAGCACTTTTCCCAAAAAAAATAAATAAAAGTACATGCTTAGGAGGAGACATACTGACATCATCTATGCAAACAAAGGAAAAGCGTATGAGTTTTTGTATTCTGACATGTGAAACTTACTTAAAAAAATACATTTTGCTACTGTCACATACATGTGATTAGGAGGCAGCTTAAGTAACTGTAATACTACGTCAGACTAGGGGTGGCGGAGTGTGCTGACTGTCTCTCTCAGTCTCTTGCAGACCATTCCTGGGAAATCCCACCAGGTTCCTGCGCCACGATGACGTTACTTTCAGCTCCGGCAGCACTGATGTCACTTCCGGTCCCAAAGACGTCACTTCCGGTTCCAGCATGGATGACATAATTTCCTCTTCTAGCCCTTAAAACCGCCATCTTATCTCCACTTGATCAATTCTGCTTTGGACTCTGTCTTGTAAACAACTCATTTTTCCAAAACTTTTGCAGCCAGGATACAGGTGGCTGCCCCAAACCTTTGTCAATTTATCACACCCCTTGAAACTTTGTGTTTTCGTTGCCACTAAGGAGCTGTGCAGGAATTTTTAAAGCCTTTTTTACCTTTATAAAGGTTTTTTGCTATTTTTTTTTTTTTTTACCCGCACGGGAGCAAAAGCTGCTTGAGGGAGTGTTTGAAAAAGTTCCCTGTACTTGTTATTTGTATTCACACTAAAGTTGGCAGGGCAGTAAGCAGAAGTAGCTGACACTAGCATTTCAGTAAACTAAGTAATCGGCGTCAATCTAAGAAACAGAGTTTCATATTTCAAGTCATATTCACTTGGACGGTGAGCCCCATCTTAGTGAGGACATATGCTTTTGTTTGAAAAGCATCAGGAAAAAGAGGCCTTATTTTAGGAGTGTGTTATAGACTGCCCATTTCACACAATACTTTCAATTCATATCTTTATATACGGATATTATAGTCTTGGGGACTTTAACTACCCAAATATTAACTAGGATAACCTTGTAAATAGCAGAGCACAAGACCTGGGGCCTCATGCATAACTCTGTGCGTAGAATTCGCACTATAACATGACGTAAGCACAAAAGCTGAAATGTGCTTACGCACAGAAAAATCCAGATGCAGGAATCTGTGCATTCACCCACTTCTGCATTCTTCCGCTACATAAATCCCGGTTGGCCTGAAAAGTAACTCTCGTGCACGCGCGTGCTGTCCTGCCCTAAATCCTCCCAGAATTACGCCTCTTTGAATATGCAAATCAATATAAATAGCCCTTAAGCTCAGTGTTCTGCGAAAAGACAATGGAAAAAGCAAGAGGGAAAATGGAAGAATTTCAGCGAATACCAAGTGGAGGCAAGGAAAAACGTACTATTTGTTGGTTTAAACAGTGGTATAAACAACAAAAGGAAGCTGATCACCTGACATAGTCGCACAGTGCCCAAAATAAAAAAAGTCACATATCAAAGTCGCTGTGAAAAGGTGAGTTGTAGCCCACCGTCTGAGTGTCATATGAAAGCTTATTCGAGTACAGAGAAAAAAAAGGCACACAGTAGGAAAAAAGCACAAAATGTCAACTTCAATCTCGAAATTTCGACTTTACGTAGTTTATATAGTCATTAAAGTAGAACATCCTAAACTTCATCTTAAAATCGTTTAATTAACCAGTTTCTCAAATCACATCGTAATTAAAGTAGCACGTTAAATGCTTTGTTTAATTATTGACAATACAGATTATTTTAATTAAGTTAAAGTTTTATCTATATAATATAATCAACATATTTTGCTGCATTTCATCTTAGAAATGATATCGTCATCATATGTAAATACGCGGTTTATAAAGTGGCACAGGTTGTGCAATATTATAACTGTAGTGCAAGTTTACAGTGAGGAGATTGTACTTATAAGAACAAACAGTTCTACAAAGAGCACTTGATGGACTGATTGACTGTTTAAAGTTCTTGGGACAAAACTGTTTCTGAACCGCGAGGTCCGTACAGGAAAGGCTTTGAAACGTTTTGCCGTGGCTGAGGCAGGGTGTGCTTGATGCTGTATACCGATAATTCTCTTTCCGATCAGCTGCTGCTGTGATTCCCCACTCAAATACAGTGATATAAATACTCCGATTAGTGCAGTGAGAGTAATATAGAAAAAGATGATCCGCTGTAGCAACCCTTAAAGGGAGCAGCTGAAAGAAGAAAAAGATGGTGCAGTGAGAGTAACAACGCTAAAGCATGTTATGGTATTTGGAATACTATGGCTATTCCCTGGGCCATTATATTGTTACAGGTTAATTACAATCAGATACATTACACTAATAAATAATATGCGGTTAGTTTCAGTGTATTTATAAAGCCGTGTCAGCAATGTGGTTCTAAGAAATAAAGAGTAACCACCCAGGAACAGTAGCACTGCTTTGATGCTGGGTGCCGCCAGTCTGTAAAACCAAGCAGAGAACTTGCGTACGACAGAGTATGAGGTACCATGGAAAAGTGCGTGGCTTGCACGCCGTGCATAGAATTCAAACTAAATCATGGCATACGGACAAAAGCGGAAATGTGTGTATGCACAAAAAAATCCAAATGCATAAATCTGTGCGTACGCCAACTTCCACATTCTTCCACTCTATAAATCCCGGTCAGCATGACAAATAACGCACGTGCCTACTGCCACTCCCCATCTCCTCCCAGAATAACACCTCTTTGAATATACATATCAATATAAATAGCCCTTAACACTAGAATTACCAGAGCCTATGAGAAAACTCGTAAATCCAGCCCACCTTAAATCCGTTCGCACCTCTCCATCAGCATCTTTTGTCCTGTAAATGTTCCGATTAAGACAAGCAGCAAGCAGCCTGCTATTCCATCCCCCACCCTCACAGAACGTTCACTAAGTTCTCCCAGCTCATGCCTTTTTTGATTATCTGGGAGTGAACTGCTGGAGTTTTAGAGTGGAAATAATAGATCATTATTTGGAACACATGCATTTCATGTGTGCTCCGTTTCTACAGTAATCTGTGTAAACACATTGTTAAAACAAACTTTTTCATGTTTTAGTAATAGATGTTACAAAATGTGGGCATAAACTAAAAAATGTGTGAAGCCTGAAGTCCAAAGATCAAATAAACACTTTCATAAAAGGTTCAAGGATGATACAGCAGCTCCTGTAGTGTAGCGGTAAGATTTGCTGACTTGTAATCAAGAGTCCCTGGTTCGATCCCGACTGCCTCCTATATTTGCCGTTTTCAGTAGTGAGCTGCTCTTATTCTCTTATTGTTATTACACAGTGCAGACATACATTTCATTTGCGTCTGTAACAGACCATGTACATTTATAATACTGTACTTGTAAAAGTTACCATTTTTTTTCCTCTTTTATTCTCTCACCTTATGGTTTATGATGTCAAAAAAAAAAAAAACAGAGACGTAGGTATATATGATATAAGTTAACTTTTACAAGTACCATATTGCAGAGGAACTTCGTCATCACATCTTACTAGAAAAGGCGATGGAAAAAGAAAAGGAGGATGCAACATCGACAAGCTTCTTCTGCAGCCTCTTCCCCAGGAAAGTAAACTGAGTCAGTGTCAAGTGCCCTTTCAGGTGTGTAATAGAAACCACAGCATAGAGAGAAGTGTGTGTATTGCAACAGGTACACATGTCGTAAATGTAGGAAAGATGGTCCTTGCGTGTGTGTATACTGTTAATGTTTGAATTCGATGATTTCATATAGCGCTGAACTGACCTGATAAAAGGTCATAAAATGAATAATTTCAAATATCATATATACCTACGTCTGTGTTTTTTTTGACATCATAAACCATAAGTTGCTCACTAATTCAGCGTGAGCAGGAACACTCAATAAAACTGAATTAAAAAAAAAAAAGTAAAGTGACGGTGATATACTGTACGAAGAAGGCAGGTTCACCAGTGTTTGTGTGTCAGCTTTTATCCCTCCAGATCAGAGAATGTCCAGTTCCATTGCCTCAAAACACCACTCACATCTACAGTTACTCCCAGTTTCAAATAAAAACTAACAGCGTCAGAACCTTAGGGCAGTAGTATGTATCGTGATCCTGAAGCGAAGTGAAAAAAAAAAGTTAACTTTTACATGTACAGTACTATAAATGTACACGGCCTGTTACAGACGCAAACCAAATGTATGTGTGTACTGTATAATATTAACAATAAAAGAAGCTCACTACTGAAAACGGCAAATAAAGGAGACAGTGGGGATCGAACCAGGGGCTCTTGATTACAAGTCAGCAAATTTTACTGGTACGGTTCAGGCTTTTAAGTAAGCGTAGTGTTGTGTGAGAAGCCGCAATTGAGAAGACAGTGATTTATTTATTTTTATGGGGGAGATTCCAGCCTTGACCCGACGTGCGCACTCAAAAACAGAGACAAAAACAAAGCAAACCAGTAATGAAACAGCAAATAAAGAATGTAATGAAAAAAAATGAAATAAGATAACGATACCACCCCTGTTCCCTTTATGGCAAATACACATTAGCTACAACAAAGCACAAACAAAACACACAGTAAATCATGAAAAAGTTGATCATGATTCAAAACGGAAATGGATCAAAAGTAATGATGAAATAGATAGTCCAGAGATCCGCACGTTTTATGGGAATGTACAGATAGTCCTACCAGTAGTTCCTGAAATGGTGGTGACGGGTGGACGGGTTCAGGAGCACTCTTTTCTTTGCAGGATGGCCATTAATCCACTTACAGTCCTCATGTATACAGGTAGACAATTCAGATGCACAAAACGATCCAGGACAAAATGAATAAGTACAGGTAACCCAACAGAAGGCAGACAGAGAGGAACTTGAAAGAAAAATTACAAAAACTTTTTTTTTTTGCTTTTGGTCACCGGCCCCCTTTTTAAAAGTTGCACTGACATCCTCTGACCTCAACAGCCCCAGCACCCTCAACAGACCACCAATCAGAGCCACTGCAGGGACTGCTGGGAGTTGCAGTTTCAAATTCTATTGGCTACTTTCACCATCTCATGTCATGGTTTTCTCTACAGCTGCATCCTGTTCTCTCTACAGTACAGTATTGCCACGAAAAAAGCCATAAAAATTGTGTAGGATATTTGCGGTTTCCGCTAACAATTATTAGTTAGGTTCTAAGGAAAAATCCCCAAATGACTGAGGCCGCAATCTCTGAACCGCGACTTCGCGGGGGTCTACTGTAATAGGAGAATGTTACTCTCCACACAAGCAACCAGACACAGGACCCCTCACTCTTTACTAATGGCTCATGAACCACTCTCTATTCCAAAGTCAGACAACCGACACCCTAGCGGACAATGTCCTACACCTTATAAAGCAGATGCCATTCTCTCTCGAACTACACTGCTGCAGGACAAAACTAAATATATTTCCTTAAAGGGAAAAATGACCTAAATGCCTAACAACCACACTCAGCAGAAACAATAACACCAAAATCGCTTTTGTACATCTGCAATCTCAAAAATAACAAAAAAAAAATGTTAAGGCACCGGAAAGTCAATGTCTTTTTCCAGATTCCTCAGCGTGGCGCATGCATCCGATCAAAGTGCCACATTTAAAATGGCATCTGGACTGGCTCATATCTCTTTATTTGGAAGGAGATGGCTGGAAAATAAGGAGCTACAGTAATTCATACTGACTGTATGTCCTCTTATTTAAATGCCTTCATTCTCAGCTTTTCCCTGTTACAATAACTGCGATGTTTAAATACCTCATTGTGCCACTCAGAGTCATGCCAGTTTCAGCTGCAAGTTGCTATGGGGACACATTCCGCATCACAACATGTGGACAAAAATACAGATTTCCATACTGGATCGGTCAAGTCCTGGGTTAACAACGACTGCCACCAATATAATTATGCCAACAGGATGTTGGTGGAAATTTTGCTACTGATGGCTGAAGAAGGAGAAGAGGGGGGAGACGTGTCCGGAGGAAAGAGAAGAGGAAGGTAAAGAGAGTGGAACTGAGGGTAGGAACTTTGAATGTTGACAGTATGACTGGTAAGGGGAAGGAGTTAGCCAGTATGTTGGAGAGAAGGAAGGTTCATATATTGGAGGTGATGGGTAGGTATGGTGTCAAGGAGAGGAATGAAGAAGCTTAGATGATAGTGGATTTTGCGAAAAGGATGGCTGTGGCTGTGGTGAACACAAATTTTAAGAAGAGGGAGGAATATAGGGTGATGTACAAGAGTGGAGAAAGATGCAAAGTCAAGTCAAGTTGGGGAGCATGCACTGGTACAGTGTGTTGCCACACCCACTACACGCCGAAACAAGTCAGGATCCCGGTTGGCAACCCCCCAGGCAGACATGCGGTCCAGTCCCACCCTCCGGAAAAGACCCTCTATCTGCCGCAGCCAGATGTTACGTGAGCGACCCCTTGGCCTGGTTGAGCCACTCGAGTCCCTAACAATGAGGATCTTACGAGCTGGATCACCCTCGGGGAAACGAGCCACATGGCCATAGTGTCGTAACTGACGCTCCCTCACAATGCAGATAATGTGCCTCATTCTGGACTCCATGAGCAACCGCTGGTTCGACACAGTCAAACCAACGGTATCCAAGGATTTTCCGGAGAGACACAGTGCCAAAGGAGTCTAGCCTTCGTCTTAGGTCACTGGATAGCGTCCATGTCTCGCAACCATATAGCAAGACAGGAAGCACCAAGGGCCTCATGTATAAACGGTGCGTACGCACAGAAATGTTGCGTAAGAACATTTCCACGTTCAAATCGCAATGTATAAAACCTAAACTTGGTGTAAACCCATGCACATTTCCACGATGCCTCATACCCTGTCGTACACAAGTTCTGCACTCGGTTTTGCAGACTGCCGGCACCCAGCGTCAAAGCTATGCTACTATTCCTGTGTGCTTATCCTTTTTTTTTTTAGATCAACATCCCTGACGCGGCTTTATAACTACACTGAAATTAACCGCATATTGTTTATTAGTTTAATGCATCTGATTGTAATTACCCAGTAACAATATAATGGTCCACGGAATGGTCAAACTATTCTAAATACAATAGCTGCTTTAGCGTTGTTATTCTTACTGCACCTTGTTCTTCTTTCAGCTGCTCCCATTAGGGGTTGCCACAGCGGATCATCTTTTTCCATATTACTCTCACTGCACCACTCAGAGTATTTATATCATTGTATCTGAGTGGGGAATCAAAGATCTACAGAAGCTGAGAAAGAGAATTATTGGTATACAGCATCAAGCACATTATGCCTCAGCCATGCTGTCTATTGAACTGCTTTCACACGGCAAGCTTTTCCAAGCCTTTCCTATACTGACCTCGTGGTTCAGAAAGAGTTTCATCCCAAGAACTATAAACGCACTCAATCAAGTACTCCTTGTAGAACTGTCTGTACTTATAAGTAGAATTACCTCACTGTAAACTTGCACTGCAGTTACAATATTGCACAACCTAAGGCACTTCATAAAGCGCGTATTTACATATGATGATGATATCATTTTTAAGATGAAATACAGCTAAATATGTTATGTTATACATATAAAACGTTAACTTCATTTAAATAATCTATATTGTCAATAATTAAACATGCCAGGACACGGTGTCGCAGCGCTAGCTATTAGCTTGTGCTCCGTTCACGGATTGTTCCTGCCTTGCGCTATATTCTTACTGGGACTAGAGTGACACTGGAAGGATAGATGGATAGAATAATTAAACACGTACTATGAAGATATTTCAATGTTCCTTAAAAGTTTTGAAGAATCTACGTTCTAAGCTTACAGATGGCTTAATATCTATTACAGAGCTGATTGTGTGGTGATTGGGTATTTGGAGAAAGAAAAGTAAGGACAGGAATTAGAGGTTAGTACGTTTGAAAGAGACAGTACTTCTGTACTAAAGCATTTCATCGAAGGTCGCGCATGGCGCAGCAAGCATCCGAGACATGAACAATCACTGCGCCACTGTGTTCCCATGTTTAATAAAATGATTTAACTTCTATCATCATGAAAATGATATCAAATATACATCTCAGTATTTTAATTATTCAGAGAGCTGTAATATCATGAATGTAATGGATTCTATGTCCTGTCAGTGGAAGAGAAAGCGCGTTTAAGAAGCACGTAGTGATTCACACACAGAGCACATAGAAGATCAAATACAAAACAAAGCATTTAACTTGCTACTTTAGTTATGATGGGATTTGAGCAACTAATAAATTAAACAATTTTAAGATGAAGTTTATGATCTACTTTAATGACAAAATAAACTACGTGATTAAAGTGGAAATTTTGAGATTGAAGTTAACATTTTGTGCTTTCTTCCCACCGTGTGCCTATTTTTTTTTTTCTCTGTACCCTAATAAGCTTTTATATGACACTCAGCCGGTGGGCTACGACTCACCTTTTCACAGCGACTTTGATATGTGAATTTTTTTATTTTGGGCACTGTGCGACTATGTCAGGTGATCAGCTTCCTTTTGTTGTTTATACCACTGTTTAAACCAACAAATATTACGTTTTTCCTTGCCTCCACTTGGCATTCGCTGAAATTCTTCCATTTTCCCTTTTCGCTTTTTAACAGTGACTTCGATATCTGACCACTTCTTTTTTATTTCGGGCACTGTGCGACTTCGAGTTTCTCCGACACACTGTCACTCGATCGACTTCCTTTTGTTGTTTATACAACTGTTTAAACCAACAAATAGTACGTTTTTCCTTGCTTCCACTTGGTAATCGCTGAAATTCTAATATTTTCCCCTGTGCTTTTCCCATTGCCTTTTCACAGAAGGCTGATCTTAATGGCTATTTATATTGATTTGCATATTCAAAGAGGAGTAATTCTGTGAGGAGTTGGGGCGGGACAGCAGGCGCGTGCATGAGCGTTACTTTTCACGCTGACCGGGATTTATGTAGTGGAAGAACGTGAAAGTTGGCGAACGCACAGGTTCCTGCATCTGGAATTTTTTGTGCATAAGCACATTTCGGCTTTTGTACTTAAGTCATGTTATAGTGCGCATTCTACACACGGCATTATGCATGAGGCCCCAGGACTCTAAAGACTTGAACCTGCGTCCTTTAGCACAGATATTGAGAGCACCACACACCCCTTTCCAGCAACTTCATGACCCTCCATGCTCTCCCAATCCGTCTACTGACTTCTTAGGAAGAGTCACCAGAGACATGAATGTCACTGCCAAGGTAAGGAAACCTCTCAACAAGGTCGACATTCTCTTCGTATACAGACACACTGCTGATGGCTGTGCCCAAGAGGTCATTAAAGGTCTGGATCTTGGTTTTTATCCAGGACACTCACAAGCCCAGACACTCGGACTCCTCACTCAGTCTCTTGAGCACCCCGATTAGAGCCTCCATTGACTCCGTGAAGATCACAGCAGCATCAGCAAAGTCAAGATCCGTGAATCTTTCTTCACCAACAGATGCCCCACAGCTGCTGGACCCCACGACCTTGCCCAAAACCCAGTCCATACAAGCATTGAACAGAGTAGGAGCAAGAACACACACCTGACGAACCCCAGAATCAACTGGAAAAAAAACACAGAGGTTCTGCCTTCACTCTGCATAGCACTCACAGTGCCAGTGTACAGGCCAGCCATGATATCCAGCAACTTCGAGGGGATCCTGCAAACTCTCAGGATGTCCCCCAGGGCAGCTCGATCAACTGAGTTGAACGCTTTATGAAAATTGAGAAAGATGCACACAGGTAGATTATATCCTATGCAAAAGAGTCAATCTGAAGGAGGTTAAAGACTGCAAAGTGGTGTCATGGGAATGTGTAGTTAGTCAGCATAGGATGGTGGTCTGTAGGATGATGTTGGAGATCAAGAAGAGGAAGAGAGTGAGGGCAGAGTCAAGGATAAAATGGTGAAAATTGAAAAAGGAAGACTGCAAGGTTGAGTTTTGGGAGGAGATAAGACAGGCACTGGGTGGCAATAAAGAGTTACCAGACAGCTGGGCAACTATAGCAGAAGTAATAAGGGTGACATCTGGACAGAGAAAGGAGGAAAATCAAACCTGATGGTGGAATGGGGAAGTACAGGAGAATATACAGAGGAAGAGGATGGTGAAGAAGTGGGATAGTCAGAGAGATGCAGAAAGTAGACAAGAGTACAAGGAGATAAGGCGCAAGGTGAAAAGAAAGGTGGCAAAGGCTAAAGAAAAGACATTATGATGAGTTGTATGAGAGGCTGGACATTAAGGAGAGAGAAAAGTACCTGTACCTGAAAGATATGCAGTAGGTCATAAAGGATAAAGATGTAAATGTATTCAGAAGTGAGGAGGGTGTGTTGAGAAGATGTTTGGATTATGTGGAGATAGTGAATCAGGAAGTGCAACAGATTAGCAAGGAGGAAGTAAAGGCAACTATGAAGAGGATGAAGAATGGAAAGACCATTGGTCCATACCTATGGAGGTGTTTAGGAGAGATGGCAGTGGAGTTTTCAACCAGATTGTTTAATGGAATCTTGGAAAGTGAGGGGATGCCCGAGGAGTGGAGAAGAAGTGTACCAGTGCTGATTGTTAAGAATAAGGGGGATGTGCAGAGCAGTAGTAAATACAGGGGAATAAAAGATAGATAGATAGATAGATACTTTATTAATCCTCAAGGGGAAATTCACATACTCCAGCAGCAGCATACTGATAAAAACAATATTAATTAAATAAAAATGCAGTGCAAATTATGGCAGGTATAACAGTCAATAACATTGTATAATAATGTTAATGTTTACCCCGCACCACCTACCCCGGTGGAATTGAAGAGTCGCATAGTGTGGGGGAGGAACGATCTCCTAAGTCTGTCAGTGAAGCAGAACAGTGACAGCAGTCTGTCGCTGAAGCTGCTCCTTTGTCTGGAGACGATACTGTTCAGTGGATGCAGTGGGTTTTCCATTATTGACAGGAGCTTGCTCAGCACCTGTCACTCTGCCACAGATGTCAAACTGTCCAGCTCTGTGCCTATAATAGAGCCTGCCTTCCTCACCAGTTTGTCCAGGCATGAGGTGTCCCTCTTCTTTATGCTTCCTACCCAGCACACCACTGTGCAGAAAAGGCCACTCGCCACAGCCATCTGATAGAACATCTGCCGCATCTTATTGCAGATGTTGAAGGACGCCAGTATAGTCAGTTCTGTCTTTTCTTGCACAGAGTATCAGTATTGGCAGTCCAGTCCAATTTATCATCCAGTTGGACTCCCAGGTATTTATAGGTCTGCACTCTCTGCACACAGTCACCTCTGATGGTCACGGGGTCCATGAGGGGCCTGGGCCTCCTAAAATCCACCACCAGCTCCTTGGTCTTGCTGGTGTCCAGGTGTAAGTGGCTTCAGTTGCACCATTTAACAAAGTCTTTGATTAGCTTCCTGTACTCCTCCTCCTGCCCACTCCCGATACAGCCCACGATAGTAGTGTCGTCAGCAAACATTTGCATGTGGCAGGACTCCGAGTTGTATTGGAAGTCCGATGTATATAGGCTGAACAGGACTGGAGAAAGCACAGTCCCCTGCGGCACTCCTGTGCTGCTGACCACAATGTCAGACCTGCAGTTCCCGAGACGCACATACTGAGGTCTGTCTGTAAGATAGTTCACGATCCATGCCACCAGGTATGAATCTACTCCCATCTCTGTCAGCTTGTCCCTAAGGAGCAGAGGTTGGATGGTGTTGAAGGCGCTAGAGAAGTCCAGAAATATAATTCTTACTGCACCACTGCCTCTGTCCAAGTGGGAGAAGGATCGGTGTAGCATGTGGATGATGGCATCCTCTGCTCCCACCTTCTCCTGGTATGCAAACTGCAGCAGGTCAAGGGTGTGGCGGACCTGTGGCCTCAGGTGGTGAAACAGAAGTCACTCCATGGTCTTCATCACATGTGACGTTAGGGCGACAGGCCTGAAGTCATTCAGCTCACCAGGACATGATACCTTTGGGACTGGGGTGATGCAAGATGTTTTCCAAGGCCTTGGGACTCTCCCCTGTTCCAGGCTCCGGTTGAAGATGCGCTGTAGAGGACTCCCGAGCTCCAACACACAGGCCTCAGCAGTCGTGGTGATACTCCATCTGGACCCATTGCTTTCTGCTTACATGGGCTGCTGTAATTGTGGATTGGGGGAAACTCTCTCCTATGCTGGTATCAGCAGAAGGATGGGTGGAGGATGCAGTACTCTGAGGTGAGAGTGAGAGTGGGTTAGGTTGGTCAAACCTGCTAAAAAAGTTGTTCATCAGGTTTGCTTTCTCCCTGTCTCTCTCGATGGAGGCACCCTGCTTCGAGCTGCAGCCAGTGATGATCTTCATCCCATCCCACACTTCCTTCATGTTGTTATTCTGCAACTTTTGCTCCAGTTTTCTCCTGTATTGCTCCTTCGCTGTCCTGAGCTGGACTCAGAGTTCCTTCTGCACGTGTTTGAGCTCATGCTGATCACCGCATTTAAAAGCCCTTTTCTTTCTTCTTATAATTGATGAGCCATAGCATGAAGTAATTGGAAACAGTTGTGGAAGCTAGGTTAAGAAGGGAGGTGATGATTAGTGAGCAACAGTATGCTTTCATGCCAAGAAAGAGCACCACAGATGTGATGTTTGCTCTGAGGGTGTTGATGGAGAAGTACAGAGAAGGCCAGAACCTGGAATAGTCGGATGAAGGTAAGGACCTGATGCTGCAGCATTGGCTCCAGCTGAGAGTGCTAGTGGGACCGAAACTACAAGTGAGGAGGCCAAGGAGTATTCGTTGATGCCAGGATGACTACTGGAGCTGAGCATAGCCTTTTCATCCCCACATTCATCTTCAGCCACTTCCTCACCCAATGCACTTGCAACTCCACCTACGGAAATAGTGGAAGATCGAAAATGACTCGGAGTCATAGAAAGGTTCGGGGCAGCCACCCGTGTAATTGGTATCCTGACTGCAAAGTCGCAAAACTGTATATGGCACTGATGTGCTCAAAACGAGTCCAAAACATCTGAGGGAACAGGGAAAAGGTGGAGACTTTTAAAGGGGAAGAGAGGAAGTGAGATCAAAGGGGTCGGGCTCATGAAGGTCTTCAGTCATAGGTTCGAGCCCAGATGTGACATCACAGGGGCCGCAGCCAGCAGGGACTCCTTCCATAGGCTCACTCCCGGAAGTGACGTCAAAAGGTCCAGGTGGAATCTCCTGTGAATGGTCTGCAGGAAAGGGATAAAAAGAGTCAGTGCACTCTGCCCCATCCCGGTATGACTCGGAAGTGCCCTTACTCAAGCCCTTTAGCTGCCTCCCAAGTGTGTGACAAGTGTTTTGGGGGATGTATCCAGCAGGGGTTGTTACCTCCCTGGGAATGAGTTCTTTTGTAATGGTGGTGTGTTACATACCACAAATCTATACAAATATGATATAAAAAGGCGATACCCCTCCCTTAGTGATACGGCGGTAAGAAATCACATAGGAGAAATAATTTAGCTTTCTTTAATGACGATTTACACTGCATAACAAAAGAAGGAAGCCAATGGCAAGAACCCAGTTCGGGGGTGGGGGCTCGATGTGTTGAGTCTGCCATTTTCGATGTTGTAGTGGAAGGATTTTCAGGATTGGATGACGTTATCTCCCATCCGACCATTGGCTTCAAAGGTGTGCCGGGCAATGTTCCAAAGCTTTATACTCTTTTGTCATGTGCAGTCTCCCACTTAGGTGAATCATGCAATTCCAAACAAGGCAAAAGAGGATACAGCTTTATGCTGACTTTGACAGACAAAAGTAATATACAACAGTCCTCACTTTGACTGCCTGTTTCCCAGTTGTCTCTATCTGCCTTGTCCTCTACTATAATGCTTGCCTAGGAGTTCTCTATGGTGAACCTCTGTGCTAAATCTGGCTCTGTGTGAACTGTGCATGTGAGTAGAAAAAGGCAGATTTATAAGATAAATTTGCACAGTGTACAGTGCCATATTATGCTTATTACAGGGGAGAGGGTTCAAAATCGCACAGTTTTAAAAGAACTTTGATTTTAGTATTTCTGGCATTTTGTGATGTCACAATTTATTCTTTCTGATGTTTACAGTAGTATATCATTCAATCAATCAAAATCTTTATTGTCAATGTAGCAATGAGACATTGTACAATGAAATTTAGGTGCAATTTTCCAGTGCAAAAATAAAATTGAAAACACAATCACTCAAGTTATAAAAAAAAAAAAAAAAACCTAAAAAAAGGGAATAAAATAAGTACCAAAATAGTCCATAACAGCCGAGCACTGTTTTCCATTCATGCATGCGTCATATTGCACTTGTCCCTCAACCAATGTTGACTTAGAGCTGTATTGTAAACATGAAGGTGCACCAGGTCAGATCGACCACTTAGCAGCATTCAGCATGGTGATGGCTGAAGGATAGAAACTGTTTCTCTGTATTTTTCTTTTAGTCTTTATGGATCTGAAAAATCTGCCTGAAGGCAGGCATTCAAACAATGCATGTCCTGAGTGTAATAGGTCCTGAAGAATTTTCTTGACGTTCCTGTGACAACAGGAGCTATGTACTTCTTCTAGTGAGGGGATAGGATAGCCGAGTATCCGCTGGGTGACCTTAATGACTCTGTGGAGCTCTTTCCTCTGTGCTACTGTGCAGCTGGAGAACCATGCACAGAGACAGTAGACCAGGCAGCTCTCTACTGTGCAGCTGTAAAAAGACACCAGCAGTTTCTCAGGGATGATGTTCTTCCTGAGAACCCTCAGGAAGTAGAGTATCTTTTGGGCCTTCTTCACTATCTCAGTAGTGTGTGTTCCCCAGGTCAATTCCTCCCTAATGGTGACTCCCAAGAAGTGGAAGTCTGAGACCCTCTCCTCACAGTCCCCGTTGATGATGACTGGCTGGGTGTTGTCTGCCTTCTTTCTGAAATCCACGATGAGCTCCTTGGTCTTGGCTGTATTTAGGAGCAAGTTGTTATTCCTACACCATAAAATAGCAGATAAGTTGAGCAGGTGAAATTATCAGTCATTCAAATAACTTGTCACTTCTGCAATTTTGACATTAAAAATTTATTTAATTTTGCATGTAGACATTTCCATTCAGTTTTTGGTCAAATACACAGACTTGCTAAGAAATACTGCATCAGTAGAGTAATTAAAAAATAAAAAATACTTATTTTCTCAGCCTGTTTCTCCTGAGAAGCTTGTACTAATCACTGGAGACTTTAACCATGTAACGCTGGATAAAACATTACGTGCCTTCTCCCAGTATGTGGACTGTTACACCCGGGTAAATAGGACTATCGACCTAGTGTATGCAAACGTTAAAGACGCATACAGTGCCACCCCACTGCCTGCGCTTGGGAAAGCAGATAATAACCTGGTTCTGCTTCAGCCTCACTACAAACCAAGAGTGAAGGAACTACATACAACCACACGATCATTCAGGAAGTGGTCCCCTGAGGCAGACCAGGCTCTGAGAGACTGCTTTGGAACTAAAGACTGGAATATACTGCTGGGGTCACATAATGAGAACATTGAAGAGGCTGTTGACTGCACAACTGATTACATCAACTTCTCTATGGACATTGTAGTTCCAGTAAGAACAGTATGCTGCTATGCTAACAAGAAGCCATGGATTACAAGTGTCATCAAGGGCCTTTTGAATTAGAAGAAAAGGGCTTTTAAAGGCGGTGATCAGCATGAGCTCAAGTGTGTGCAGAAGGAACTCCGAGTCCAGCTCATGTCGGCAAAGGAATAGTAGAGGAGAAAGCTGGAGCAGAAATTGCAGAACAACAGCATGAAGGAAGTGTGGGATGGGATGAAGATTATCACTGGCTGCAGCTCGAAGAGGGGTGCCACCATCGAGAGAGACGTGGCGAGAGCAAACCAAATGAACAACTTCTTTAACAGGTTTGAGCACCCTAACCCACTCTCACTTTGGAGTACTTCATCCTCCAACCATCCTTCTGCTGATACCAGCATAGGTGAGACAACCCCACCCACAATTACAGCAGCACAGCTGAGCAGAGAGCTGAGGAGACTTCGTGCCAGCAAAGTAGTGGGTCCAGATGGTGTATCTCCATGACTGCTGAAGGCCTGTGCGTTGGAACTGGGGAGTCCTCTACAGCGCATCTTCATCCTGAGCCTGGAACAGGGGAGAGTCCCGAGGCTTTGGAAAACATCTTGTATCGCCCCAGTCCCAAAGGTATCACGTCCTAGTAAGCTGAATGACTTCTGGCCTGTTGCTCTGACGTCACATGTGATGAAGACCATGGAGCGGCTGCTGCTTCACCACCTGAGGCCACAGGTCCGCCACGCCCTCGACCCTCTGCAGTTCGCATACCAGGAGAAGGTGGGAGCGGAGGATGCCATCATCTATATGCTACACCGATCCCTCTCCCTCTTGGACAGAGGCAGTGGTGCTGTAAGAATTATGTTTTTGGACTTCTCTAGCGCCTTCAACACCATCCAACCTCTGCTCCTTAGGGACAAGCTGACTGAGATGGGAGTAGACTCAAACCTGGTGGCATGGATCGTGAACTATCTTACAGAGAGACCTCACTATGTGCGTCTTGGAAACTGCAGGTCTGATGTTGTGGTCAGCAACACAGGAGTGCCGCAGGGGACTGTACTTTCCTGTTCAGCCTATATACATCAGACTTCCAATACGATTCGGAGTCCTGCCATGTGCAAAAGTTCACTGATGACACTGCTATTGTGGGCTGCATCAGGAGTGGGCAGGAGGAGGAGTACAGGAAGCTAATCAAAGACTTTGTTAAATGGTGCAACTGAAGCCACTTACACCTGGACACCAGCAAGACCAAGGAGCTGGTGGTGGATTTTAGAAGGCCCAGGCCCCTCATGGACCCCGTGATCATCCGAGGTGACTGTGTGCAGAGGGTACAGACCTATAAATACCTGGGAGTGCAGCTGGATGACAAATTGGACTGGACTGCCAATACTGATGCTCTGTGTAAGAAAGGTCAGAGCCGACTATACTTTCTTAGAAGGTTGGCGTCCTTCAACATCTGCAATAAGATGCTACAGATGTTCTACCAGACGGTTGTGGCGAGTGCCCTCTTCTGCGCGGTGGTGTGCTGGGGAGGCAGCATAAAGAAGAAGGACATCTCACGCCTGGACAAACTTGTTAAGAAGGCAGGCTCTATTGTATGAATAAAGCTGGACAGTTTAACATCTGTAGCAGAGCGACGAGCTCTAAGCAAACTCCTGTCAATCATGAAGAATCCACTGCATCCACTTAACAGTGTCATCTCCAGGCAGAGGAGTAGCTTCAGTGACAGACTTTTGTCACTGTCTTGCTCCACTGACAGACTGAGGAGATCGTTCCACCCCCACACTATGCGACTCTTTAATTCCACCCGAGGGAGTATATGCTAACATTATTCAAAGTTTTTGTCTGTTTTACATGCATTTTTATTACTCTTTAATTTAATATTGTTTTTTGTATCAGTATACTGCTGCTAGATTATGTGAATTTCCCCTTGGGATTAATTATCTATCTATCTATCTTCTACTGCTTTTAAAGAGTTGAACAGTCAGCAGAAGGCTATGTTAATTTCAGAAAAGTGAGGTATTTAGTTAAAATATAATTAATACATTCTTAGTTTGGATGGCAAGGTAGTGCATACTTACTAGCACAGCCACCTTACTGATCCATCATATTCAGTTCAAATCCAGCACCTCTTGAGTATCTCAGTCTTTGCCATTAGGCTGCACAGCTGCTTGTCTGAGTTGAGCAGGCTGAACAGTATGTTACTAGGATGGGTAGAGTCCATAATTATTTTAGTTACCCTCATCCTACAGTGTTTGGTGTAGATATCTTGCAGAGAGAGCTGTGCTGACCTTAAGATCCTGGACTGAGCAATTCCCAGACTATGATGTGCAGCTCTGTCTTAGAATGCTATCTATGGCACTGGTGTAAAAGTTTTCAAAATAGGTGGGGGCACCTTGAATTTTCTCAGCCAACTCAGTTGATAAATGTACTGTCTTGTCGTCGTGCCCTGAGTTTGTGTGTGCTGGGTCCATGTCAGGTCCTCTGTGATTTACAAACCCAGGTACTTGAAGCCGCTCACCCTTTCAACAGGAACTCCATTTATGCTGATAAAGCTGTAAATATGTTGCTGCTTCTGACTGAAGTCCACCTTTGGTCTTGCTGACATTCAATAAGAGGTTATGAGTCTGCCACTACAAGATCAGTTTCTCTACCTCGTCCAGACAGGCCTAGATGTCATTGCTGGAAACAAGGCCTAACACCACTGTGTCATCAGCAAACTTAACAATAGTGTTAAAGCTGTGCTTAGCCACACAGTTGCGTGTGTACAGCGGAGGACTCAGTGGAATTCCTATGTTGACAGTAATAGTGTTGGAAAAGCAGTTGCCTGCTCTCACCACCTGAGGCCTGCCTGTTAGAAAATCCAGCACCCTCTCGCAGAAGAGGATATTCTGTCTCAGGTCTTTAAGCTTTGTAGCCAATAAGTGGGTGACAATGGTGTTAAAGGCCAAGCTGTAGTCTATAAACAACAATCTTACATAATCCCGCTACTTGCTGTCTACGTGGGACAAAGAAGTGTGTAAAATATGTGAGATGCTGTCATCTGTAGACCTGTTTATATGATATGGTCCATTAGAAAGTAGGGGGCAGATGGAGTGTTTAATAATCCCCTCGAAGCACTTCATGACAAGTGATATGAGTAATACAGGGTTGTAATTATTAAGGCACGTCGGTTTATTGTTCTTTGGTATGGGTACAATAACAGATTTTTTAAAACGGATAGGAACCCCAGACTGGGCTTAAGAGTCATTTAGAATGGATGTAAACACTCAGACTTGCTGATTGGTACATGATGTACGAATGTGCCAAGAGTTCTTGTCTGGGTCTCGTGCTTTCCTACAGTTTACATGCCTCGAAGCACAAAGAACATCATGCTCTGAAACAAAGATTGCAACTCTGCTGTTCTGAGCGGAGATATGTATGCTCTATTATACTCATGTCGTGCAAGTATCCGTAGCTCTATTCAGTCAATCAATCAATCAATCTTCTTCGTTCCTTGTGGGACATAAGGCTTCAATGAGCTCCCTCCATCGCATGTGGTCCTTTGCAGCATGTTGTGCTTCTCCCCATGACAGGTTCATCATTTGAAGCTCTTGTACCACTGTTCTAAGCCAGGTGTTTTTGGGTTTTCCAGTTTTTCTTTTTCCAGGTGGTGTCCATCTTAAGGCAACTCTTGGGATGCGTTTTTTTTTAGAACATTAGAACATTCCAGACGAGAACAGGCCATTCAGCCCAACAAAGCTCGTCAGTCCTATCCACTTGTTTCATCTAAGAAAACATCAAGTCGAGTTTTGAAAGTCCCTAATGTCTTACTGTCTACCACACTACTTGGTAGCTTATTCCAAGTGTCTATCGTTCTTTGTGTAAAGAAAAACTTCCTAATGTTTGTGCGAAATTTACCCTTAACAAGTTTCCAACTGTGTCCCCGTGTTCTTGATGAACTCATTTTAAAATACAAGTCTCGATCCACTGTACTAATTCCCTTCATAATTTTAAACACTTCAATCATGTCACCTCTTAATCTTCTTTTGCTTAAACTGTAAAGGCTCAGCTCTTTTAATCTTTCCTCATAATTCAACCCCTGTAGTCCTGGAATCAGCCTAGTCGCTCTTCTCTGGACCTTTTCTAGTGCTGCTATGTCCTTTTTGTAGCCTGGAGACCAAAACTGCACACAGTACTCAAGATGAGGCCTAACCAGTGCATTATAAAGGTTGAGCATAACCTCCTTGGACTTGTACTCCACACATCGTGCTATATATCCTAACATTCTGTTAGCCTTCTTAATGGCTTCTGAACACTGTCGGGAAGTTGATAGCTTAGAATCCACTATGACTCCTAAATCCTTCTCATAAGGTGTACTCTCGATTTTCCGACCACCCATTGTGTATTCAAACCCAATATTTTTACTTCCTATGTGTAATACTTTACATTTACTGACATTAAATTTCATCTGCCACAAATCTGCCCAAGCCTGTATGCTATCCAAGTCCTTCTGTAATGATATAACAGATTCCAAATTATCTGCTAATCCACCTATCTTGGTATCATCTGCAAACTTAACCAGCTTGTTACTTGTATTCCTATCTAAATCATTTATATATATTAAAAATAGCAGCGGCCCTAGCACTGACCCCTGTGGAACACCACTCTTAACATCGGCCAGTTCTGATGAGGTTCCTCGCACCATCACCCTCTGCTTCCTGTGTCTGAGCCAATTCTGTACCCATCTAAAAACATCACCCTGAACTCCCACTTCTTTTAACTTGATGCCCAACCTCTCATGTGGCACCTTATCAAATGCTTTCTGAAAGTCCAGATAAATAACATCATATGCTCCACTTTGATCGTATGCTTTTGTTGCAACCTCATAGAATTCCAACATGTTAGTAAAGCACGACCTCCCTCTTCTGAACCCATGCTGACTGGTCAGAATAACTCCTGTCCTTGCCATGTGTTGCTCAATCTTATCCTTAATAATTCCTTCCATTAATTTTCCTGTGATGCATGTTAAGCTTACTGGCCTATAGTTACTTGGATCTGCCCTGTCACCCTTTTTATATAATGGAATGATATTTGCCATTTTCCAGTCCTTCGGAATCTCTCCAGTGCTCAGTGACTTCCTAAAAATATGTGTCAAGGGTTTATATATGTACTCACTAGCCTCCTTAAGAACACGAGGATAAATATTATCTGGGCCTGGTGATTTGTTTGATTTCAGCTTATTTAATCTGAGGAGCACTTCTCCCTCTTCAATTTCCAAATCCCTCAGTACCTCCTTAGTAGTTGCGTTTAACTCTGGGAGGTTATCCACTCGCTCACTTGTAAACACCTCCGAAAAATGTAAGTATAGGGCATCTGCTATTTCATTGTCTGTATCTTTTAATTCCCCTTTACTATTCCTGATGAACTTGACCTCCTCCTTGACTGTTCTTTTACTACTAAAATACTGAAAGAATCTCTTGGGGTCTACTTTCGCCTTATCTGCTATATTCTTCTCCAACTGTCTTTTAGCCTCCCTGATATCCTTCTTGATGGTTGCTCTCATATTTTCATACGCTCTACGATTCACTTTGCAGTCATTAGTCTTATATGCCTTATATACAGCAGTTTTTTCCTTTGCAACTTCTTTTTTAAATCTTTATTAATCCATCGTGGAGTTTTTTTTAGTTTCCTATTAATTCCAAATTTAGGTATGTATCTGTCCTGCATTACATGTAAAACATTTTTAAACCTGTTCCACTGCTCCTCAACTGTCTCCACACTTAAAAGCTTATCCCAGTCTATCCTACTTAGACTTTGTCGCATCTTCTCAAAATTAGCCCTACCAAAGTTCAACTTAACAATTTTAGTCTTTGCATCCGTACTATTACAAAATACTGAGAACTGTATTACATTATGGTCACTTGACCCTAGTGGTTCAATTACCTCTACACCCTCAATTCTATCCTGATTATTACAGAATACTAAATCTAGACAGGCTTCACCCCGTGTTGGTACTTTAACATGCTGTGTTAAAAAACAGTCGCTGATTACTTCTAAAAACTCCTGCTCTTGTGCTCCTCCATCTGCAAGGTTATCCCAGTTAATATTTGGATAATTAAAGTCCCCCATGACTATAATATCCCCCTGTAAACTTGCCTTTTTGATATTACTAAAAAGATGTGTGTTGAAATTATTGTCTGAATTGGGTGGTCTATAACATACTCCTAAAATAAGACCTCTTTCCCTAATATTTTCCAGGCAAAGCCACATGTCCTCACTAAGATGGGGCTCATCATCCAACTGAAGAGGACTTACATTGAAACCCTGTTTGGCATAAACAGCAACCCCACCCCCTTTTCTGTTCTGTCTATCCTTCCTAAAAAATGTGTATCCCTCTATGTTACACTCATCTCCATCTTTGTTATTTAGCCAGGTTTCCGTTATTGCTATAATATCATAATTATGCTCTGCTACATACAACTCCAACTCACTTACCTTATTTTTGATACTTCTAGCATTAAGGCAAGCTGTTTTTAAAGTGTTAATCCTTCTACATTTATGTGTTTGCTTAGAATTTACATTACTATGCATTTTTTTTTTCTACACCATTGTTTGTTCTTCCATATATAGATCTAAATCTGGCCTGTCCTAAACTCCCTGCCCCCCTATTCCCTAGTTTAAACAATCCTCGACTAGCCTACACATACGCCTCCCCAATACATTGGTGCCCCTCCGGTTCAGATGTAACCCGTCACGGCGGAACAGGTCCCATCTGTTCCAAAAGGAGTCCCAATGCCCCATAAACCTATACCCTTCTACCCTGCACCAAGATTTGAGCCACGCGTTAAGCCTTCTAATCTCCTCAATCTTACCTGGACTGGCGCGTGGCACAGGCAGAACTTCGGAGAAGACTACCTTGTCAGTTCTGCTCCTCAGCTTGGTACCTAACTCTTTGAATTTGGATCGCAGAACTGACAGACTACCCTTATGTATGTCATTTGTTCCAACGTGGACAATGACAACTGGATCCACCCCCGCTCTGGCCAAGAGCCTATCCACCCTTCCAGGGAGGTCTCCCACCTGTGCTCCCGGAAGGCAACACACCGTGCGAGACTCTCTCTCTCTCTGGAGCACACCTGCGCTTCAATCCCCCTAATGATTGAGTCCCCAACTATCACTACCTCTCTCTTTCTGGGAACTGGTTTTGAGGTGGCCCGTTGGGGCTCCTCAACCCTGCCTACCACCTCAGAATTATCAGAGTCACCGTCCAGCTCCGCAAGGACAGGATAACGGTTAGACACTTCTAATTCTGGGGTTGATGCCCCCGGACAGTGTGCACCCTTTACCTTACGCCTTTTGACCGTGACCCACCTATTCCTACCTGTCTGGTCTGGAATCTCCTCCCGCGCCACCTTAGGGGTGCACACTATCTCTCTAAAGGACACCTGGGCCAAGTCCGCCAATTCTCTATTACAACGCAGGTCAGCCAACTCCTCCTCCAGTTCAGCGACCCTGAGCTCGAGGTGATGGATCAGCTGGCATCTCTTGCAGATGTAGCCCTCATAGACAACTGGCTCTTCCAAACCATCATCTAAAAAGTCCAACATCCAACAGGACTTGCATTGCACTGGCCTCATTATTAAAATTTGACTTGGGATTACTAAACTGCCTTAACTTTAACTTTTTTTTTTTTTTTTTTTCTTAAAATTAAATTTCTTCTTCTTTCAGCTGCTCCTTAACTTAAATGGTAACACTAAGATCTGCTACAGATATTTTACACCTTATCTCCTTAAGCTCCTGTACTGTTGTCCCTCTCAGCTGCCTGCTATTTGTCAATGAGGTTAACTTACTTTTCTCTGCCTCTTCTCCTGACTTTGCGCTCCTCTTACTGATAAGCTCTCCACTCGCACTGTTTGTTTTCCCCCGTATTAATGAACCAATACGCTGTCGCCCACTTAACTGTTCTACCTCTGGACCGCTAAGGGCTGTTTAATCTAACATCCTTAACACATGTCCAAGCCATCTTAAGCGTCTCATTGTAATGTCCTTGGTGATGCATTGACTGCTTGTTTTCTTGTATAATTATTGATTTGATATTTTGTTGGGCCAAAAGATCTGGCAGATTCGTCTGAGACATCTGTTGTGGAAGACCTCAAGTCTCCTCATGTCTGTACTGACCACACGCCAACACTCTGAACCATACAGGAGGGCAGACTTTACGTTGCTGTTGTACAAGAGCATCTTTGTTTTTAGGCTGTATTGTTTAGACCTCCAGATGGAACGGAGTTGGGAAAAGGCACCCTGGGCCTTTCCCAGCCTTGCTCTAATGCCTTTATGGACAGCGCTGTCCTTGCTGATAAGGCTGCCATGGTAGGTGAAGTCCTCCATAAACTTGAGTGGTGCTCCGTTTACTTGGATGGGTGCTGTAGGGATGGAGTTTATGCACATCACTTGGGTTTTGGAGATGCTGATGTTCAGTCTGGCCTGTCTGGCATATTTGTGAAGCCTGTCAGTTTTCGATTGCATGTTGGAGTGGTTTGTTGAAAGGAGAGCAAGATCGTCTGCAAAGTCAAGGTCTTCCAATTGAGAGGACAGAGTCCATTGGATGCCTCTGTGTTTATCTGCTATTGTGTTGGTTGTGATCCAGTCTATTGCAGGTAGGAAGAGAATGGGAGAGATGATGCACCCTTGTCTCACTCCGGACTGTACAGGGAACCATTTAGTGATAATGTTGCCCATAAAGACACTACACTCAAATTTTTCATAGAAGATTTTTATGATTGTAATTATCTTATTTGGGATTCTGTAATACTGGAGTATCTTCCAAAGAGTGTTACGATGGACACTATCAAATGCTTTCTTGAAATCAGCAAAGTTGATGTACAGGGGTGTGTTCCATTCTAAGCACTGCTCTAGGATGTTTCGCAGTGCAAAGATCTGGTCTATACATTCTCTTCTTTTCCTAAAGCCTGCTTGTTCTTGTCTAAGCTTAGGGGCAATGGCTGGCTCCATTCTGTTAAGGAGGACTCTGCAGAAAACTTTGCTTGGGATGGACAGAAGGCTGATTCCTCTCCAGTTGTCACAGTTTTTGGTGTCGCCTTTCTTTGGGATTTTGATGATAAGGCCCTTAGACCAGTCTTCGGGGATGGTATTGCTGTTCCAGATGTTTTGGGAGAGATCGGTAAGGACTTTAGTTGATGTTGAAATGTCGGCCTTCAGCATTTCCGCATGGATTGCATCCAGGCCACATGCCTTGCCACTCTTTAGGGATAGAATGGCAGTTTTAACCTCGGAAAGGTCAGGGGGATTGATGTTAATATCCAGGATGTAGTCTGTTGTTGTGATGTTGGCAGGTTGTTCTGGCTCAGGGTGATTGAGCACTTCCTGGAAATGCTGGACCCATCCGGCTATTTGCTCTCGCTCTGATGAGCAAATGTTGCCGTTCTTATCCCTAATGTGGGTACTTTGGCTTGTGTGATTTCCACAGAGACGTTTGGTGATCCTATACACAGTCCCTAGGTTCCCCAAGGCTGCGGCCTTCTCTGCTTCCTTTGCCAGGCTTTCTGCAAAGGTCTCTCCTTGCACTCTTCTTCACTTCTTTGTCCTTGTTTTTATAGGACAGCTTGGCTTTTTCAGTAAGTCGTTGGGACTTAAGACTCAATAGCTTTGCTTTTATCTGTTCTCTCTCCTCAATTTTCTGCCATGTCTTAGCAGATATCCATTCTTTGGCTCCTCTTTTTTTATAGCCTAAGACTTTTTCTGCTGTTTCAGAGTATATGTTTTTAATGATGTTCCATTTGTGGTTTACAGAGGGCTCTTCTGTTTCAAGGGTAACATCTAGTGTGCTAAAACGGTTCCTCAGTTCCAGCACAAATTCCTTATTTTCCTTAGGATAATGGAGCTTTACAATATCTAACACCTTCTGCCGCTGGCCTTGTGGCATCGACCTCTTCAGCTTGAGCTTGATGGTGGCAACGAGCAGGTAGTGGTCACCGTAGGCATCTGCACCTCGATATGCTCTCACGTCTTGTAATGACCTGCGCCACTTTCCATTGATTATAATGTGGTCAATCTGGTTGGTAGTTCTTTCATCAGGTGACTTCCATGTGAGCTTGTGGGTGTTCTTGTGTGGAAAAATAGTTTCACCAATGACAAGGTTGTTGTTCAAACAGAAATCAACAAGGCATTCACCATTGTTGTTTCTTGTGCCATGCCCATGTGTCCCCATTGCCCTCTCATAGTTGGAATTGTCGGCTCCCACTTTGGCATTCATGTCACCAGTTATCAGGAGCATGTCGTGTTAGGGTACCTTAGAGACTACCATTTGGAGCTGTTCATACCAGTCCTCTTTGACCTCCTTCTTAGCCTTGTTTGTTGGTGAGTAGCACTGCAAGATGGTGAATTTGCAGAACTTAGAGTTGAGGCACACTCTGATCAGCCTTTCACTTACTGATTCCCACTCCAGCAGGGTTTTGGCTTTCTCTTTGGAGATTATGATGGCTACCCCATGTGTATGGGCGCTCTCATAGCCTGAGTGGAGGATGATGGATCCATCTTGTTGAACATGGCGTTTGGAGCCCTTCCAATGACTTTCACTAATCCCCAGGATGTCCAGGTGGTATCTCTTCATTTCACTGAGGACTTGTGCTGTCTTGGAGGTCTCGAACATAGTTTGGACATTCCATGCTCCCAGGCGGATCTTGGTCTTTGGCCCAAGCAGTCCCCCCGTTGCACCCCAGACTTCTTTTCGGCTTTCATCAGGGGTGTTCATGCCGCCATAGTTAGCGGAGAACTGCTATGGGCCTGCTGTTGATGGATTTGCTCATTGTAGTTTCTGTAACGGTAGCTTTTCACAGGGTGGTGTTGTTAGCGCCATGCCCAACCCCCAACCTGGAGGACCAGTGTGCTGTCTTTCGTCTGGCTACTCGCCTAAGACCAATCTGGTAAGGTTGGACCTACTAGGAGCCAAAGGCTCCTCCCAGCATAGCTCTTAGGGTCTTTGAAGCACGCAAGCCTCTCCACCACGACAAGGTTACAGCACAAGGAGAAGCAAAGCACTTCATGACAAGTGATATGAGTAATACAGGGTTGTAATTATTAAGGCACATCGGTTTATTGTTCTTCGGTATGGGTACAATAACAGATTTTTTAAAACCGATAGGAACCCCAGACTGGGCTTAAGAGTCATTTAGAATGGATGTAAACACTCAGACTTGCTGATTGGTACATGGTGTACGAGTGTGCCCAGAGTTCTTGTCTGGGCCTGGTGCTTTCCTACAGTTTACATGCCTCCAAGCACAAAGAACATCATGCTCTGAAACAAAGATTGCAACTCTGCTGTTCTGAGCAGAGATATGTATGCTCAATTATCCTCGCTATCATGCAAGTATCCGTAGCTCTATTAGTGGTATAGAAAGCATTCAGGTCGTCAGCCAGAGAAGAATCCAAACACAGATTGGGTTTACACCTAAAGTTCTTAAAGGTCTGTAGACCTGCCGCATTTGTCTGCCTTTCCCTAGATGAAAGTTAGATTCTACTTTCTCCTTATACTGCCTCATTAGCTTCTTCACAGCCATCCAGATTGTATATATGATTGTACTGTATATAGCGCGGAACTGACCTCTCTGTACAATTCTTTCCTCTGCATGTCCTGGAGTACAAAAGAAACGCCACCATGCACCTGTGGAAAAATAAAAATACAGGTCAATAATTTGTGCTTGACAAATCTGGTGTATGTGACAGAAAGCATGTTCTACGGGGTGTGTGGTAGGAGTCATGCAGGCCCTGCATGCTTACAGTGTACAAGACAAGTGCTACTTCTTGGCCGTGTGGACTCATCGGGCCCCAAACTAAGCAAACTAACAGATGTACTCCACCTTTAGATTTTTGGTAATGCTGATTCAGGCTAATATTTTGAAATACTTGTGTAACTAAAGTCATAAGACAAGAAACCCTACAAAAAATCTGGAACACCGACCCCTCGGTGCAGATGAAGGGCGGTGTCCTAGGACTGTGCTTCTCTGTCATTTAACCTTTGCCTGGTATGTATGAATAAAAGAATATTTTCTAACTTTAATTCTGTTCCTCTGTCTTCAGTCACAAGAAACGACACCATAGAAAAGTGTCCACAGTTTTCTGGCGCCCGGACGTGGGGCAAGAGACGGCCGGCTGACTCCTCGAGCGGGACCACCTCAGTGATCCGTCTTTCCAAGCGGACTGCCGCCAATACGGGCCCCGGCAGCACTGACAAAAGTTAGGACTGCCCTGTCCTGAGACGGCTCCTGTGTGAGGAGCCCCCCGGTCTCCTCTTCAGCTGATCCACGGTGACTGAAAGGATTTCCAGACAGAGTTCAAATACTCCCAGGCTGGGGTAAGTACTGGGGAAATCCCCCGTTTTTATACACCGCCGGCACTGGCTTGCTGTTAGGAAACATAGGAAAAAATTTTATCTACATACTGGAATATACATACTTTGCTTTCACCGTGCACTGTGACAGTTGACGTAGGAAAATAGTACAGTACTCTTCCTCTGGGAATATTAAGGGGAACATTGGGGGCGGGTGAGTGGCACATTCAGCGCTCCAATAGTTCATTGGGACAGGGGAAGGAATAGGATAGATATTTAAAGGTAAATCTGACACAGGGCTTGGGGAAAGGCAAGGGGACATAATGGGAACACGTAACAGCAAGCCTGCCAACCGGCGCTCCGGGGGTTCGAAGTCTTTTATGCTGGAAGGGTTATTTTCGGAGGATCAACAGACGCCACGTAAGAATGGGTCACCCAGAAAGTTGATAGAGAAAAAGACAGGGTTGGATTTTAAAAAGGCATGTAAAAAGTGGAATAAGCAGAGCGGTGGGCGTTGGCCAATGGAAGGGACAGGAGATGCAAGTGAAATACAGGAAAAAAGGAAGATTTTATGTAGAAATACACAGGGTTGTTGTAATGGAGGACCGTATCGGATTGATATGTTCGATCGGTGGGAATTGGTTATTAAAGATCGGAATTTGGAAGCGGTACAGAAACAGAATGAATTATTGAAGGCCAATGAGGGAAAGGCTAGGAAAGAAAAGGAAGAGCTGTTGATTGCGTTGCAGAAAGTTCAGACAGATCCGGGACCACAGATAGTTAAAAGTAAAAAGAAGAATAACCCTAGCAAAGATCCCCTGTACCCTGTTATTTGCCCTCCCCCACCTTACCAACCACCACCACCACCTGGCCCTCCACCTCCACTTCCCAATGCACCGACAGCACCCCAGGTGACAGACGAACCATCAGGAGCGGGCTTCTTTGATGAAGATTTAGACTCAGGGTCTGGACATCAGTTGCCCGATCCATCCCCTGTCTCTCACTGGACTAGGAGCCAAATCTCTCATCCGGGTCCGACTTCTGAATTTACCTTCATTTCCCCAAAACCCCAGAAGTCCCCTGGCCTGACATTTTCATGCCCTCTGATAGAGGTCCCAAATCCCCGTTATAACCCCACCCAGGCTGCGGGACCCCAGAACCCTACTACTGTCATGATTCATCGAAATTGGGACATTCAAGAGCTAAAAGATGTGGTTTCTGAGCTGCCCGACCCTAAGGGCGTGGGGGATTGAAGTTTGTTGAACAGTTGGACCAATTGGATAGTATGTATAAGCCTAATGCTGCAGAGTGGACGCAAGTATTAAGACGGAAACTCTGCACCACCTGGGCGACTGTGAGTCGGGGAAGTAGAAACGGTGCGCCTTGGGCGTAGAATCAAAGCTTTCATCGAGGAGAGGGTGCCGGTGGAGAGGCTGATTTTGGGCTGCAATGGGAGGCATTGAGACAAAATATTGCAGAAAAATATAAGAAAGGCACAGACTGGTCCCTTATCTCAGCCGCTAAGCAAAAGAAAGACGAGACAGTTGATGAGTGGGCACATAGAATTCAAGACCTTATGGCTAATCACTCAGGTTTGGAGAATGCCGATGATCGAACTCGTGCTGCAGTTCCTCCTTTTGTCTCGGGACTGAGATCTGATATACAGACCAAAGTGCGAATTTCCTGTATCGGGTGGGAGTCCGCTGCATTTGAGGAAGTCAAGCGACACGCGGAACATGCTGAAAAACAAACCAAGCAAAAAGAGTCTGACACTCAGACTAAGCTAATAGCCGCCCAGATGAACTATTACACAGGAGGGGCTTTAGCAAGAGGACGAGGAGTTGGTTTTCGGGGACGTGGTAAAGGACGAGGGCGAGGCCGAGGCTTTGGAGCCCCGTCCGCTGAACAATCAAAAAACCCCTTTACACCCTCCTCCTTTAATCCCAGTATGACTCCGTATTCCTGTTATACTTGTGGTGAATCTGGACATTTCCGTCGGGACTGTCCTCAGAAACAGCGACAATTCCCAGCACACCCTCCCCCGCCTGTTTTTTCTGATACACCGGATCAAGAGCATTGGGCATAGGAACACGCAGGGACACCCAGCCACTCGTTTCAGTTGCCACTGCTCACTCATAACTCAGAGACCGATCCCTTATTGACATTGCTTGTTAATGGCACTGAGACTGTTTTCCTAGTTGACACTGGGGCCACTCGGTCCACCCTCTCGCTGGCTAGGGTCCCTGCCTCGAAAGAGACTGTTACTGTACTCACTGCTTCTGGACAGCCTCATCTTCTGCATGTCTCCAAACCTCTTCAAGTCCAGTCACGTTCTGGGGGACCTACCTTGCTGCACCGATTTCTTTTAAATCAGCTCTGCCCTGTTAACCTTCTAGGAAGCTTTCTCTCTCTATTTCTATGACTGACAAAGGATTTTTCTGCTCAACCCCCAAGTTACTGTGCCAAATCGCCCCTCACCCCAAACCCTTTTTTGCAGCCTGGACTCTAAATATTTCCCCACACACCATTCTCCTTAAAGCCCTACACTCTTTTCCCTCCTGTCTTTTTCCCCACTTACAGGTCCCTGACACTTTACACTGTACTGCCCAATATTTCCCTGTAGAAGTAGACACCCCCTGGCTAGAATCTTTTCTTTCTTCAGGCACTTGCCCCGAAACCCTTCACACCCCTTGTATCTTCATTTCATCCACAAAAGCTGCTGCGTCCATCCATCTCACATGTTCACAGAATATTTTCTATCTTGGAGGTTCAGTACCCCATGTTTCTTTAGCCAAATCAAGTACTGTCCATTGGGTGGAAATCGGACCATGGGTAGAACAATGTCTTAATAGAACAGACTGGTTACATGTTGCTCCAGGTATTTTTGACACCTCAGACCATTTGATAACTAAAGTTGTGCTTCAAACTGATTTTTTAGTACATTGTGCATTGTGCCGTCCTTCCCTCTCTGCTTTTTCATTGTAAACCACTTCCCCTTCTTGGCTCTCTACGCTCCCTGATTCACTGTGGTCCCAGGGAAAAAATGATTATGGAAGGATAGCTCATTGTGAGCCTCTGGTGATCTACCCAAAATCTTCCTTCCGCCCGCACCGTGCCCAGTATCCTCTGTCTCCCAAAGCAGAGGCTGGCATCTCCGCCGTACATTCCGATCTCGTGAAACGCGGTGCTATTATTCCAATTAAATATTCTCCAGTCAATTCCCCCATTTTACCTGTAAAAAAGGCTGACGGTTCATGGCGCTTTGTTCAAGATTTACGACAAGTGAATTCTGCTATCTTTCCTAGAGCTCCTATCGTCCCTAATCCTTCCACTATCCTTTCTACAATCCCTCCTTCGGCTCGGTACTTCTCCGTTATCGACCTGGCTAATGCTTTCTTTTCCATCCCTGTACACCCTGATTCTCAATTTTGGTTTGCTTTTACTTTCCAAAACCGCCGTTGGACATGGACTGTCATGCCTCAGGGATATACTGAAGCCTTTTGTGTGTATGGACAAGCGCTTGCTCAAAATCTAGAAGGGTTCTGGCCAGATCGAGGTAGTACATTTAATACAGTATGTAGATGACATTATGTTATGTAGTGCTACGGAAAAAGATTGTGCACAAGATACTCAGAAACTATTGTTGTTTCTGGGGGACAATGGCCATAAAGTCTCAAAGGCTAAACTGCAGTTAATTCAAACAACTGTTAAATATCTAGGTCATGACATCACTTGTGGAACAAGAGCTCTCTCTAGCGATCGCATTAACACCATTCAAAATCTTCCTAGACCTGTCACAAAACAACAGGTTATATCTGTATTGGGCATTCTAGGTTACTGCCGGCAATGGATTCTAAATTTTACTGAAAGAGCACAGCCGTTGCAACAATTAGCTAATACTCCTGGCATCCCCCTCTCTGGCCAGGTGCATTGGAATGAACAGGCTGAGAAGGCTCTCTGTGATTTAAAAAGTGCTCTTATCTCTGCGCCTGCGCTTGGCCTCCCGGATCACTTTCGTCCATTCACTCTGTTCGTGGACGAAAAGGGGGGATATATGAAGGCAGTTTTAACACAATTACATGGGGACAAACAAAGGCCAATAGCTTATTTTTCGAAAAAATTGGATCCTGTGGCTGCAGCACTTCCGCCTTGCCTTAGGGCTGTGGCTGCCACAACAGAAGCTGTGCTTGCCAGTACAGATATAGTGCTCATGAGCCCCCTAACAGTAAAAGTGCCTCACACTGTACATTCCATTTTAGTACAGGCTAAGACCTCACATCTTACTACTGCTAGGGCAATACACTATCAGAATGTACTCTGTACTCTGTCAAACGTCACAATTGAAAGATGCTCCACTTTAAATCCAGCCACTCTTTTGCCAACTAACAACGAGGGTGAACCGCATAATTGCCATGATGAAATAGCAAAGGTTGTAAAGCCTAGAGTAGATCTACAGGAAACACCTTTAGAAACTGGAGAAATGATTTTTGTGGAAAACGGAGCACCCTCAACTAGTTACGCAGTGGTCCAAGGGGACCGCCTGCTGGAAGCAAATCAAATTTCATCAAGTTTGAGTGCACAAGCAGCTGAACTAATAGCGCTCACCCGAGCATGTCAGCAGTCCGAAGGAAAAATCGTAACAATTTATACAGATTCCAGATATGCTTTTGGAGTCTGCCATGGTCGTGGAGCATTATGGAAATTGAGGGGATTTAAGACCAGTACTGGCAAGCCCATTCAACATCAAAGGCTAATCGAATCCCTCTTAGAAGCCATAACTAAACCATCAAAGCTAGCGATCGTTAAATGTCAAGCTCACACAGGAAAACAGGATCCTGTCAGCAAAGGAAATGAATTAGCTGATTATTTTGCTAAACAGGCTGCATGCAATAACACACCAATCTCTTTATTCCAACAGAGAAATGATCAGGACCCTGATAATCAAATTATTTCCTTACAGAGTGCAGCCACGGACACCGAAAAGAGAAAATGGTCCAAAGAAGGGTCCCTCTCTGATGGAGTCTGGACTCATAGGCAAACTAACAAACCTTTCCTCCCAAAGGCTTCCTTCCCAGGTATGGCAAAAATCGCCCATGGCCTCGACCATGCTGGAAGAGACGCCATGGTTCGAGATGTTGAAAAACATTGGGAAGCTGTAGGCTTCTCTACATATGCAGAGCAGTTCTGCAGACGCTGTGCATTAGGTCAAAAGTTTAATGTGGGAAAAGGCACCCAGGTAAGTCCCGCCGTTACTCCTAATCCAATGGGTCCTTTTGAACACCTCCAAATGGATTACATTGAACTAACCCCGTCTAAAGGTTACCGATATTGCCTTGTGATTGTCGATGTGTTCTCCCGATGGGTAGAAGCTTTCCCTTCTAAACACAATGATGCTAAAACTGTAGCCAAAGCTCTGATTAAAGAAATTATTCCTAGATGGGGCATCCCGCAGAAATTACAAACAGATAATGGCACTCACTTTGTGAATTTCATTATAAATGAATTGACTACCTGGCTCCAAATCAATGTACATCATTATTGTAAATACCACCCACAGAGCGGGGGTATCGTAGAACGATGCAAGGCACCTTAAAAGCTAAGCTTGCAAAAATTTGTGAACAAACTAATTTATCCTGGCCAGACGCCCTACCCCTGGCTTTAATGGGATTGAGAGGACGGACACACCGACAATTGGGACTATCGCCGTTTGAAATTCTGACCGGACGTCCCATGCCCGTTGGCATGGTTGTAGGTAATGTGAATTTGCATACTGTGGACAATGATCTTCTCTCCAGTCTTGCAGGTCTCCGAGCCTCGTTGAAGGAAGTCCACCAGCAGGTTAATCAGGCCTGGAGGACCAGCCCACCTTCTAAGGATTCACCAATTCCCTTGGGTACCTGGATCCTGGTTCGAGACACTCGCAGGAAACACTGGCATCAGCCTAGGTGGAGAGGACCATTTCAAGTTCTTCTATCCACACCTCACACCGTGAAGGTTGAAGGATTGCCTACCTGGATCCATGCATCGCATTGCAAAAGATGGCTCTCTTAAAACTACTCTTTTTATTGTAGTTTTCAGGCCACCCGAGAATGGGTGGTGATCTCCTTGTTTATCAGTTAAAATTGAACCAGAACAGGAAATACCTGAATATCACA
Organism: Polypterus bichir lapradei; assembly: GCA_026402145.1. NCBI lineage: Eukaryota > Metazoa > Chordata > Cladistia > Polypteriformes > Polypteridae > Polypterus > Polypterus bichir. The sequence continues at coordinate 33,912,801 of JANRMT010062856.1, forward strand.
GTCTCGCAGGGACTCACCACTTCAGTGCAAATTGATTTCTGCTCAATTGTAGACTGTGGAGTCGGACGACAAGAACAATGGGCCTGGTCTGACAAATATGTTTGTGTCTCAGCTCCTTTCATCTCCGAGGACTGGTGCGATAACTGGGGCCTTGTCTTTGCAAATACAGGACCAAATGACTGGGGATATTTCCCTTTTAAAAGCCAGCAATACGATTTAAAGGCTCGATTTTCTATAATTAAGGGACATGCCACTAATGGCTGTGGTGAAAATCAATGTAATCCTCTGATTATTACACTTAAGAACCCTACTGTTCATGACGCTGGTACTTATGTCCTTGGGGCTTATGTCTCAGGAACTGACCCCTTGGGAAAATTTAATATTAGGGTACAGGACCCCCTTCCTTCCCCCTCCAGTGTTTCCCTTGATTCCTCCACCCCTGTCGCTATTCCTTCGCCTGACGAAACGGCACCTATAGTTCGTATGTTGAACCTAACCACCTTAACAAGCACTTTTTCAGTAGAAACTGGTTATGGAGACCAGAATAGATGGTTGCAGTGGGTAATCTATTCAGCAAAACAGGTTAACCGTTCCCATTGCTACGCTTGCGCAGCTGCACGCTCTCATTTAGCTACAGTCCCTTTCCCACTATCCAACATTTCTGATCCCGCAGGATTACCTTGCCTTCTCTACTTATTTACTACCCCCAAAACCCCCACTAATTCTAATTGTGTTACTCTATCTCTTCTCTTTCCCCCCACCCGTCATATGACCACCCCCATGTTTCAATCCCACGAAGGCAATTACACATGTTTTAGATCAAATGGAACTGCTTGGGTAGGAGAATTACCTTCTTCCTTCTGCTCCCAAACCTTCCATGTCAACTCCTCCTCTTTTAATTCCACTCTTTCACTATTCCTACTTTCCCAAACTACCCCTAGGTCTGATATTTGGTGGATGTGCCGTAGGTCAAAACTATTCGATATCTTGCCTCTCGATTGGTCTGGCACTTGTTCCCCTGTACAGCTAGTTATGCCTTTCCGATTACTGTCCTTACCCTCTTCACACTCTCCATATCACCCCTCTTATTCCCAGCCCTCCACTCTTTCCCGCCGAACCCGTTCCCTCCCAGACTCCCCTTCCAGTTTTTCCCTGCACGGCCCAGGAGTATATATTGATTCCATAGGAGTTCCCAGAGGAGTCCCTGACAGATTTAAAGCAAGGAATCAGGTGGCTGCTGGGTTTGAATCCATAATACCCCAGGTCACTATTAATAAGAATGTGGACTGGATTAATTACTTATATTATAACCAACAGCGATTCCTCAACTTCACTAAAGAAGCTATGGAAGGTATTCATGAGCAATTAGACCGTACCTCCCTAATGACTTGGCAAAATCGGTTGGCCCTAGATATGTTACTTGCTGAGAAAGGTGGAGTGTGTGCTATGTTTGGTGACGCCTGTTGTACATATATCCCTAATAATACTGCACCTGATGGGTCTATTACCCGTGCACTAGCTGGCCTTACAGTCCTTTCTAATGAACTTGCCACTAACTCTGGCATCTCCAATCCTTGGGATCAGTGGTTTATATCCACCTTTGGATCCTGGGGGCAATGGTTAAAGTCGGTGTTTATTTCTCTGGCAGTAGCATTTATCGTCCTTCTCCTTGTTAGCTGTTGCATCTTTCCTCTTATTCGCTATATTGTATCTAAATACTTCACTGCTTCCA
>JANRMT010062856.1:33924532-33939771 GCA_026402145.1 Polypterus bichir lapradei
TATATATATATATATATATATATATATATATATATATATATATATGACAGCAACACTCATCACTCACAACAGTGACAAAACAATTACATTGACAATCATGTTACGTTATTTTCAAAATGTTTCCTTTTCTTTTTCATTGCTTCTTTAACACACTACTTCTCCGCTGCGAAGCGCGGGTATTTTACTAGTATTAACAATAAGAGCAGCTCACTACTTTGGGAGGCAGCTAGGGTCAATCCAGCGACCTATTGATTAAAAGTCAGCAGGTCTTACCGCTGCACCACGGAAGCTGTCCGTATTATACTTGTACCTTTTGTGAAAGTGCTTACTTGATATTTGGACTTCAGGCTTCACACATTATACACTTCATGTCTACATTTTGTTTAATTGTTTATTACTGAAACATGAAAAATGCTTCTGTTTTAACGATGTGTTTAAATAGATTGCTGTAGACACGGAACACACATGAAATGTATGTATTCCAAATGACAATATATTTTTTACCCTATAAAGCTCCAGGTACTTCACTTCAAGATAAACACTGAGCACTGAGAACCTTCTTTATAAATTGAGCTGTGGCGATGGGTGGGGGGAGGGGATAGTAGGCTGCTTGTGTTGATCGACACATTTACAAGAAAAAAGATGCTGAGGGAGAGGTGCGAAGGGATTTAAGGTGGGATGGGATTACAAGTTTTTTCGTACGCTTTTGTAATTCTAGTGTTAACAAAGTGACCAGGGGCCTCATGCATAATGCCGTACATAGAATTCGCACTATAACATGACGTAAGCACAAAAACGGAAATATACTTGCGCACAAAAAAATCCAGATGCATAAATCTGTGCGCTCACCAACTTCCACGTTCTTCTGCTACATAAATCCCGGTCAGCGTGGAAATTAACGCACGTGCATGCACCTGCTGTGCCGCCCTGTCTCCTCCCAGAATTACACCTCTTTGAATATGTAAATTAATATAAATAGCCCTTAAGCTCAGTGTTCTGTGAAAAGACAATGGCAAAACCACAAGGAAAAATAGAACAATTTCCGCAAATACCAAGTGGAGGCAAGGAAAAACTTACTATTTGTTGGTTTAAACAATGGTATAAACAAGAAAAGGAAATTGACCGAGTGACATAGTGTGTCGGAGAAACTCGAAAGCTCAAGTTCACAAAGTCGCACAGTGCCCGAAATAAAAAAAGAAGTTGTCAGATATCAAATTCGTCGTGGAAAGCCGAGTTGTAGCCCACCGTCTTGAGCTTCATATGAAAGCTTATTAGGGTACAGAGAAAAAAAAATAGGCGCACAATGGGGGAAAAAAGCACGAAATGTCAACTTTAATCTCGAAATTTCCACTTTAATCACGTAGTTTATTTTATCATTAAATTAGAACATCATAAACTTCATCTTAAAATCATTTAATTTAGTTACGATGAGATTTGAGAAACTAGTAAAGTAGCATGTTAAATGCTTTGTTTTGTATTTGATCTTCTGTGTGCTCTATGTGTGTGAATCGCTATGTGCTTCCGTGCTTTGTCTTCCTCTGACAGGACACAGAATCCATTACATTCGTAATATTACAGCTCTCTGAATAATTAAAAGACTGAGATGTATACTAGATATAATTTTCATGATAGGATTTAAAGCATGTTATTAAACATGGGAACATGGAGGTGCAGTGATTGTGCATGACCTTCGATGAAATAATTTATTGCAGCAGTACTGTCTCTTTCAAACATACTAACCCCCAATTCCTGTCCTTCCCTTTCTTTCTCCAAGTAACCAATCACCACACAATCAGCTCTGTAATAGACGTTAAGTCATCTGTAAGCTTATAACGCCAATTCTTCAAAACTTTTAAGGAACATCGAAATATCTTCGTAGTACATGTTTAATTATTCTATCCTTCACGCCAGTCCCAGTGAAGCATACAGTGCGGGGCAGGAACAATCCATAAACGGAGCGCCAGATCCTTGCTAGCGTAGCGACACCGTGTCCTTTAATTATTAACAATATAGATTATTTAAATAAAGTTAAAGTTTTATCTGCATAATATAATAAACACATTTTGCTGCATTTCATCTTAAAAATGATATCGTCATTATATGTAAATACGCGTTTTATAAAGTGCCTCAGGTTGTGCAATATTGTAACTGTAGTGCAAGTTTACAGTGAGGTGATTGTACTTATAAGTACAAACAGTTCTACAAGGAGCACTTGATGGAGTGATTGATTGCGTTTAGAGCTCTTGGGATGAAACTCTTTCTGAACCGCGAGGTCCGTAGAGGAAAGGTTTTGAAGCGTTTGCCATGTGAGAAGCAGTTCAAATAGGAAGCATGGCTGAGGCAGTGTGTGCTTGATGCTGTATACCGATAATTCTCTTTCCAATCAGCTGCTCTGAGTGGTGCAGTGAGAGTAATATGGAAAAAGATGATCCACTGTGGCAGCCCCTAACGGGAGCAGCTGTAAGAAAAAAAAGAAGGTGCAGTGAGAGCAACAACACTAAAGCAGCTATGGTATTTGGAATAGTTTGACCATTCTGTGGACCATTATATTGTTACAAGTTAATTACAATCAGATGCATTAAACTAATAAACAATATGCGGTTAATTTCAGTGTATTTATAAAGCTGCGTCAGTAATGTGGATCTGAAAAAGAAAGGTAAACCACACAGGAACAGTAGCACTGCTTTGACGCTGTTTGCCGCCAGTCTGCAAAACCGACCGGAGAACTTGGGTACGACAGGGTATGAGCTATCGTGGAAATGTGCGTGGCTTTACGCCAAGGTTAGGTTTTATACATCGCGATTTGAACGTATATACATGAGGCCCCAGGACATCAGCCAAACTCACCTTTCAGAAGTCAAACTACTTTAATAATTACTTTACCCAACACTTGTGGAAAAAAGAATTTCTGTTTTACTCCTTGTTGTGTGCACTGAATAACATGGGGAGTTATATCTCCTCAGAACTCCAAAGGCATGCTAATTTACACAATTCATATAGAAAAACAGGTGGTTGTGTGGCTGTCTCTGTTGGAGGTGTGAATGGACATATTGGTTAGATAAATATGAGTTGTTAATGTACCCTAACTTACAGTACACATACATTAACTATGGGGAAGGGAGAAAGGCATGTGCAGAGTACAGATGTGTCACTAACCTATTTCAAGCATTGACTTTAACCCACCTCCTGGTGTGAAAACTAATCCTATCTGAATAAAGCTTAACAATTAGAGGTCCACCAGTAACTATTACTTTACACCACCTCCTGGTGTTAGACTAAGCGTGTTGGATGGTCCGAATTATAAAGGAGGTTTAAATGAAGGCACCACAAGTCCTCGACTTCTACCGCACACTCACGCAACAACCAATGCTGTATTCCACAGCTCAGTGGCAACAGAAAGGTGACATTCAATGCATATGACATTAACAAAACAAACAATGAAAAGCAGAAAAAGTAACAAATTTGACATAATTATAAAACAGTGTACATGGTTAAACAGCAAATGTCAGTAGGCCCAATGAGTGGTGTGCTAGCTCCTCTTTATGCCAAACAGGAAAATTTTAGAAAATTAATGCCATTGAATAAGATGTTGTTTGGTTACTTATCCAGGTTTTGGCATACTGCACTGAGTACAACTAAAAGTCTTATTAAAGACCTCAGACATTCTGCACAGCTGCTAGTCTCATTCCTCTCTTCTGACAAATGGTAAAATACCATTTACAGTTAGCCAGTAGATTCAGAAACAACAAAACCTGTACATTTTATCGTATGTGCTTATACACATACAAGGAGTAACTTAAAAATTCCTGGAATGTGTGTGTTTCTGACATTTATTCTAAAACCATGCATGTGACTTTGGTGATTTTTTTTTTTCTCCAAGCTAAAAAAAAGTAAAATAAGGTCATCTTCCAGATAACAATGATAACATAAGGTCAACTTCCAGATATCAATCATAGCAGTTTTCAACATTGAAAGACATGTTAATAAAGAGAGAGCTCCCCATTAACTTAAATGCTGTCGGCAATACCTACGAGTTACCTCATGACTTGATCACTCAAGTTCATCATTCTCAACATACCAGTTCAATGGCATTAGCCCATTGACTGTTACACAGAGAAAAGTAGCTGATGGTACGACTGCACGGTTCTGAAACCACAGGTCCCGGGAGGCCATTGTGTCCTCTTTACAGCCACTAACAGATTTGATTTTCTATTTATGCGATTTCTTCCTGCTCTTATTTTGCTAGTTAAAGTGGGCAGACAACTAGAACTTTTAATGGATTCAAATGAGATTAGTAACCTCTCTATTCTTCTTTTCATTTCCCATATTTTAAAATTTCCTTTACTTAGTTATATTGCGAGTTTGTCAGTTGCTTTAATTATATGTCATTTTTTTAATAGGATTCTTAATACCAGTGTTATTGTTTGTGGTGTGCCACCTGCAAGGAAAAATACATTGCTTTTTATGCCCAACAGGGTGCAATTACTAGAATGACAAAAATGACCATATAAAGTATATATATCTGTAGAATATATTATATTGTACTCTATATGATTGTATATATGTTGTACCCTGTATACCATATGCAGTCTATTAATTTTTTATTTAAGTGTGTGTGTCTTTTTGTTGGTATTTTATCACTGTCACTATTCTGAAGAGGCACACAAATAAGAATTTCATTGTACTAAATACACATTATTATTAATACTTATTATTTGGCTGATGCCTTTGTCCAAGATGACTTACACCATTTGAAATACAATTGTTTACATTACTTTTATTATTCCAATTGGAGTACAAGCAGGAGAAATGTCTTGATTGATTAAAGCTGTCTTTTTAATTAGCCAGCACAAATCCAAACTCTACGTATGAAGCTTCGTACTTTCTAGATTTAGATTTTGCTTTAGAATATGACTCATTTGATGAATTTAAAGCAGAACTACAAGATGGGTTTTCTTTGGAATATTTCCTTTTTATCATTTATCCTGTTTTATCATTCAACACACTATGTTTAGCTTGCAGTGAACTAGTGATGTTCAATGAAAGAACAAACTAGTTCTTTTGTACTTGTCTTGGTCTCTGAACGAATGTACTGGATCAATGACATTAAACAACTAATCTTTTTGAGGCATGTGCAGTGCATGTTACTATTTATATAGCATTTCATGACTTTTCTAAGCTTTCATCTTAAATGGCTGCTGCCTTTAGGAAATAGCCTATTAGTAAACTGTTTCAGCAGAACAGTCATAATGGCAGCTAGCCAATGAGTGACTTGATAGATGACATCAAGCACCTCCCATTAATCGGTTCACTCTGACTGAGTGACCTTTAAAAAACTAACGTCTCTTCAGCTAATCCTGAACAAGATCTTACAGCCGAAGAGATGCAGAATTAGCAGTTCAGCCATCCTTCTGCACTACTCCTAGGCTTGGACCCCTACTGCCATCTGTGCATTATGCAGATCCTCCAGCCCTACTGCCAGGCTTGTGTCCCTGCGGTCCACAACTTCCTCCACAGGACACCTCACTGAGCCTTCCAATTACTCTGCAGCCCCCCACTTCCTTTCTCCTGGACTTATGCAGAGTCACTCTAACCAAGCAGCGCATCAGTCACTCCAACTCCTATATCGCTTAGCTGGATTGGCTTCCTTCCATCTCTGACCGTTGGCTGCACGTTTCCTTTGGGACTTCCACCTGGCTGCCTGCCTTCCCTCTCTTGCCCAACTGCACTAGCACTCTTCCATCTTCATGCCTCCTTCTGTCTTCTTCCATTAACCTCCTCTCATTCTTTTCTGTCCTTTTCTTTCATTTTCCTTGTGCAAGCTCCCCCTTATATGCCTCCATTGGCACAGCACCTCAAACATGCACTGCGAAAAGTCAAGGAAGCAACTCAGAGAGGCGACATCTTCACATACAGGTGTGTCTCACCTCAATTACTTTACCAACCTCCCAGAGCTGCATGAGCATGCACACCCACAGAGATCGAGCCAGAGTAGTATTAAGCCTGGGTCATTCTGTCAAAATGTCAATCAAAGATGATTGATGTGTTGGTGGTCAGGCCCCTTTCCTTTGATTTTTGGATTTAAATGTGTCCCGCCCCCTGTCAGTTGATTGGTGAATTACAACCTGTCCCCTCCCTAACCCCGCCCAGATCCCTGCCTTAATCCCACCCCGTCCACCTGATTGGTTAGGCATTGTGTCAAGAGCATTTTGATGGGGGTCGGGCCCATCTTAATCTATCCCCACCGGCCTGATTGGACAGGGTTTGTCTCAAGAGAAGTTTGATGGATGCTGCTTCTGCATTGTCCCTGGTCTGTCAACACCTGTTTGTTGGATGGCACTCCATCTCCCTGCCCCTTCTCCCGAGGCCCTTTATATCAAAAGAATGACCTTGCCATGATCTCAAGGTCTGATCCAGACATTTTCCTTCATATACTGTGTTGGATCATGCCTCTGCATCTATCTATTATTTTAATATTATCATGAGCTTAAAATATCTATATAACCTTTGCTTTATAATTTGTAAAATCTTTTCTATCAAAAATGCCTACAGGTCCTGCAGTAAATTAGCCTTTCCCCATCTCGCAGAAAATCCTCTCGCAGAAAGGCAAGCTTTCGGCAGCTGATCCTCCCATTTCACAGAAAGGCAAGCTGACAGCCTCTGCAATGAAAAAGCCGTAACCATTTCACAGAAAGGCACTTGCCTGCTCTCTCTACACACTAAGACATGAGCTCGAAGCTGACAGGGGCTGCGCATGCTGTCGCACGTACGAGCAAGCATATGTCTGGAAGCTGACAGGTCATCACTGGACAGGCCCTGCGCATGCTCACCTGCATACATCTGTGTGCATACTCCTACCCCCATCCCCCGTCCCACATTCTGCTGCGGAATCCTTCGCGGAGAAAGCACATTTTGTTCTTTTTAACTTTTGAAGGTAAAGGGTTTTAGGTATTGTGTGTAAAGCACGAGATAACTAGTTCAATATAAGCCTTTTAAAAATCACACAGAGGTAAATAGTATACAGTAGTTCCCTTTTAAATAACGTATAAAAAATCTATCCTTTGCTTTGTAATTATAATTAATATAATTATAATTTGTATAAAAAATATATCTAAAACAAACTCTTTTCTATCAAATACATCCCATTTTAAATAATTAAGTACATGTATTTTCAGCTGAGTTAAGGATCCACATTGCAGAAGCATTTCGCTTAACTTTCTAAAGGTGAGAACTGTACCCAGACACACACACAGTGAATGGGAACGCTTCAACAACAAGCTACCAGAAGTGGGGGTTGAACCCACGCGGGCATTTTCCCATTGGATCTTAAGTCCAACACCTTAACCACTCGACCATTCTAATTTTAAGCCATTTTAAGCACTCTTTGCCACTCCATGAAAACTGTGGTCATTTTTCAGCTCCTTCAAAAACAGGTGTTGACCCCTCTCTGGACACGAGAGGCCAGAAGGGGTGACTCCCACTGCTGCGCCCCCAGCTGTGTGCCCTGCGCAAACATTTTGAAGACGCAAGAGCAGGTTCACACATAGGTCTTTTAACATAAGGTCATATCTTCCGGTGGTCAGTGTAAACCGATCTTAAAGATGGACACACACCTGTTTAAAGAGCTCTACTTATTACAAAGATGGCTTTTAAAAAATACAGTTCTTTTCGGTGTATATATGTCAAGATATAATCCTTTGGCCGGACACAGACCCATTACACAGCTGTCCGTTTAAAATGGACCAAAGGGCACACATTTGCTAAAAGAAATCACTGTCCTTATTTTAAAGTCTGCATTTCAAAAATGCCCTGCTCTTTCCTGTATATATAAATAAACGTTTAGCCGGACACCAGTCCATTACGCCACTTGCTGTTAATACCGAAAAAGGAATCCAAATCTTGTTGAAGGACAAAATGGTGCGTCTTCATTATCTTATTAGAACAATGTTTTCTATTTTTTATGGAAAGGACTAAATGAAGTATAATTATTGTTAATACAGACTATTGTCCCGAGAGTCCCAGCATTCAAGATCACGGTACGTCATATTATTGATTATTATACGCTTTTAAAAAAGTATGGCTGAACCCTTAAATTTTATCCTTAGGTCAATATTTCCAAGTTGATTATCCGATCTATTACTCGGAAACTGGTAAGTCCCTTTTTAAAAAATTATATCTGTTTAAAACGAAAGGGGGCTGGGGGTTTAAAATCCAAAATCATCTTAGGTTATCGCTATTTATTATGCTCAGTACCATCTCTCTGGGTGTAGACACGTGAGTGCGCTCATGTGTGTATAATATAAGTTGTAGCAATTTATATTTACTTCTATCTATCTATTTGTCTATGTGTACGATGATTAATGTACAAATTCATATTACTGAAGCAAGCAAAATTAGTTTTTTCAATTACCGAAACAGGTAATTCAATTAAGTTTTATCTCCACCAGGCTGTCTGTTTTTATTTACGTCTTTAGATTTTAAAAAGTTTTTATCCATCTTGGTGTAGGGATTGTGCGTGTGTTTTGTTAAAGAGTACTTTGAATGCAAAGCGTAAGCGAATGTCTGTGTAAAGTGTTTTGGATAGTTACAAATACCATATAATGTGCAAGAGTCTGTCTAGCTATCATAAAAATAGAATTTTTATATTTACATACTTCTATCTAACTGAACCGGGCATGAAAGGGTGTGATGAGGCTTAAAATGTGGAGGGGATTAATTAAGCACATGAACTGTGTGTGTGTGTGTGTGTGCGTGTGTGTGTGTGTATAAGGACGGATGTATAATGGAAAATTTGTCGTGATACATTAATAAATGTTGTAAAAACAAAAATCTATCTATCTATCATATAAATAGATGTTGCAAGCCATTTATTTGCTTATGTTTCGATGCAGTGACATTCAGACAGATCTATTATAAGGCTTCCCGGTGGTGAGAGGGTTACCTTGAAACTAATATCAGATAATTTTGTTTTAGCTGCTGCGTGCACTGGAAGGGGAAATGTTGTTTTAAAGAGCGCTTGCATTTTATTTTCTAGACGATAACCCTTTAGAATCTGAAACAGCTTCTCAAAGGGCTTCCCCTGATCTGTCCCATCGCAGTAAGTGTCATTTTAGGTTTCAGTTTATCGAAGAAACATAGGGTGTATACATAGCTCCAGATTTTGTGAAAAGATGTCTTTAACTGAGAAGGTCAAATTTTATTTCCAGATCCCAGTCCACCAGGTGTTTTAACGTAAGTGCTGGACGGTTCAGAAATTCTATCAATCTACCAAAACTGGAATACCCAGACACCGCGCAAGCACCGCCGCCCTCTGAAAGCAGCTTTCAGCATTCTCCTGTACCCTCTGAACTCAATCTTCGTTCGAGTCTCCTGCATTCTATTCCGCTATCACCGACGCCCTATAATTACAGCTGACGTTCAGCCCTCCTGTGGAACCCTTTGCCGTCAACGCCTTATTCCAACTACGGGCCTCAGCGTAGAATTCGTTATTCACCCCGATATTCCTTTCATCATTACAATGAGCGGAGACACTGAGAAAGACTGAAGCGTGCTCAGGTGGCTGACGTTCTTTGCCGGTTACTGGATTGAATTGTAGAATCAGAGTCTCCTGTGTACAATTCCAGACCCGAAATGAGGTTACATTTCATACATATGCATGCTTTTTACATGGGTCTGACCCAAGATTAAAGGATAGGTTTTATATTACTTTTTTTTTTTTTCATTAAAATAACATTGACTGCAAATTGCTATATTCTGTGTTCATAACTGCAACAGCTGCAGCAATACCGATAGCGAGGGCGATTGTGAGCATCCTGGAGGGGCTAAAGGTAGGAAAGACCGTCCAGTGAAAACCTGAGACTATTAAAAGAGATGTCTGATAACCTTGAATATTCTATAAAGCCCCCTAAAATCCCCGCACCGTCGCAATCTCCTCAAATATTTCAAGCACCATCCCCAGTTACACAACCAGTCAACAATTCTGACATCTATACTAATAAAAGGCAAAGCCCTCACTGACTGACTGACTGACTGACTCATCACTAATTCTCCAACTTCCTGTGTAGGTAGAAGGCTGAAATTTGGCAGGCTCATTCCTTACAGCTTACTTACAAAAGTTAAGCAGGTTTTATTTTGAAATTCTACGCGTAACGGTCATAACTGAATCCTACTTACGTACATATATACAGCCATAGCCTGCAGCTCGGTCGTCGTGTGAGGCGGAGTTGTGTCACCCATCACCACGCTTCCCACGTAGTTGGCTGCCTGCCTATATTGCGACCCCCTTACCCACGCCTCCCACGTAATTGAGTGCCTGCCCATATAAGGCCGTCCGTCACCAGCAATCCAATAGACACGCTGCCGCTACGAGGCGTTTGTCATGCCTAAGACGAATACGATTTTCGTGAGATACAAGTTTAGTGAGAAGACGCAAGGTATAAATGACACTTTTGATCACTTTGTAACAGAGTTAAAATTACTGGTGAAGGATTGTGCTTATGCAAATGAAGATGAGATGGTCAGGGATAGAATAGTGTTTGGCACAAACTCAGCAAAAGTGCGAGAGAAAATTTTAAGTGCCGGGTCTGAGTTAACTTTAAATAAAGCCGTTGACATCGCAAGATCGCACGAGATAGCAAACCTTTGATGCATGTACTCCGAGCGGCTCACGTGAACTGACTGTGAACGCAGTACGCAGACAACAAGCAAAAGCTCCAAAGAGCACTGAACAAAAAACGCATTAAACAATTGAGAAGGCAGCAAAAGAATATGAAGCAAGTGACGCATACAAGCATATTCATAAGTGCAGGTACTGCGGAAACAAAGCATGCGGAGGAAAAAGTCAATGTCCAGCTAAAGGAAGACAGTGTAAAAAATGTGGTAAATTGAACCACTTCGCTAAAATTTGCAGGACTGGGAAAGGTAAACCCGTGCATGCTGTTTATTGATGCAGTAAGAAAGGAACAACCCTCTGAATCTGAACAAGCCTTTGTAGACATATCAATAGGAAAGCAAGGTATAAAGCTTAAGTTTAAATTACGTTCATACACATGCTGCCACTAAATATTTGCAGGCAAATCCACAACTTAATACTGGGAATGCCTGTTAAACATCTTAGATTCACAAGTACCGATTTGGGTAGTGAACACTTCGATGACTGAAACCTGTTATCTTTACAACGGTTGATAAACACTTAAAACTTAAACACAACACATCCTCCAAATATGAACCTGATTGAAAGAAATAATGATAATCAAATCCTTGATGACAGCAACACTCATAACAGTCACAAAACAATTAATACTTTATTTTTAAAATGTTTCCTTTTCTTTTTCATAACTTCTTTAACATACTACTTCTCCGCTGCCAAGTGCGGGTATTTTGCTAGTCATTAATAATTTGCTCCATGTTCTAAATTCTGATGAAATAGTCGTCTTTAATGCTCTGCTGAAGCAATTGAATAATATCTATTCTGAGGCCAGAACGTGTTCAGATCCAGGTCCTTCACAACATCCTAGCGCCCTAGACATGAATGTAAAATCCCCACAACCTTCTATCTCAGGTACAAGTAGATCACCACTTCAACACTTACCTGTGGACAACTTGACTATGTTGACTACGGTCCTGTAATACAACCTTATACCTCAGGTACAAGAAAGGCCCATCTTCAACACTCGCCTGTTGATGACTTAGCAGCGTCGGATAATTCAGCCTTACATCCTCAGACAGGATCCGGAGTGACTAATCCGTCCGGGGCAAACTTGAGTGTTGATGCTAACTCTCCACAGCCATCTACCTCGCATATGGCGAATCCTTCATCTCCAGAGCTGTCAGTAAGCTCCCCTCAACCCTCTACCTCCCCGTTAAATTATTTGTCTATAACTGAGCGTCCAACATTTAACAGTATTGAGATTAGACACCGTTTGAATTTTTCAGAGGCATACAAATGATTCATTTGCTGAAGTTTTTAATCATATACTGTACATGAGACCCTTATTAAATCAAATATTAGACAGTTTTACGAGCACTTTGAATCCTAAGGATCTAGTCCAGCTAGAATTTCAGGCCAATTCTCTCAATCTCAGTGTTTTTTCCCTAACCCCTGCTGGTACACTTTCTGTTGAAGACTTTTTTAACCAAATTTAATTACTTCTCCAGAGTCATGCCACTATTTTAGCCAATTCCAGTCTGATGCTAATCATTCAGGTTGTGAGGGCCCCATCTGGTGGTGGTCTTCATAGGTGTAAAGCATGTACCCTTTTCAATGATATAATCGTGCAAAAGAAATGGAAGCACCTATGGATCTCATTCAACCTGGATGATCAGTGCTGTTTTGCCAGGGGTTTGCTGGCTGTATTAAACGATAGGTACAGAAACAACCAGAAATTGTATGAACAAGAGGCCTGTCAACTGCATGTCAGGGCCGGATTATCACCAGATCAGAAAGTAGCATTTTCAGATGTTGAAAAATTTGAGAGGCTAATGGGTATTAAAATTATTGTCTGGTACCAGGAACAGAACACTAGAGCGCTATTAAAATTTGAAGCGTCCTATGCCAGTAAACCAAAGATGGCGTACTTGTTTTTGCACAATGAGCATTATTATGGTATTTTGAATCAAAAAGGATTTCTGGGATTTGACTATATCTGCAATTTGTGCTACTCGGGATATTCTAACCCTTCACGACATCGCTGCGACCATCACTGTTATGTCTGTTTATCTACAGACTGCTGATGGGTTGACAGTGAGGCTTTTCGATGCCCCGATTTGCAATCGTTTTTGTCGATCAAGGTTTTGCTTCGAGCTCCACAAAAAGCATAAATTTAATGAAAAGACGCCTCGATCTGAAAGCATCTGCAACGTCCTTAAAGTCTGCTCACTGTTACCAGAGATACAGCGTGAAAGCTGAGTCAAAACCTCACAATTGTCACCCCAGACACTGTCGCATTTGTAGAGTTGTAATGAAAGAGTCGGATGAAAATCATCAGCGTTTTATTCATAGCTAACCGCAAAGACCTGCCCATGAAAAGTAAGTGTTTTACGATTTTGAGTGGCATCAAGATGGCGGAACCCACATCCCAAATTACATCCACTGCGTGCATTGGAACGGTAAATCGCGGAGTCGGGCCAGTGAGGACTGCGTAGCAAAGTTCTTCAACAAATATCGATACCCGAAATACCAAGATTACATGTTCATAGCTGACAATTCTAAGAGGTATGACGGCTATTTCTTAATGAAATATCTCGTTGAGAATGGGCAAACTCCATTTGTTACAATTCAGGGATGTAAACTAATGTGTTTTATAGAAAAAGTATAGAACTTCTTACCTATGAAATTGAGCAGTATGCCCAAAGCCCTGGAATTCCAGGCTCAAAAAGGGTACTTTCCCCATTTCTTTAATACCGCTGAAAATCAAAATTACATCGGCCCGTACCCAGATCCTAAATATTACAGTAATCAGCACATGATGAGCAAGGAAAGATAGGAATTTTTGTCTTGGTACGAATCAATTAAAAGCGAAACCTTCAACTTTAGACAAGAAATGGCTTACTATTGCAGAAATGACATTGTTATTTTGAGATCAGCTTGCATAAAATTTAGAGAGGAAGTGCTCAGGATCGGTAATATTGATACTTTTCAGTGTATGACCCTAGCTTCTCTCTGTCTATCCATGTACAGACAAAATTGCATGCCTAATAAATCAATTGGAATAATTCAGTGTGATAATTACAAAAGCACCCACAAAGCTTATTCTAATGCTTCTATTCAGTGGATGATGTTTCTTTCTGAGAAGGAAAAAATAAACATTCGGCATGCCCTGAATCATGGTGAGGTAAAGATGGGGTCATTTTATGTACGCCAAAATTCAGGGTGTACCGACGGGCTTTGAGTTTGCTGGTTGCTTTTATCACGGTTGTCCAAAGTGCTATGTTGCGCAAGCCAAACATCCTCTCATGGTTACGTCTTATGCCAAATTGTTTAAAACGTTTGATGACAAACTGAAGAAATTGTGTGAAAAATTTTATCTGGCAGTTAGGGTGATTTGGGAGCATGAGTGGGAATGCATGAAAAAAAGAGGACTCTGAGCTTTAGGATTTCTTAAAGCGATTTGAGTTTCCTGAACCTATCAACCCTGTGATGCCCTGTATGGAGGCCGCACCAATGCTATCAAATTATATCATAAGGTTCAAGGCGATGAGCAAATTCATTATTACTATTTTACAAGTCTGTACCCTTATGTCAACAAAACAAAGACCTACCCGATTGGACATCCAACCTTTGTTTTTGAGGAGTTTGGCGATCTTAAGCATTACTTCGGGCTCATTAAAATCACCATGCTATCCCTTCGCAATTTGTATTTTCTGGTCCTCCCTTTAAGAATTTGCGGTAAAATGATGTTCACTCTGTGCCATATGTGTGCAGAAACCCAGACATCAACCAGCCTTTGCCGTCACAATGATCGGGAAAGGTCTTTAACAGGAACCTGGTGCAGCGTTGAAATACTAAAGGCCTTAGGTAAAGGGTACAGAGTTTTAAAAATTCATGAGATATGGCATTACAACCAGAGCACCGCAGATTTATTTTCCGATTCCATCAAAATTAATCTGAAAGGCAAACAGGATGCCTCTGGTTGGCCATCGTGGGCATAGGACGAGGCGTCCCGCAAGCGCTATGTTGATAGTAGTAAAGGTGCGTCACTATTATACATCATAAAATTTTGACAGGTGAATGTCCCGCCCCCTGGCATTTCTAGTATCCACCCTATGCCACCTGGTTAATAGGTCGTTTCCCCAGCGCTCTGGCCTCTGTCCGTTGTTGGGGCAATGTTTGACTGGCATTGGACCTTTTGTCAGTCGTGCGTAAGGAAGAATGGTCAGCCGATCTTGGCCTTGGTGCTAAAAACAGGGTGATCGGCTTTGTGAGCCGAGACGGACCTTCGGGAAGCTGTAAGGTGTCAAAAGGTAAGTCAGCAATTGGGGACGAGCAAAGTATCCTGCTCCCTGGCTGTGTACAGAGCCAGTGTGTGTACAGAGAGTACAGAGAGCATGAATTTCAGACCCAGCGAGAGGATGTACAAGAAGGTTTTAGAGAGAATCTATTACACAGTCAAGGAAACCTGGCTGTACGGCCCAAACACACCATGGGCACCCCGTTACCTCGCCCACCTTGCAAAAACCATACCCTTTATAAAGCAAAGCATATAGTAGATGATACCAAGGTGTGTTAAAACAATAGCTTT
>JANRMT010062856.1:33939781-33952129 GCA_026402145.1 Polypterus bichir lapradei
CAAAGCATATAGTAGATGATACCAAGGTGTGTTAAAACAATAGCTTTCAGAGAGGATGTGCAAGAAAGTTTTAGAGAGAATCTATTACACACCCAAGGAAAAAACCTGGCTGTACAGCCCAAACACACCATGGGCACCCCATTACCTCGCCCACCTTGCAAAAACCATGCCCTTTAAAAAGTAAATTATAAAGCAGTAGATACCAAATTGTCTTAAAACATCAAGTTTTATTGAATGATTCAAAGAAAGATACCAAAAGTGTCTTAAAAATAACAAGTTTTATTGAAGCAAAATTCCAAACATTGCAAAATAAGGCATGGTCTTGACTTTCAGAGTTATACATTGTTTGTTATACATTAAAATTGTTTAAAAGTATGAACAAAAGCATCAGAAACAGCAGTAAAATTTTCACACAAGCTTATTTGTATACAGATTAGCAATTCACTTGAAAAGAAACAAAAACACAAGAAATGTATACATTTATGAGAATACAAATCAAATTGCAAACCAGGTCCAAACTCATCAGTGAGTCGGTAATACACCTAAAATAAAATGTTTAAGCCAGCACATACTTTATACTGTATATTTGTATTTCACTAAATTATGCAAGCCTATTTTCTCTGTTTGGAACAGAGCCAACCACATAAAGCTGGTCTTCACAGGCTGAATCAGTTGTGCGTGAGCATCAATGGGTATCTCTCCCAGTTCAAATTCAGCTATAATATCTTCCACATCATTCTTGATAGCTTTACGAAAACAAGGGAGATTATACATTTTTAACAAAGCATGCACACAGGACACAAGTCTATCCTTTCTAGCCCTTTGGAGCATAAATAAGCTATGTTTATATTCAATAAATGATTTAGAGAACCAAATATTACAAATGTGTCCATCTGGTATCAATTTCTTCTTTTGACATTCAGCACATTTTTCCTCTAAATGTTCAACAGAGCTAAACACATAAGCCCAGACGACTGAGCGACCAATTATGGTCATAATGAATCTTTTTCTAGCAGATATAATATAAGGAGAAAACCTTCTAGAGGTTGTATTATGTGTCAGGCTGAGACCTGGTTTTCCTCTTTCTAGGTGCCGAGTCTTGGTTCCTCTGACAACAAAAACAAAACAAAATACAACAGTTAGTCAACAGAAAATATAACACAAACAGGTCTTGTTTGGCATGGATAATGCATTTTGTTTAGGTTTCCGTAAATCGATGTTGGCTTTAAAAAATAACTGTAATGGTGATTAGAGACAAGTTCAAAAGCTACTGTCCGAATCTTGGGCTTTGTTGCACCGTGCATCTTTTGTATAAGCTGAAAAGTGTTTACTACAGCTACAAACTGCTTCAGACAGTTGAGAATATGAATTTTTGTCGGTTTCACAATTCTTAATCCACAAAAGGGTTTAACCATAGAAAACACCGTTTGTATTAATCTTTTAATACTGATCTGTTGACAGATGCTGGAAACACAAGGGTGCATTTCCTCAGAATCAGATTCTAGTTAAAGACAAGTGTGCCCATCCTGAGATTCGTCACCCAAACGGCATGCTAAACAAGACCCCGTTAATACATCTCTTACATAGGTACTGACCACGTAAGCTACAACAGACTTTACAAAATGCTTCATTAAAATCAATCCAGCTCTGTGACTGCGATGGCTGACAAGTGTTTGGGAAATTAAACACAGGTCTTGAGACTTCAGACTTGAAGTTGAACAATCTTTTACAACATGTTTAAAGACCTCACAGGCCATCTTAAAGTCACTCTAATATGGGAAAAAAGAAAAGTTATATTCCCACACGGAAAATGCATATTCCTAATGGGCTATCAGTACAACATAAAAGAATTCTGGACAATATTTCAGAAGCCAACTGGATAGCTTTCTCAACAGAATCGTCATTATTGTTGGAGCAGATATAAGCCACACGTCTTAAAAGGCACAAAAATGTATCACGTGTCCTTACAGGAATGGTATTCCCTATTGATCTATAGATACATTTAGTCACGCATGAAATAGCCCTTATGGTTTTTCTCTGAAAAAAGGAAACGCTTCACTAAGCCAGGCATTCTTTCAGCAAGACTTTCAATGTCACAAATTAATTCTTTAACATCTTTCTTTTTATCAATAAGACCTGACAAAGTTGCTGAAAGTACTTCTTTCGCGTAATATTTGGGCTCCCCACATGCAATCTGTCAAGTTAAAATAAAATAAAATGAAAACCTATTTTGTACCGCCATGCAAATAGACTTAATAGAAATTTCTTAAAGTCCAGACTCACTATGTCAAAGGTTGTGAAATCTAGGTCAGGTGTGTCAGTCTTTTTCTCAGCAAAGGTCGTGCTGCATCCAGCAAGTGCTTCAGTCTTTTTCACGGACTGGCGAGTTTCTCTTTTTGACATCTCCTTTAAAGAAAAAGTAAAATAGGCGTGAAAGCCAAGAAAAGCAATACATCTGTGAAAGCCAAGAACCTTTTTAAAAAGGCACACATTCAAAATTACCTGTTTAGATTTATCTGGTTCAGGTTCATGTTCTACAGACTAGTATTCTTCTAAAATTATGACACCGACCTCTGCTTTAGCGGTAGGTTTTGTTGTTGCAGAATCCATGTCTTGCTTCTTTCTAGTAAAAGAAAATAGATAATGGTGTGTCTCCGCGATGGACCAGCGAGAACCCTCGACTGGCCAAGCGACACAGGTAAGCTGGGGTCAGCAAGCTTCGATGCCATGATGGACCAGCGAGAATGCTCAACTGGCCAAGCGACACATGGACACGGGTAAGCTGCTGGGCAGCAAGCTCTGGGGTCAGCAAGCTTCGATGCCACAACGTTCAAGCTAGAACGCTCGACTGGCCAAGCGACAAAGGGACTATGGTTAGCGTAGCCAGTTAAAACCTTGCAAAGTGGCGGACTTAGCCAGCCTACTTCAGCTTGGTCAAAAGAATTGTTAGCTGTAAAACAAGCGTTGGTGTCTTCTTTCTGACTTTGATAGCGATGGACTCAGCCAGCCTTCTAGGTCTCGGTCATAAGGAAATGGCCACCCGCGCTTACCACAACATATCCAATTCTTGTTATTTAGGAGGCCCAGGGCTTTGGGTCCAAAAGCCCCTCTTTAAATATGCTTTTGGGCGAAGCTCTCAGGCCAATCAAAACGTTTTAAGATAAGATTTTTTTAGATAACCCGCCAACATATTTTTAACCAATCAACAAACACATGCCTCATGTTAAGCTATCCAATGGAATTACACCACGCTGGTTCGGGCATGCACTGACAGCATCGCGTGCTTCCCATGTTCATAACAACAATCAGGATACAGACAGGGTGGCGGGGATGTGAAAAGTCTATGGGTGAAAGACAGCATGGCGCTACTGTCAAAAATGTATGAACTGTTATGTCAATGAAAAAATGTATTAACATATGAATTAAACAGTAACAGGCAAAAATATCGTAACACATACAATGGTGGCGCGGGTATTCGGGCGGTCATTTTTCTAAGCCAGCAGATTTCACTTCACGTCAGACATGTACTTTTAAAATCAGTTAAAAAGAAAAAAGCCCTTTTAAATCAGAAAGGAGGGTTTCTCGGAGCCCTAGTAAGCGCAGCCATTCCTTTCATTACTAGTTTAATAGATTCGAGTGTATAAATATGGAATACACACGCAAGATGTACCTGGTACCTCAACAACAAACGGCTCAATTGCAACAGAAAGCCCCGGCTTCCAGTGACCTTTTAAGTGCTACGGAAAGTGAACTGGATAAACAAATGAAATTCATACTTGAATGCGGTAACTTGAGCACCAATGCAAAAGTAAAACTTTATGCGAACATCTTGTGAAAAAAGCAGATAAAGAAACTGGGGCTCCGACGCTATTGCTGCCTGTAGAGAGCAATGGGGAACCACAGGGTGAGATCAAAGAGGTTCCTAGTACCCCAGAAGATCGGGTGTATGATGAGATTTTGAAAAGTCAGGATAAATCAAAGAAATTTACCAAACTTATTTTACAGAAAATGTCGCAAAACACGAATACAACCTACTGGAATGGCTTGGGAGAGTTTGTGTTTCGTGGAGAACCATTAGCCGGTACGAATATGGTCGATCTAATGTGGAACTTGACTGCCCGTCACAACATACCGTCCTATCAGAGACCTAGGGGGTGGAAATAATTTGTCAAAGCCATGGCTGTTTGAACATTCCGGCATCTGCCGTGCCGAATGCCGACACGAGAGAACATCTGGAGAGCTTCAAACCTTCTGCCCCGGACAGGGTTGCTGCCGCTGCTTCCGCTATACCTGTTGGCAAGAAAACCAAATCTCGCAAAAAGAATGAATGGACTCCTTATTGAAATGTAATTATATTTTTGTTTAAATAAAATAATACATTTGATTACACAGTCTGCCTATCTTTATTAAGATAATTACAGGTCATAGAACTTTGCATACAGGGGTGATCCTGAAAACCTCTAGAAGTGTTCTTAGACAAGCTGCTGACAAATTTTTGAACCATATAATCGTTCTTGGTGACTTCATTAAAATACAGGTTCATGACATCTTTATAAGAGCGTCCTTTCCCTCTGTAATAGAGGAAAAAAATACAGTGTTGGCCGCTGACGGTGGAAAACCTGCTTTAAAGCTGTCGGGTATGGTGAATAATTTCTTTACAGTTTCTGTTTAAAAAGCTGTATATTTCCAAAGGAAAATAGATAAAGTCTGGTGGGGCGCCGTAGGAATCGAAAAAGTCTCCAGTTCCGTCTTCTCTGAGACGTAGCACCAACCAGTGTTCTCCGGGTTAATTATGACAGTGAGAATTGACGATGATCATGGCTGGAAGATCCGTGAGTATTTTTTCAGGCAGTTCGTCACATGCCAATACTCCGTAAAACAGATTTTCTGTGTACGGATTACAGGACATGAGTTTGTTGATCTACAGGGTGTTCATGCTTTTTAGTAATTATAAAGTATATTTCTTCTCTGGTTTATTTCAATAATGTTGTCAAAGACCGCATAGACTATTAGATTCACAGTATGGGGTAGGAGCTGCTGAAAACAAATTTCAAATCTCATGTTCCCGGTTTTCACCTATGAGAAATGGTCTCTGCATTCTTGATCAGGTGTCAAATCAAAGGCAAACAGGGTGTAGCCCCGGGAAAAGTCAGTACAGCTGATGGCTAGAGGCAGGTCTTTCAAATGCTTTCCGGAGGCCAATACAAGTTTGTAATATTCTCGAGTTGTGTTGTCATTAGCAAAATTGGGCTGAAATGGCTTGGCAGGAATCTGCTCTCCTTCCAAACACAAGGCCAGGAACTCCACATTTTTATGCTTGAAATTGAAGGGGTTTCTGGCGTAATCCCCTGAAAAGGCATCATCATCCACCATGCCTATGACCACGTACTTGGGCAGCTGACCCAAGAACAGGTTCTCCTGATTGCACACTCGTATCCCGGCCAGCATACTGAGAACTTTCACTCTTTCCACGGGGTACTTGGCATTGGCGAACGTGAGAGCGTGGACGTGCCCTAATTTCACCGCCGCTGAAACTTTAACTTTCTTAACAAAAAGAACGGCGGACAAAATGTTTACTGTAGCTGCATTTTCCCAAAATTACCAAAGTTCTGCAGCTTCAACTCAAAAAATAGGATTCAACAAAAGCCTGACGTGCAGAAATGATTCCACAGACAAAATATCTTCATTTTTAAAAGTTTAGTTTGTTTCAAAATAAACAAGTTCACACAAAAAGAAAAATTAAAATAGCAAAAAAAAAAAAAAAAAAATTCTTGTTAAGAAAAGTTCAGTTCTAAGCTTAATCTTGTTACATCTCAAATCATTACTATTTACTTAACATTTCTAAGCTATTTCAAAACGTTTCAGAACCATTTCTAAACGGTCAGAAAACTGTATGCTTATCCCATTTCTAACTTGAAAATGGGTCTTTCAAGTCCCTCTTTACTGGGACTTGTTCTTACCACAACTAAGCTTATTATCACACTGTTTCTCAGTTATAGTAAGAAGGTTCTATCTCTTGCTAACTTATAGGGGGAAAAGACTATACCATAAGTTATAATTATGAAAGAAATGTATATCCTATTCAAATTAAGCAAACATTAATATGAGTTTAACTCAAAACTTTAACTTTCTAAGATTGGCTCTTACTTTTACTTTGTAATGCTCGGCATCTCTGGACATCAGACAGAATTCATTTTTGCTCCGCGCCATTTTAATTCTGACGTCCACATTGTTTAGAATTAATTTTTCTTGAAAAAATAGGTCGGAATGAATATGTCCAAGGAGTTCTACTGTTTTACCCTGGGATGTATAACCATTTCTTTTTTGGAATCCCTCATTCAGACCATCCAAGGCCGTGTTTTCATGTTCGTTGGCTGTGTCTTTGTAAAAAAGACCTGCCGTAAATTGAGAATTGAGATTTTGATTGCTGTAATTTAGCAGTCCCTCGAAAATGGCCCTGTATGGGTAAAGGCTGGAACTCTGTGATATTAAGCGATCTCCCAGAGTTACATCCACTTGTGAAAATAAACCGGCTATCGGATAATTAACAAAGGCTACCTTGGCCACAGGTGCAGGATTAGTTCCATCGGCCTTGACGATATTGCATCTGACATGTAGAAGCATGTTATTCAATAAAAGTAGTCTTCTCTGTTCCCAGTAATCAGAAACTCTAGTGGCGCAACTATAGATAGAGCTGAGAGAGGAGGTACCTCGACATAGATGCCTTTTTCTATGCTAGTCTGAGTATAGGGCACTGTAAACAAGTCCAGTTCGGATTTCACATACTCTTGAGACATTCGATGAACGAAAGACATCTTGAGTTAAAAAATGTTTTTCGATTTCTTTTTACTGCAGGAGCCGGACTTATTCTTGTGGCAGAGAGAAGAAAATGATGTAAAAGCTGAATGGCGCGTCTTTTTGATGACCGCTCCTGTGCGTAAACCGTGGGGTCTCTTACGCTTAGTTTTCCTCATTGCCATTAGCCCCGATCACCCTTGATTTTCTTCGCTTCATCAAGTCATAGCTCCGGACATGGCCCCAGCCACCACGTCTTTGACAATATTCTTAGCGGCTGATTTAATATGTGGTTTGACAATTTCGAATCCTCTTTTCAAGAGAAGCAAAGCTTTTCTAAACAGACCGCGAAATATCCTGCCGATCCCAGAACCATACATCACGGGGGCCCCAGAGAACCTGGGGAGGCCGTTGCCCACTTGGGATTCATAATAATGCATGTAAGGGCTAGGGTCCTGGTAAGATCTCATCTCTGTATTAGTCGTGCATACATCAGTTAGAGGGTCTGAAATGTAACTTGACTATGACCTCACCAAACTGAAATGGAACCGCTTTGTTATGATCCGTCTTTATTTTAATTGTCAAAATATCAAACTGAGTCTTGCTGACCGGAGTGTAGTGCGGCTTGTCATAGGTGATTGTTGTAATCTTATTCATCTCATCCTCAATATGTACGCATCTCAAGAGAGGGATGTAGCTGTCTCCGACTCTTTGGTGAGACACAATGTCGCTGTAGACATACAAGGTGTAAAACCCCGTTCTGATATCCTGGGGATAAGGAGCCTCATTCACAAGTTCTATGGTCATGTCCAAATGAGCTCCTATAATCATCCCCAACTGCCCCCTAACAAGAAGATTTTCATCCTTCGCAGAGTTTACGACGTAGGATCTTCGCTCCAGAGCGATGTAGCAGAATCTCATTGTGTTTTCCGGTATCGTAGTGACTGCTGAACCAGCCTCGGTGGCTTTTGGTTCTTTCGTCACAACGTCATTCATCTTGGATGTAACTTTCTCAACGCTAAAGTAATAGCCTGCAGGAATAGTATAAAATCTGGTTATTCGCGGGGACACAACGATAAAGTCATTATCCGGTTTGTCTAGGGTATTCCAGGTGTGCAGATACTGAATTTTGCACAATCGAACTTCCCAGAGGCCCTGTAGTTCGATTGGGGTGGCTAATTTGATGGTAAAATTGGCAATGATATTATTAGGGAAAACATCCCTGGAAGAATTGCTGGGAAGAAAAACGTAAAAGCTTTTTCTCTCCATTGTAAACACGCAGTTAATGAAATACTATTTTTGAATCTCAGTATTTAACGTCTTGCGTGTAGCTTTCAGGGATTCAACTTTTCGGGCCATCCGAGCCATTTCACCAAAATATGTTTTTTTCTATTGATATTTTTTTTTGCCAAAATTTTTTCAGTCCTGAAGATGTCTGTACCTCGAATCTTTTGTAACTCCGCGTCATAAAAGGACCCTATGATTTCTTTGCTGTCATAATGTTTGAGCTTGTAGACAGGCGGAGCCCCCTGGACTAGTTCAGAAAGGGTAAATACCTCGTCTGAAAATGTTTGTTCATATCCCTTTGTAAAAGGATTCCGGGATTTCGACAATCTCACCGTATCACCGACTTTGAATTTATATTTTGGGGTTCTTTTCGGTTTAGTTAAGTCGTATAATGTTTTAAAGACTTTCCAAGAATTGGAGCTATTCACATTGGCAGGGGCCATTTTTATGCCTCGGTAATAGCTCAGATTATAAGATTTCACTAAATCCTGTAGCACTTGTAGATAGGACCGGGTATTGCAGGAGCTGAAATAACACCACATTTTGGTGTTCAGAGTTCGGTTGAATCTCTCAACCACCGAACCCTTTAATTCACTAGCGGTGGTAAAATGTTTTATCCCGTGTTTATTTAGCAAGCTTTGAAATTCTTGACTGAGAAACTCTTTACCGCTATCGGTCTGAAGTTTGACATGAATTCTACCTTCCTCCAAAATTTCTCGAAAAGCCCTCGTTACTTTTTGACCCAGGCATATTTAGAAAGAATATCTATACAAGTCAATGAATTCTTGTAACCTTGGTTATAGTTGGCCAGGTCTGTCCTGTCCGCAAGATCGATCTGCCATTGCCTGTCTATATTGGATACATACACCTTATTCCTTTTAAAATGGATTCTGGCCAGTTTATGTATTGTGTAGGTGTATTGCCCCGATAACCACTCTGACACCTCTTGGTCCCCAATATTATGACCCTATTACAAGAGAGCTCTTTTCAAGGATTCTTTACCCCCCGAAGGATCCCGCGTTTTCAGAGTTATAATATGATTTTACCAAGACCTGCTTCATCGCCGGTGATAAAACAGACACTGACACAACTTATCAACTTAGAAAACATTTATTTAGTAGTCTGAGTTGTTCAGACTGGCATGGCATCAGGTTCAGAATTACAAAAAAGTTCTGCCACATCAGCATATTCAAGGTCATATTCACCCCAGGGGTTCTTACAATTCTTATGATCAAGGTTACGCTTACAAAACTCATGTGCAATACGGCGGGTTACAGAGTAGGAGTGTTCATCCATTTCATAAAATGACTGCATTATAGCATCATGAATACAGTAGGTATTTTGAAGCTCATCAACAGTCTTTTTAATTACCACATGTGTTTTGTGAAAAGGTAGTAAAATGTTATAATACCCCAGAACTTTCACAGATAGTCGTTTCAACCAAGGCTTGCAGAAAATCTTCAGAATCTTCTGAAAGAGTCCTACGTGGTATGCGCAGGTTCACTGAGGCAGGAATGTCTTGTCTGGCAGGGATGGTCTATCTCACAGCCTTGACATTCTTTTTTCTGGTCGCGGTAGACAATAATGTCCAGCAGAGATGTCAACAGCCCTTTAACAAGTTGCCAGACCTTTTTCCAGGTTTTAGGCAGCACACCATCAGGACAATCCATATCTGTCTCAGAAACTCCGATCGACATCGGTTCCTGTGGACTTGTCTGTTCACCCACGGCTGTCCTGGAGCTAGGTAAAAGGTATCCGTCTGAACACCATTAACAGAGATGGGGGTAGACAGCACTAGTCCTGGAGACTGGAATAGAGTGTCTGCCTCAAAGTCACTCGACCAGAGACTGTAATCAGGCCATACACTAAAAAACAGCGGGTCTTGGTTGTCCTGAATGCAGTTGATCTCGACATCCCTGTCCGAGTTATAGAGTTGGTAATATTCAGGCTTTGGAGCCTCAGGCGGGACCCCTGAGGTTGTTATGCCAACAGCCGTCATTTCAGAGTCTGTAGCAGCCAATATGTGAAGAGTTTTAAAAGCTTCAACAAGTTCTGAAATTGCAGGGTCCTCGATCTGGACCCGGTTAATAATAGGCTGAGTATTATTGTAGAAGGGAGGGGCGTGGCATAGAATAAAGGTGGGGTTTCCATTTCGTCATTGCTCGATTCTTTCAATGTTTCAGACAACTTAGTCCATTATTCGTCCGCCACTTCAGCTTTCAGAAATTCATGCATTGAATACTAAAGGAGACAGGTAGTTTTCCTTTTTGTCATCGCCTGATTCTGCCCGTGTTTCGCACGATTTAGTCCAGTCTTTGTCTGCCGCTTCAGCTTCAAGAAACTCAGGCAACAAATGTCTTTTAACCCCTTTCAAACGGGCATTCAAATAGACACTGCGGATCCGACGCTTCACTGGAGCATTGGTAATAGATTTCATTTCTTCACAGTCTTTAGAGCTGAAGAAGATGAACTGCTTTGTTTATACACAACTTTCAGAAGGGAGGGGCTTATTTGAACATGTTCTTTTCACCTGTCAGTGGTGGGCAATTCATGTCTGGACATGTCGATCAGGCCTTGGGATCATGGCAAGGTTGTTGTTTTGATATAAAGGGCCTTGGGAGAAGGGGCAGGGAGGTGGGGTGCCAGCCAACAAACAGGTGTTGACAGACCGGGGACAATGCAGAGGCAGCATCCGTCAAGCTGTTCTTGACACAAAGCCTGGCCAATCAGGCGGGTGGGGATGGATTAAGGTAGGCCCGACACCCATCAAACTGCTCTTGACACAATGCCTAGCCAATCAGGTGGAGGGGGTGGGATTAAGCCAGGACATACACATATCGAAATGCTCTTGACACAATGTTTCCTTTTAGGGATAACAGCTCCCTAGTTCGAATAAGTTCTTTTGTAATTGCGGCGTATCTGAAAACTATATAGATATGATATTAAAAGGCGATACCTCTCCCATAGTGATATGGCGGTAAAAATCACATAAGAGAAAATAACTTAGCTTTCTTTACTGACGATTTACACAGCATTACAGACGGGAAGCCATAATAGCAAGACAATACCAAGGTGGGATCTTGATCTATACAGTCTGCCATTTTTCGTCACTGCGCTGGAAGGCTTTTCAGGACGGATGACGATATCGCCCATCCGTCCATCGGCTTCAAAGTGTTTGGCTGCTGTCCAAGCCTTTTATACTAGTTCCTCCACATGCAGGCCCCCATGTCAGCAAAGAGTCCATTTCCAAACAAGGAAAGAAGATCCCGTGCTCACTTCCAACAGAGGACAAAATAGCATACTTCTGTCTTTAGGCTGACTACACATTCTTCAAGCTGTCTCCATCCATCTTGTCCTATGCTTGGCTAAGCACTTCTAAATGCTTTTGGCCTGGTCTGTACATGTGAATGGATTTATAAAATTATTTCTTGTACACGGTGCAGTGACATTAAACTTATATTCTTACTACACACAAAGCCTAGCCAATCAGGTGGAGGGGTGGGATTAAGGTGGGGGTCTGGGCGGGGTTAGGGAGGGGACAGGTTGTAATTCACCAATCAACCGACAGGGGGCATGCACATAATTTAAACCCACCAATCAGAGGAAAGAGAGCTTGGCCATCAAGTCATCTTTGCATCATCTTTGCTTGACATTATGACAGAATGACCCAGGCTTAATACTACTAGCCAGATATTAACTTATTGATCTACTTAAAATTGGTCACCTTTTTCTGAGCCACAGACCCACTGTTCCATACTCTGATAATCCACTTTAAATCTGATGCATTTCAAAAGTGAATGTGGCCAATGGCAGTTGCAAAAAACAATGGTGATAGGGGCATCCTTCTCAAGTGTCACATTCTAGAGTGAAGTAGTTTGAGATAATGTTGTTAATACAGACAGAGGTTTCTGGACTAGTATAAAGTAGTGTTATCCACGCAAATATATTTGGGCCAAACATTAATTTATGCAATGTAAGTGAATAAATAGTCCCATTCAACCATGTCAAATGCTTTTTCTGCATGCAAAGGTAATAAGACCTCTGGTTTGTTAGATTTTATAGGTGAGTATATTACACTAAACAAATGCCGAATTTTAAAAGCTAAGTGTCTGCCTTTAATAAACCCAGTTAGGTCTTGTGATATTACAGAAGTAATAAAAATAATACGTTTTATTTATACAAGGTGCCTTTCTGAGAACTCAAGGACACCGAATAAATAAATAAATAAATAAATAAATAAATAAATAAATAAATAAATAAATAAAT
>JANRMT010062856.1:33952139-34011759 GCA_026402145.1 Polypterus bichir lapradei
AAATTAAATTAAATAAAAAGACACATTATAAACAACTTAAAACATCAGAAATAAAACAGAAGATATAAAAATTAAAGCCAAACAAAGTCATTGTAATCATGAAGAAAAAGCCATTTTAAACAGATGCGTTTTAAGTTTACATTTGAAGGTTGAAAATTATTTGATATTTCTAAGCTCACTAGGTAATGAATTCCAGAGCTTGGAAGCAGAACAGCTGAATGCTCTGCTCCCCATGGAGGTTAGATGGGCGAGAGGGATGGTCAGGTGGATGGAAAAAGAGGATCTAAGGTTACAGGAGGGAATGGCAGCACGAACAAGGTCAAACAGATATGGAGGGGTGAGGTTATGAATGACCTTAAATGTTAATCGCAGAATTTTAAAATCAATTTGAAACTTAATCGGGAGCCAATGAAGCTGCTGCAAGACCGGAGTAATATGGTGAATAGATGAGGTTCAAGTAACGTTGCAAGCAGCAGAATTCTAGACTAGCTGAAGCTTATGAAGAGATTTACTAGAGAGACCAAAGAGGAGTGAATTGCAGTAGTCCAGACGAGAAGCAACAAGACTGTGAACAAGAATGGCAGTGGTATGGGCAGTGAGGGAGGGGCGGATGCGATTAATATTACGCAGGTGGAAGTAAGCAGACCGGGTGATGTTATCAATGTGAGATTGGAAAGATAGAGTACTGTCAAGGATGACACCCAGACTCTTAACCTGAGGTGATGGGGAAACAACAGAGTTATCAATCACAAGAGAAAGATTATCGTCTTTGGATAATGATGATTTTGAGCCAATGAGGAGAACCTCAGTTTTGTCACCGTTTAATTTAAGAAAATTTGAAGGAAACCAGGATTTAATTTCAGCAATACAGTCAATAAACGAAGATAGTGGAAAGGAAGAGGTGGGTTTACTATCAAGGTAGAACTGGGTGTCATCAGCATAACAATGAAAATTAATGTTATGTTTACGAAAGATATTGCCAAGCAGAAGAAGGTAAATAATAAAAAGAAGAGGCCCCAGGACAGAGGCCTGGGGCACAGTTGAAGTAACAGCAGTGGGTTGGGATGTGAAAGTTTTAAGCTGAATGAACTGAGTCTGGCCTGAGAGGTAGGATCTGAACCAATCAAGTGGAGTGTGGGTAATTCCATTCTATTAAGGAGAATGGTATGACAAATAGTATCAAAGGCTGCACTCAGATCAAGAAGGATAAGAATAGTAATTAAACCAGAGTCGGCAGCCATAAGATGTGCCGTTTCTGTACTGTGAAGGGGGTGAAAACCAGACTGGAACTTTTCATATAGATTATTATGAGATAAGTGGGAGTGAAGTTGGATTGCTACTATTTTTTAAAGAATTTTGGAGATAAAGGGAAAATTAGAAATAGGGTGAAAATTATTGAAGTTAGTAGGATCAGCACCAGGTTTTTCTAAATATTGGGGTTATTGCAGCAGCTTTAAAAGATGTAGGAACAGTACCTGTAGTGAGAGAAGAGTGACTTATGGCAGAAATAAGAGGCGTAAACCAGGGGGCAGAAAAAGAAACAGATCTGGTTTTTAGCGGAGCAAGATAATTAAGAATATGATTGAGACCAGTGTTATAATATGAGACCAATTATTTGAGAGTGGATAAATTATAAATGTCCATTTGATAATCAATTCTAGAAGACAAAGAATTCAAGCTAATATTCTTAATCATACGTAAAGATATGAGACGGGAGAGCTTAGTAATAGAAAAAGTAGGTTTAGCATTAAATGAAAGGAGAAAATGATCAGTTATAGTGAGTTCATCTGCTGTAAGATCGAGAGGGACGACACCAGAGCAACAGATCAGGTCCAAGATATGTCCTTTATAATGGGTGGGAACATCAGTATACTGCTGGTATCCAAAACTCTCCAGGCAAGATAAAAACTCTCTAGTGAGAGGGATATTGATATTGTCCAGATGTATATTAAAATCCCCCAACAGAATTATATTTTGAAGTAATCTATACTAATAAAAGGCAAAGCCCTGACTGACTCACTCACTCACTCACTCACTCACTCACTCATCACTAATTCTTCAACTTCCCGTGTAGGTAGAAGGCTGAAATTTGGCAGGCTCATTCCTTACAGCTTACTTACAAAAGTTAAGCAGGTTTCATTTCGAAACTCTACACATAACGGTCATAACTGGAATCTACTTACGTACATATATACGGCCATAGCCAGCAGCTGGGTTGCAGTGTGAGGTGGAATTGCGCCCCCCATCATCATGCCTCCCACGTAATTGAGTGCCTGCCCATATAAGGCCGTCCGTCAGCAGCAATCCAAATGACACGCTGCCGCTAAATATTCGCGGGTGAAGGACTGTGCTTATGCAAACGAAGATGAGATGGTCAGGGATAGACTAGTGTTTGGCACAAACTCAGTGAAAGTGCGAGAGAAACTTTTAAGTGCCGAGTCTTCGCTAACATTAAATAAAGCTGTGGAAATCGCAAGATCGCACAAGATAGCACAAGCACAGCTGAGAACCTTCGATGCATGTACTCCGAGCGGCTCACATAAACTGACTGTGAATGCAGTACGCAGAGAACAAGCAAGAGTTCCAAAGAGCGCTGAACAAAAAATGCATTACACAATTGAGAAGGCAGCAAAAGAATATGAAGCGAGTGACGCATACACGCATATTCATAAGTGCAGCTACTGTGGAAACAAAGCACACGGTGGAAAAAGTCAATGTCCAGCTAAAGGAAGACAGTGTAAAAAATGTGGTAAATTGAACCACTTCGCTATAGTTTGCAGGACTGGGAAAGGTAAACCCGTGCATGCAGTGTGTGATGTCTCAGATGAAGAGGAAGACGAGCTGTTTATTGATGCAGTAAGAGAGGAACAACCCTCTGAAGCTGAACAAGCCTTTTAGGACATATCAATAGGAAAGCACGGTGTAAAGCTTAAGTTTAAATTAAGTTCATAGACACACTGCCACTGGCATTTGTCATGCCTAAGACGAATATAATATTCGCCAAATACAAGTTTAATGAGAGGACGCAGGGTATAAACAAGACTTTCGATCACTTTGTGACGGAGTAAAAATTGCTGGCGACTGACGCATACACGCATATTCATAAGTTCACCTACTGTGGAAACAAACCACACGGTGGAAAAGTCAATGTCCAGCTAAAGGAAGACAGTGTAAAAAATGTGGTAAATTGAACAAATTCGCTAAAGTTTGCAGGACTGGGAAAGGTAAACCCGTGCATGCAGTGTGTGATGTCTCAGATAAAGAGGAAGACGAGCTGTTTATTGATGCAGTAAGAAAGGAACAGCCCTCTGTAGCTGAACAAGCCTTTGTAGACATATCAATAGGAAAGCAAGGTGTAAAGCTTAAGTTTAAATTACGTTCATAGACACGCTGCCACTAAATATTCGCAGGCAAATCCACAACTTAATACCGGGAATGCCTGTTAAACATCTTAGATTCACGAGTACCGATTTGGGTAGTGATCACTTCGATGAATGAAACCTGTTATCTTTACAACGGTTGACAACGAAGATGAGATGGTCAGGGATAGACTAGACAAACACGGAATGTAACTTGAACACAACACATCCTCCAAATACGAACCTAATTGAAACAAATAATGATAATCAAATCCTTGATGACAGCAACACTCATAACAGTCACAAAACAATTACATTGACAATCATGTTACATTATTTTTAAAATGTTTCCTTTTCTTTTTCATAACTTCTTTAACACACTACTTCTCCGCTGTGAAGTGTGGGTATTTTGCTAGTTGTAGATAAATGGGTAAGAAAAGTAGCAAGATCATTCAAAAAATCATTGTTTGATTTGGGGGCGGGTTAGATAGTTGCAATAATGGTAAAGTAAACACTTTCTCAATCCTTTTAGATAGAACTTTGGAGAGTATCTTAAAATTATTTATTCAGAAGTGAAATTGGTCTATATGATGCACATGGGTAGCCATATTAGAGCCTGCCACTTTCACACTTTGGAGTGAGTTTGTAGCATCCAGTAATTCTAAGTGTCAGAGGTTTGTCCAGTTCCTCTGCCCTAATAGTATCTAGCTGTGGTATTTATAATGCATCAAAAAGTCATTAGATTGTGTCTTATCATCTTTAACAGAGTAGAATATAAGGACATCTAGTAATTTCTAATTGTTTTGGTTATATTTTTATGGTCAATGATTTTATCTCATTCTCAGTAATTGTGTTGCAAACTTCCTGCTTCTGGATTTGTTGAGCTAAGACCTTATTAGCCGCCTTCTGTCTGTGTTTTGTAGGAATAATTTCATAATTTAAAGGTAATCAGTTCCATGTCTTTTGTTGTCAAGTGGTTAAATTCTGATTGCAGAGCCTGTCTTTGCCTATAAAGTGCCTCATTTGGAGATCTGGCATATTATTGATCTATTCTGGTAATTTTTGCTGATTAACTCTGATGTCTTCTTAGTCTCTATTTTTATGGGAAAGATATGAAATAATCTTTTCTCTGAAAAAAAACCTTTAGAATTTCTCAGAATATTCCTGCAGAGACCACTGAGAATGCATTTGTTTCTTAAAAATAATTTGTTTGGAGGTGTATTCCGTAAAGTTCTCATTTGGTAATAAAAGGGTTTTAAGACACCAGCCATGTAATCAGCGAGTAGTGTAGCAAGTTCCTCCAAACGCAATATGAGAAGCCAGACACACAGGAGAACCTCCTACTCTTAGTAAAAGACTAATTATATCAGGTTCAGAAACAGACAGAACCTTATCCCTAATTTGATCCCCTTTGATGGAGGTGTCCTTTATGAACTGCAAAAATAACCACCAGAACAATTAAGTTGATTAAACAGAGTATATGTATATTATGAAAACCCAAACAGAATTATAAACATATCCCCCTTTAAAAAATCATACCCAAACGAAAACTGAACAAGTAAACAGATACTAATGAATATGACCATACACCTGAACCACCCCTTATAATGAACTACAAAGAAAAATGTCAAAACAGAATAGAAAATAAGACAACAAAAAAAATGGAATTTGACAACTTACAGACAGCACAAAAATATTCACAGTACATGCATATATATATACATATATGAAAGTACAAGTCCGCGTCACCCGGGTGTAATGTTGTTAATGCGTCCCTTACAAGGAAGACATCAAGCCTCACCAATCACAGGCAGCGCCGTGCACAATGATATTCTCCACTGGTCAGCCAGCACTTGTTTTCGCGTGTGTCCAAACAAATCTACACATAGAGTTTCTGTGCCTTTTGGATGGTTCCCTTCTTAATCCTTGGTCCCAGCTCCTTCACCTCTCCTTTTTTTTTTTTTTCAAACTGCGCACCTCTTTTTTTTCTCTTTTAAGCCAATCCGTCCTCTTACGACACACACCAGCATGTTTATGCAAGGACCCACAGGCGTGGCTTGCCCCCCTGCTCCCCTTAAAGAGATAACCTTAAAATACTCAATCCCTAGGACATATATTCTAAAGGGAACAAGGGACAGAAACAGACACAGCACATAAAATATGTAGCAACCGTTACAGTAGGGCATAATGATTATTATTATATTGTATATACATATAACATTTAATTTCTATATGAGTGTCACACAAAAACCACCACAGTTATTTCTGAGAAAGTCTAACTTTGAATGTAGTCAAATAACATTATAGATTTTCAATGTATAAATATGTAGAAAAAAAAAATCTCACTAGGAGTTGCCACTTTAGCTGGACCTTTGCGCTTTTTAATCTCAATATCTCCAGAACATAACATGATGTCGATTTGATTTTTACTTCAAAAGAACTAGAGATTATTGCATAACAAAACAACATCAATTTCAGGTGTTCATGTTGACCACAATAATTATTGAGAAATGTTAAATATTAAGTGTCTTGAAAAAGAACAAGATTTTTATGTTTGCCACTCAATTCTATCCAATCTAATCTAATAATTCTTTAATAATTGATCACATTAAAAGTCTATCGTCTCTTTTCTGAACAATTATTTATGATTTATGATGAACAAAAAAGGTTGTATTTAGGGAAAATAATAAGCATGCAACTGACTTATTTATGATGATATCCATGTTTAAGCTGAAGTAACAAAAGTCTTTTGAGGCAGCAGGATGAGAGCAGGCAAACAGTTCATGGAGATCTGCCAGGAGCACTGCTCAGGGAGGAGGAAGGAGTGTGTGCTGCTCAACTCTCATTTGTCTCTCAGCGATCAAGTTGTACATTGTGACTGGGGATTATTCTGCACACTTTATAAAGTTCTGCACTACTACTTTAGTACTGAGATCATTTTATTACTGTTCTATTTTGTTACAAAATTAGTTTCATTTTCTCTAAATGTTACACTTTCATAGTAACATTTTGCAAGGGCTTAATAAGCTCAGAAGCTCTAGAATCCAAAATAAAACATAAATACAGGAACAACGGTACAACAGGGGGTTCAGCACATGCCCCTGTGAAGTTCCTGTGTTGTAGGTCAGCATAAGGGATATTATGCTGTCAATCCACAAATGGTGAAGTCAATTGGTTATGAACAAAGAGTAGAAAAAGGGGTTCCACACGTGAATCTGTGGAGTTTCTGATTTAAGGGTCAGAATTGAGAATCTGATGCTGCTAGTCCACATATGTCAAAATCAAAAATTGTACAGGGGTATGCTAAGTCCTAAATTGAGGAGTTTCGTAATAAGTTTTGCCTGTACAGCAGTGTTAAATGCTGAGCTGTAGTTTGAAAAGAGGACACAGGTATAACAGTTTTTATTATCTAAATATGCCAGGATGGTACAGAGCGCAGGAGATACGTCATCCTCTGTGTACTGGCTATGAGGACATGGAAACTGAAAGTGATCATGTTTATTGGAAGATTCTGTTTCATGTGTCCTAGCATTAGTCTCTCAAAAATTCATCATGATTAGAGTGATTTCAACTGTAGTTCTGAATGAACAAACTTTTTATAAATCTTGCGATTTTGTTTTGTTGACATTTATTTAGAATGTCATGTAATGTAACTTCTTCTCTGCTTATCTGGAACAAGCATTGTTTGAATAAAAGAATGACTGGTCTGTAGTAATTCAGACAGTCCACTTTTGTTTTCATAGTAACAAGGATAATTGTGATCCTATTGAAGAAAGTAGGGGGCACAATTTCTCTCAGATGTCACTGAAGATGTCAGCTATTTATTGCGGGTCTTTTTAAATGCCTTAAAATTTCATCTGGACTGGTTGCCTTATAGATATTAACTAGTTTAAAAGTCTTTATATCATATAAGAGAGTTGAATCAATTTGCGTTGCATGTAATTGAATGGCAGGCTGCTTGTTATTGGGATCAAAGCAAAGCACTGATATTATTATGTTGATCTGGAAGTAAAAATGTAAATGTGATTAGATTAGACATTATTTTGTAGTCCTGACGTTTAGCCACTTTGATTGCAATTCTGAGTTTGTATATTTATAAAATTAAAAAACAAAATGTTTGATGGTCTGTTTACTCAAGATCCATTTCAGTTCATCTTTCAAAAAATTGTCTTCTCCCCAGGTGTGTAGCTGCTATTGATGAAGTATAAAGGCATCTAAGCAAAAGTAATATCACCAAACACACCCAACTGATGCAATCAGTATTTGAACACTGATTCATAGACTTGATTACCCATGTATCAAAAACTGATCTGATGATTTTATGGTAAATTCAGTAACTGTGTACCCATCATAATAATGTACCCGGCCAATCATTACATGTTATGTTTAAATACACTTTGGAAGTTTCTTTTATTTTGTTAAAGGAGAGAACCCCACAAGAATACCAATAAAATACAAATAGGTGCCCTTATTAAAAAACAAACAACCAAAGAGAGGGGCTAATGCTGGAAGAACACCAAGTACACCTCCAAAATTTTTACACTCAATTATAGCAGGTCAATTTGGAGTTGCGAATTAAATTAACGTGCGTTTCATTGGCATGTAGAAGTAAAATAAGAACAACCCAAGACACAAGAAAGTAGACAAAGGACAACACACATGCTCCATGCTAACAGTGGTAGGCCAGGGTTCATATCCAGAACTCAGTAGCTGTGAGGTAGCTGAAGTAACCACTGAGCCACTATGGCATACAAAAAGAAACAAAAACTGTTAATCTGAAGGCATATTTCAATAATATTATACATTAAAACATTGTTAGCTAAATGTACCTGATAATTTATGCATTTTGTGAGAAAAATAACACACCCACTTCGAACATCCTTTCTCTGTTTCTTTATGAATACTAATTTTGGTTGAAACTACAAATTAGGACATTACTGTCTACTATTATCAGATTATATTTGGTTTGAAATATAAAGCATTTAAAACATTTAAACTAATAACTATTTGTAGTTAACATACATACATTTTTGGCAAATGAAAATGTGAATGTTCATTGACTACTGTGCACTATTTCAGTGTTATGTAAGTTGGAAATTGTACATGTTTTACATAATCATAGTAGGAACATCTAATGTCAAAACCAAGAGACATACAAAAAAAAAGAGATGAAATCTGAAATCAAAGAAACCAGAAGGTAACTTTTTGTTGTCCTTTTTATTTTTGTTTCTTCTATTTCTTTATTTCTTCTATTTTAGTGATAACAGAAATCAAGAGGAAAATGTTACTTACAATTAATGTATCATTGCTACCGAATACTTCATTTCCATTTTGTATTCCGGTATTTTGTCTTCATTTAGTACTAATAAGACATTGCTGTTATTAATCAAATTAACATCTTTTTTTCTGATATAAGGACAGCATGCTGGAACAATGGCTAACCCTACTGCTTCAAGGAAGTAGCATCTTGTGTTCAAATCCTTTTCCTAGTGGCTGTGTGGCTTTTAATCCCGCATCCCCGGATATGTGCAGGTTAGTTGCAGTAAATTGGGCCTGTGTGAGTGGGCTCTTAGATGGACTAATGCCCAGATTTGGTTGGTTCCTGCCTCCTGCAAAGTGCTGTCAGCATAAACTTTAATTACCAAGACTACAAATTGGATTAAAACATTTTGAGAATGTTATGTTATATCTGATCCACTGGCTAGATTTTGTTCCTAAACCATTGTTACGGAAAATACTCTGTAAATAAAATAGGTGTGAGTCACTGTTACAAATGAATCCGAAGATAGACATCCTTTGGATTCCTTTGTAGCAGTGACTTACAACTATTCTTTATTTACACAATATTTTCCCTAACACCTTCTTGCCATAAATTCTCACACATTCTTTTACTTTCATAATCTTTAACAATGGGAGTTTAATGATAGTTGTCAATAAGAATAAACACCAAAATATCATGACGATGGGATGTACAGTGCATTTAAAAAACATATTTAGTCTTGGATACAAATTTTGAAACAGATTCTTTTCTTAATGATTTACAATGCTGTACATTAAATTTGATTAAC
Organism: Polypterus bichir lapradei; assembly: GCA_026402145.1. NCBI lineage: Eukaryota > Metazoa > Chordata > Cladistia > Polypteriformes > Polypteridae > Polypterus > Polypterus bichir. Next base: position 33,961,567 of record JANRMT010062856.1, read on the forward strand.
ATGTGAAAACACCCTTGTAGCATTCCTTCACCCAAAAAAATATAGAAGCTAAAATATATGTAAAAAGTGCATTTGTTTCGCAAAATTAACCTAAATGAAAGATAACCAGACAGGGAACACAGAGTATAAGATAGGGTAGTTTAGGGTGGGGCATTCTCAAAATGCCACAAACCTGTTGAGTTTCGGAGTTTTGTTCCTCTCTCATATTTAATAGTTTTGTTTGTAATTATGCAGTCCTACTGTCTCTGCAAATGTGCAGACTTTCCTCGTGCTCTCTGGGTGGTTCCCCAAGAAGCAGGGCCACCATGATGTTACTGCTGCCGAGACCTCCTCCCTGGCTATATATTCCACTTTTGAAGAGGCCTTAGCAGTGTTTTCTTCTGAGTCATTTGGAGTGATTGTGAGTATTGAGTATTGCCTTTTCTAAGTCCCAGCCTCACTAGGTCACATGTTCTGGGCCTGCACCAAATTAACATTATTCTGGACAAAAATTTTTAATTACCTTTCAGATAGCCTTGGACTCACAATCCCTCCTAACCCATTAACAGCTGTGTTTGGTGTTCTTCCAGATGGGTTTAAAGTGGAGAAAGACAAACAAATTGTCATTGCATTCACTACACTTTTGGCACACAGACTTATTCTGATAAACTGGAAGAACCCAAACTCTCCTCTTTTAAGTCAGTGGGAAACCGATGTGTTACATTATTTGAAGTTGGAAATCAAATACTCAGTTAGAGGATCCGTACAGACTTTTTTCAAAACATGGCAGGATCTAATCAGTAATATTTTAAAATAAGTTCATAAAGCACAGAGAATTTATTAATTTAGGTATGTTTACAAGCCTCAAATTTAACGCCATTTGGCTTGCTCTCTCTCTCAGGGGTGGGGATCGATCTGTTCTTAACTTAATTTTTCTTTTTGTAAAAACTTGATTGCTTTGTATGGATTGTAATAAAATCAATAAAAATAAATAAAAAAAAAAAAGAGTATTGCCTTTTCTTTGCTTGATACCAATTGTTTGATCTACTGCATATGGATTATTAGGATTACCGTTTGGCAATTCTTTTCCACGCTTTTGAGCACCATTTTTATTCTTTTTTGTTGAATGGCACACACTGGATTTTTCTGTGGTTTCTCATTCTTTTGAGATATTTTCGAGCATTAAAGTTTATTGTTGATTTATTTTTGAACTTAACCAACTTAACTAAACCAGTTTCTCCATTTTTGGGTCTATTATGGCCAAAGTCTATTGCTGGTAGTTGGGGGTTAGTTAGACTGGGTCAGCATTATCTGGGCTGGCCAGTGATGGTCCTGGTCTACCTTTATGCTATGTTTGAAGGTCTCAACTTATAAATATAACAAAGCCATAACAACTGCCTTTTTTACCTTACACTTTCTATCTCAGTCTGTCATTCTCATTTTTCTGCTGTCCAATATTTGTCCCAAATCATTTCCTGACACTACATTCAATAAGTTTATTCCCTCCTATTGCAAACAGCTGCTGAAAAACATGTATTGAATTCTCTTTACTCTTAAACTCTTTATTTTAAGGTTAATGGAAGATAAAAGGTCCTTCAAAATTATTTTAATGTTAGTATCTCCTGTATGCTTTCAAGGTTGAGAAATGTGACCGGATTGAGGAATAAGGGCGTAAGAGATTAGATGTAGTTAAGTATATAAATCGAAATGGCAGATCAAAGCACAGAGGTACATTTTTTTTTTCCATAAGTTAAAGGAGAATGATGAGCATCGAGAATACTAAATCACTGTTGACTTACTTGCAATCCTGGGCAACCAGCATGTGCATGACATTAACCCTTATACCATTGCAATTGTATCTTACACTTACATGAGTTTTCAGTCTGCAGGGTTAAGGCCTCCACTCAAAGACTCTCAGGTCCTGCTTCCATTAGCTACCTGAGAGACCCACAGAAGACTTTTTGTAAAACTGTATTTAAGTTTCTACCCTTAATCTGTCATTTATTTTAACGTTTGTTAGATTTTTTTGTGGGCTTTGAGTGTAAAACCAGTGATGAATTCATTTCACGGAAAACTCTGATATGGTGAAATTGTGTATTTATGACTCATTTTGATGGAGCAGAATTCAGAAAGGAATAGCAGGCCCATATTGGGATTGCAGGGGCTGAAGGTGTAGGAGCACAGGCCTCTTATACTTTAAAACCTGCTTTTGAGCCATTTGTGCCTTTGCTTTTAAAGAGGAACACCCCAGTTGCTCTGCTTCTAAACACCAACTTTATAATTAAAGCCACAAACATACTGTGATTATCCATTTTTCATAGTGAACTGTAAAATATGGACTCTGAAAATGAAGTGGCAAACCTAGAATGAAATATTTAATTTTGTGAGGAATTCTCTCTTGTGCCTTGTGCCAGTTCTTAAGTCCTTGCACTGGCTCCCAGTTAAGTTTAGGGAAGATTTCAAAATCCTCCTTTTAACATTTAAAGCCTTAAATGGCCAAAGTCTGGCTTACTTATCTGAACTTATCATTACTTTCAAACCAGAGCATACATTAATATCTCAAGATGCCAATCTGCTTATGATTCAAAGGATTAATAAAATAACAGTGGGAGGTTGAGCTTTTAGTTACAGGGCCCAAAATCTGTGGATCAGTCTGCCTGCTACTGTTAAAGATGCCCCTTTAGTCTCATCTTTCAAATCCTGGCTGAAGACTCACTACTTCAGTTTAGCATACCTAGACTAGAGCTGCTGATTGACTGTGCATACTGCATCTCTGTTGTGTCATTAGCACTTAAAAAAGTATTATGGTAGTTATAATTTTTTTCTAACCTTCACCTATTCTGTTTCTCTTCTCGGTATTCAGATGTGGCACTTTGGTGCCACTGCCCTAATGCCAAGTTGTTTTCTTGCCTAAGGATAAATATTCTCTGATAGAGGAGCACTAGAATCATTGGGTAGAAGGGTCCTTTTATCAGATTAGCTGGTCCAGCACTGACTCAGTTGTTGAACGACCAGTATGGTGGAGACAACTTGATGGCCGAAGTCTCCAGGACTCTGATATGTGATATAATCTACGCTTGCATTTTTCTTTGTATTTATACTATTATTATTGTACTATTATATTGCATTGAACATTACTTGTGTTCTGTTCTTTGTATTATATTTACCCCATTTTTTGACACTCACTTCACACCCAACCTACCTGGAAATGGGTCTCTCCCTGAATTGCCTGATTTTGGTTTATGTAAAAATAAATTGTATTATACTGTAATGTAAAGCTTTGTTTACTAGATTGTTGTGGGGCAACCTTATTTTGTTTATATTGTTATTAAACGCCACATAGTTAGCTTGCTGAAGGTCCCTGTGCTCTGTCAAGTAAAACTGCTTGATTTAAGAATGACATACAAGGCATATTTAAAAATGTAACAAACATTTTTATTGAATGGTAATGCTCGAACCTGCTTTACCTACAACGAAACAAAAAGACAGATTTTCACTGCTCAAACTTTGGAGATTCTGACATTTTAGAAATTTAGTCAGTTGAAAAGCAAGAGCTGTCATATTCCAATATTCCAATGTTCAGATTGACATACATCATTAAAGAAATACAGAAAACATGTATTTGCTATAGTATCAAATGAAACAGTGAAAGTTTTTGGGATTCTGCTTATGCCACTTGATCCAGAAATTAACCAGAGAACTGAGATGGCCTTATACATGCTGTGGGGATGTTACAAACTAGTTGTAACTAGCATTAGAAAGAATGTTGAAATGGGACAGCTCTACAAATTTGAAGTCATGAACTGCTTATTTTAAAATGTAACTGCTCAGTTTACCAGGATGAATTAAAGAATCTTGTATTTCATTCAAATCTGCCAAAATATTTTTTCTTTAGCCACTTTATGGCAGTACAACATGCTGTAAAACAACACTAGCATGTGACTAACATCCGACGATTAAGCAACTGCATATACAGAAGAGAGAACCTATGAACTCAACTACAACTCATGATACATTTACTATATATCCCATTGCCTATTATGTGGAATAATATCACAAAGATTATATTTTATCAGCACAAACACACTTTCTTTGAAACTAATAGAAAAATATGAATTGTAATCAAGAAGCTCATGCACTAGTTCCGTTCTCTGGGCAAGAATGGGCACTGCCACTTCACATGCCAGCAAATCTTCATGAAAATTTAAAGTTTCATAACATTGATTCTCAAAAGCAACAAAAGAGGAATCCACAACAAAGATATCCTTTACCAGTCCAAACACAGGTAAAGTACCATCCACATCCAAAATAATCACAGACTTCCCATTAATATACTTATTACCATTGAGGATAAGCCATTTCACAGAGATTACAGATTGCACAACATCCCTGCCAAAAAAATCTTAAGTTTAGCCTTAACATAGTCAGTATTTGTCACCTCTTAGATAGGCCCCAACTCTTTCTCATTTGCAAAAATGGGATGTTCAATGCCTATTTCATTCTGGCAACATTTAAGCAACTGAGTATGTTTTGCGAGTGATTTACAGACATTTTTAAAATTTAACTTAGCAGCCAAGTGCTTATAATTACTGTGTTTTGCCTCAAATCGCATGCACATACACCTTACTAAAGGACCAAGAGATCTGATTTGACTAGGAAGATGCAACATGTAATGCTGTTTGGGTATTAAATTAGTTTCAGGGAGAAGTTGTCTAAACTGATACAGATGTTGCTCAATCGTACTTTTGAGCCGTAATACAGTTTGCAAAGAAATAATGGGAGCAAGAACTATCTGAACTATCTCAATCAACTTAATAATAAATTTAACATACTCGCTGTCTGCATTATTCAGAAGAAAAGGGAATTATTTTTAAAAATATTAACATTTGCCCACAAGACTGTTTCAATTTGTTGTCATTAGCTGCCAAAGTGCTGACACTAATAGGACAAGGTTTATCCCGTATATCAAGAGGCGAGTAAGGAAAATTCTGAATAGCTGAATTGAAGACATCTAATTCTATCTGTCCTGACAGAATAAGGTGTTTCAATACAAGCTTAACTTCCATTGGTGTAACACCTTCAAAAATGACATGCATTATGTCCTGTGGAGTTTGTTTGATTAAATGAAATGCAGGAAAATCAACTAGTTTGGTTCTTCTGTTAATTTCATAAGTAGTTTTGAGGGATGCCTTCAAGCTATCACTACTTGCTTTAACTATTTCAAGACACTGCCTAATGTGCTTCTCTAGAGTTCTTCTAACAAACTTGTTCTCCTCAAAATGTTTTTGTATATCCTCAAAGGTGCATTCACACTGTCTACACTTGCTATAGGCAAAACCAACACATTCTTTGAAGCCAGCAAGCTCATACTGGGCAAGTGTGTCTCCACATAAGGGTATCACAGCTATCGCACCAAACAAGTCCATTTCACCATTTAGGGTTTCAATCTTAACTCCATTGTATAACAGAATTATATCTTCTAGAATTCTTTTTAAAACAACATCAACACCCCACTGAGAAACATCATTAGCCTTTGCAATAGTAAGGAGTCTTATTGCAGCTAACTTTGACCTAAACTTTGGATCAATATTACCTAAACGATAGTAAACCATTAACAATTTATTTGTAGAAGCATGTGAGCCTAGGGGGTTGCATATTTCAATTTCATCTGTGTATAAAATTATTTGCAATGCATTAGGCCGTACGGAATATAAAGGATGAAATTTAAAGCGAGTCCCATCAGTAAAGTCATATAAGAATCCCTCTCTGTTTCTATGTGGTACAGTGTTCAACATGGTGAATATTCTGGAAATAAATAATAAGTGCTTGAGACTTTCAATTAGAGGTACATAGAAAAAACTTTTGTTTCTTATGGCCATAACCTTTGAACAACCTTTCTTCACCCAACAAATCTTCTGAGATACTACCACTTCTTCTGGGTTGAGTGGACTGAAAAGTTCACAAATACTTCTATTCTGTCCATATGCAGTAATGGAGAAAGGATCAAGAAAAGTATCAAACACAGCGAGTGCTTCATCTAGAAAAAGAGTGGTTGTCTCAGGGTGTTCTTCAAACACTCTTTTCATTTTGCCCCTCAGAGTATCCAAAAGACTGGCTTGATGCTGTTGCACCCCCGAGATGATATTGTTGACTGTTCATGGAAAAATTATAATTAGTCTTTTTTTTCCGAATTTCCATAACAAGGAGATCCACGACATGCATGCATGAAAACTAACAAATTGCAAGGTATTACCATTACAAACAGACTATCAAATATATAATTTATGAACTCATCTGTGCAAGCTTACCTTTGACAACTGGCACTGTTCCCATACATTAATTGCAAAATCTGTTGCAGATCTGGTAACATTAGGTCTGGTTACAGATGTTTGAACACCAGTTTCTTCCTTTAATAATGATTGTGAAAAGCAAAAATATTTATATAAATACATTAATAGCCTCTTAACAATATAGATGTGGGTAACTAGCTATGATTATGTATGTAGTTCTGGTAATGAGTAATTGCATGATTTTGCAGGTTCCTAACCCTTTCCTTGTAGAAGAGCTCTAAGATATCAAGCAACCCAGCCAGCATATCCACTTGAGTTCTACATTGGTCCCATAGGAGTTAGAAAGTGACACTCATCTGGGTTACCGCACTGGGCCCTGCCATCTTTTGCCTGCAGCTTCCAGATTGGCCCCACATGTGAATGCCCATATGGGTTAATGACAGATACCAGGCGAGTCACAAGAGGGAACCTTGTGGGTAAACACGGTTGCTCCACATGGGTTTACGTTAGGTATAGTTCAACTTCAGTGTATGGTACGTACTGTACATGTTCCTGTATGGGTTCTAAGTGGGTATTTCAAGGGTGTATTGTGGGCTGCATGGACTATCATATTTTACACCACTTCTAACCACCGCCCCGCAAAAAAAAAAGAATGAAGCGCCCATTCAAAGAATACAATTAATATTCTTTATTATATAAACCAATAACAAAAACAATCATATTAATAAGAATAAACATAAAATTAAATAATGTAAAGGTTTTTATTTCTGTACTTTAATATTATTCAAAAATACATAATGTATTAATGAAATCAGTTAATAACAATAAACAAATTCAGTTAAATAATTTGTAAATAAAGTTTAATAGCAAATAAATAATAAACAATACAGGACATAGTTAAAAAAAAAAAAGTAAAGTAAAACGTATAAAACAAAAAATAAAAATTCTACAAAAAACAATAATGATCCACAGTTGTGCTGCAATAAAAACAATTTTGATCCTATTTGATGTCTAAAATTGTACATCATTCACTTGTCTATCCTGTATATTTTTGACAAGCTCTTCAGTACATCTAAATGAGACAAGAAAAAGCAAAAAAAAACACATTAGTTATATAGAGTAAATGTGCCTTTGATAAAACAAACCACAAACATGCACACATAATATCTGTCTTCCAATTTAGTAATGCAAATAGCCAATAAGCAAATTGCATAGCCTCAAATCAATACATAAAGTCTTGAAGTCAAGAAGTTCAACTGGTTTTAGATCAAAAATCAAATTGCTTGTAATTTGACAGCTACAATTAAGCAATGGCAAATCTGACTGACTATAAACAATAGAGATAAAATAGGAAATTAATTAATTCAGGTGTATGCAACCATTCTACTGCAGTGCAGATTTCCTGCAGGATTTTGCTCTAATCTTCAAAGACCACTTGTGGCTCCTCCTATAATACTGGTCTAAGTAGCATGCTATAGGTAGAGCCAAGGGTGGCATAGGAGGGATGGAATAAATTCTTGCAATCTATCATGAGGGTTGCCTAATCCTGATGTCTGAAGGAAACAATAAACAGCACAAAATATAATGTTCTTCATTTCCTCTCTGGAAATTAGGCTTACTGAGTTTATTGGCTTGCATTGTAGGATTGCATCAATTCCATTTTTTTCAGACTGAGTATGAGAAATTAATACTCAGTTTTAGGGACTTGCCAATTATGCACAAGGGTGAAAATAGCGACTCTGAAGATGTTTATTTATTTTTAAATAAATAAATATATTTTTAAAAGGATTTAGCTAAGCATATTTTTCTTGTCAGACAAAAGTTGAATCCGCCATGGTGATGCTGTAGAACTGTGGTTCTTAAACAGTGCGCAGCAGCACACAACTGTGCAGCTTTTGGAAGTAAATATGTAAACACTCTCGTCCTGACCCTGAGAACTTACACGGAGAGAAACTCCAACACTTGTCCACAAGTATTATTATTATTATTTTTGGTGTGTAACTTTTTAGCTCGTGGAATATTGTAATCCCACATAGCATCCTTCTATCCATGTGTTGTTTATTTTGCAAGTAAATCTGAGTCTACGGATGCAGCAGCGCAATTAAAACCATTGTGTATTATTATAAATTTAAAACTGTTAATCACACACAAACAAAACAGACAGTATAAGTTTCTCAACTTAAAGCAAAGCAACGCCTCCATGAAAAAAATCCTCCTGGAAGTGTGTTAACAAACTCTGCTTCCATTTGAGGAAACCTGTAGCACCTGGCAGTCACACAAAAATGCACATGCGGCAATGACTTTTTTTTTTGAGCTAACATATTTAAGTCAACTCCACAAAAACTTGTTTGAACAAAGGTTTAACTCATTTAGGCTAATAAATGAAAAGTTTACTACACCAGTTTACACATCTTTTTTATTTTCTTGAAAATATGCACCGACTAAACTTTTCTTTTTTACGGTATATATAAGTAACCTCCTGAGCTCCTCAGACATTGCACCACGAAGGCTGATTCGCTTACTTGACAGGGTGAAGATTGGAGTATTACAATCATCAGTCTGAATCGCAATATGATTATTGGGTTAGTAACCTACTAGGAAATGCTTGTAGTTGTGGTCAGTTGGTAAACATTCGCATACACAAAATTTAAAAAATCGTATTAGCCCACTTAGTGCCCAAATAAAACCCATATGATAGCCCATATAATACTCACTTTTGTTGCCCTCGTGGGCCCGAAGCCCAACTTTTCATACGGCCCACTGCCCAGATAAATCATTTGTAACCCACCTTAAAACCATGTGGGCCCTACGTGAACATGCTGGCTGGGAAGTTTTCTTATTGAAACTTACCACGTTATACGACTGGGGCTCCGTCCGAGGTGTTTCTGATGGGCTGATATGTGATGAGGCTTCCACAGTGCTGGTCGTTGCTGGAGTGGAACACTCAGAAAAAACTGATGCACCAAAATTTTCCAGCCCTAGTATAGCGGGTGGGGGTGGTGTTCTCCATCCACTTGGTGGGCATCCAGTCGTCAAATACTGCAGGTGTGTTTGTTTAATGTGGTGAAAGAATAAGTTGAAAACTCTGAATTCTTGTTGACAACCATGGATTCCACAGAAAACCCAAAACTCTGGACTATGGCCATGTATTAAATTAATGTGGCTAAGGAGCGACTTCATACTTAAAGCGACAAAAAGGAAACAGATCATACACCGCCACGCAGCCATAATACACCTTGTAGTGGGGTGATTTTGCCTTCACTGTGTTTTTTTTTTTTTTTTTTTTTTGAAGGGGGTGGTCACTGTTATTTTTTCCTGCTGCTTTCGGAAAGTTCGCCACTCTGAGTCTGGTTGGATAACCCCAACCCGCATTAAAGCCACCTAACAAATCAGAAGCATAGTAAGGGCGGTTGGGAGTAATATCTTTTATTATAAAACATCATTTAACATTCATAATGAAAGCCAGCATTTTATATTTGAGCAATGCTTGCAATTCTGTTGTTTAAATATTTTAATTTTTTTTCTGCGCCTGTGTCCCATCATTTTTTGCCACGATGACGTCAGTCATCTAAATTGAAGCGTGAAAGCTTTGCCAACTGGAGAAGAAGCATTTTCAAAGGAACCAGAAAGGAGTGCAGTGCAGTTCAAGGTCAGTAGCGAGCAAACATTATATTTACAAAAGAATATATTTTATTATCAGCTAGTTAAGTTTAGCCAATGTTAAGTATATAGATAACACTTTTAGCTGATCCTGTTCCTGTTTTGTTTTTATATCAGGTAACGCTAACGTTCGGAAACAGACACTCAGCTGTAGGCGGCAGCTTGGCATGGATGATTTCGACAACGCCACATTGTCGGTGTTAGGTGGTAAGATACACTTAACGTGGCGCTGTGCAGAGTACCGAAAATTTCTTTATATTCTGCACCATTTTATAGAAGATACAAGAAAGGACATTGCATGCAATAAAGTATATATGCTACACAGGATACCATGTACGTACATTTTACACCAACAGCATTTAACAGGAAAGAACACTGCACTCTCTATCGGTAATACACACGTACATGCCCCGCTCTTCACCCTTTCACTCGCTCAGGCCTGCCTCAGTAATAAGTTGTAAATCCATCAACAATGGAGAAATTTAATTTCTAAAATGAACGTGCATGGGTCGGTTGTGAGAAAATGTCGGAGGTATGACACAAATTATGCAGTAGAAACAACGCAACTAAAAGGTAGCAGCATGATGAATTTATTTTAGCAATGATACAAAAGTACATTTAAAACATAAATCTTTTAAAGGGGTTGTTTGTCATATACAGTACATTTTTTCAGGGTCAATCTAGGTTGAAGACTTGTGTGAAAAGCAAATGATGTTTTATTATATGTAGGCAGCAATACAGGCAATTCTTAAAGGATCATAAACTTTCAGCACCACTGCATACCAATTGCATTTCAATCACATCACCCAGACCTAGTTTAACATAACAGGTATACCTGGGTTCAGTTGGTATTGTTAATGCAGCTGTTAAAGCTCAATTGTGCAATTTTTACAGCTGCAAATATTGATGTGGAGATTTTATAAACATTCATCCATGATGACCTGAAGGACCTGTTTCCTGGCCCTGAAAATTTGCTCAGGTGGAAGAAGCTGTGGAATGTCATTAGTCCAAAGGTAAAATGCATGACACTTCAGAGTAGTTAATGTGATTTCATTAGACATATCTTTGTTTTTTATTTATTTATTTATTTATTTATTTATTTATTTATTTATTTATTTATTTGTGTGTGTGTATGTATGTATGTATATGTATGTATGTATATATATATATATATATATATATATACAGTAATCCCTCGCTATATCGTGCTTCGACTTTCACGGCTTCACTCTATCGCGGATTTTATATGAAAGCATAACTAAATATATAACGCGGATTTTTCGCTGCTTCGCGGGTTCTGCGGACAATGTGTCTTTTTACTTCCTGTACATGCTTCCTCAGTTGGTTTGCCCAGTTGATTTCATACAAGGGACGCTATTGGCGGATGGCTGAGAAGCTAACCAATCAGAGCACGCAGTTAAGCTCTCCTGACTGAGAAGCTAACCAATCAGAGCACGCAGTTGAGTTCCTGCGTGCTGAATGCAGTGTTAACCAGCAAGTCTCGTCTCGCTCATTCAGCATCAACGTGTTTTGCTGTGTAAAGAGTTGTGCTCTTTTGTGTTTATCTTTGTGCATAGTCAAGCCCTTCATTATGGCTCCAAAACAATCTGCTACTGCTTCAGGGGCCGTGCCCAAGCGCAAGAAGAAGATGTTAACGATTGCCGAAAAGGTAAACGTTTTGGATTTGTTGAAGGCTACGATTCTTTTTATTTAAAAAGTTGGAAAGGAATATAAGATCTACGGCCGCAGTGTCCTTTTAACCAGGGTGCAAAACGAGTTGTAAGTGGATGTAATAAGGCAGTAGTCTGGATGGAATCTGCTTTAGGGATTTGGATTGAAGACTGCCAGAAGAACAACGGCAGTGCTACACAATCGCCTGAAGTGGCTCCTTTACAAGGGCTGTAACGCTCTCCTTTGTTGTGCAGTAAAATTAAACTCCTTGTTATCGGACAAGTCATCGTGTCATTGTTGGTGAGTAACCATAATTAATTTTCTTCTTACAGTGCTTAGTACATGTACATACGTTTAGTGTCACTGTACACACATTTACTGTATACTATTTTTCTTGCATTGTACGTATTTATTGCTGGTGGCCTGTCTGTCGTAATGTCTGATATCGGAGACGCTCGATATCTTTAAAATAATATTTAGGTTTTACTGTATATAAACAGTGTGTTTATATACATAATTTCAATGAATCTTACCTAATATCTAAGAGAATACAAAGGGATTATGCTGTATAACTCTGCGGGGAATATTTATAAACAGTGTGGGAGAGTTTATAAGGGCTTAAAATATATAAAAATAACCATCCAAACATATGGTTTCTACTTCGCGGATTTTCACCTATCGCGGGGGGGTCTGGAACGCAACCCCCGCGATCGAGGAGGGATTACTGTATATATATATATATATAATTTTCTTTTTTTTAAAAATTTTATATAAATCTCCCACTATTGCAATAGTCTGAGAATCCTACTGGTCAAGATGCCAACAGTTGTAGTGGAAGTGGAATTACGAGGGATATCCAGAAAAAAAGGTTACAAGTGCCCTGGAGGGTGCAGGGAATTTTTTTTTTCGAAGGTTGGCATACCTGCGTGTAGGGGGGTCCTAAAGGTCAAAATAAGCCCGGGACCGCGTCAGTCAGTTGTGAAATGTCATCACAGCAAGCGAGTTCGTCAACCTCTGCTGAGGCCATTTGCTCCACCTGCCGCCGATGCGAGATTCGTTCGGTCATCAAGTTCCTCACTTTGCGTCGCTATTGTGACTGGAGACGAAACTTGGGTATGTCACTATACTCCTGAGTCCAAAAGGCAGTCCCAACAATGGCGCCATACCCATTCCCCATCAGCCAAAAAATTCAAAGTTCAGTTTTCATAGCGGAAGATTATGGCATCTGTCTTTTGGGACAGAAAAGGGGTTTTGTTGGTGGATTTCATGGCCAAAGGGACCACCATCAATGCTGAAACATATTGTGAGACCCTAAAAAAATTGAAAAAAAAGATTAAAGACAAAAGGAGGGGAATGCTGACTCGTTGTGTCCCTCCTTCACAACAACGCCAGACCCCATACCGCTCGTGTGACTCAGGACCTGCTTGTGTCCTTTGGATGGGATATTGTTACCCACCCACCCTATTCCCTGGACCTTGCACCCTCAGATTTTCACCTTTTCACCAAACTGAAAGAATTCTTGGGTGGGAAACGTTTTTCCAACGATGAGGAGGTGAAGGAGACAGTGGAGAAGTGGCTTTCGGAGGTGGAGTGGAGCGTATTCGACGAGGGTATAAAAAAGCTGGTGCCCAGGCTGAAGAAGTGCATCGAAGTTGATGCCGATTATGTTGAGAAATAAACACATATTTTGGAACATACCCTGTAAATTTGGTTGAAATATATTCATTTTTCGATTTTTAACAGCTGTTGTAACCTTTTTTTCTGGATATCCCTCGTATACCATCAACTACTGCCATGCCACCATGCCAACCTCAGACCTCCACCTCCATACATGAAACCATCACCAACACAATGAAATTGCCAGACCCACCAGAGTATGTGGTGTACACAGATTCAGAATTAGACATGGTGCACAGCCAGTACTTTGATTTGCTCCGCAGCGGAAAGGAAAAGAATTGCAAAATGTCAAAGGAACTGAGTTGTAGACTTCTAAGAAACACAATCACCAGCATGGTTGCAATCCTGTGTGCTATTCCCCCAGCTAAAGAAGTGTGATACCCCACCACACATGAGCTGAAAGCAATGTCACAGAAGATCATTGACTATTATCTAATGTTACGGGATACTGAAGATTTGACATATGTTAAGGTGGTGTGTTTTTTTTTTTTTTTTTTTGGTCGGGGCCTGCAACAAGAAGACAAATCAACTATTAAACATTCTATCTAGTCTAAAATGTGTACGCGACTCCAAAATATGAAGTCCCCAAAAAAGAGTCAGGGCCCTATGCCCCAAAGAGGGGTTGCAAAAAGGTCTCTCATTGATACAATTAGAGGAGATGAGACAGATGGTAATTCAAGTGCCTCTACTGCTTCAACCGTAATTCTTACAAGCAACGATGACAACCTCAGTCCAGGTATGTGCTAACTATAAAAGTATTATACATTAGTTCTGAGGAGGTGATCATGTACTACAATCTTAATTATAAAACACCTTCTTGATTCCAGAATTTTGACAGCTACCTTCTGATTCTGATAGACAACCAAGTCAGTGAGGCAGTGATGCAAAATTTCATTTTTTTAAACCAGTGTTGGCTGCTTTCCCTATACATTTGCATATTGTGGTTATGTATGTGATATTTCTTAAACATATGATTTCTCTGCTGCAAAAGTGCTTAAATTAAAATGTCATCTGGCCCTGTCTATTCTGTTGTCTGTTTTATCTGGCCAGGACAGTCTAAAGTTGCAGGCGAGGCTCTACAAAACACTCCGCAACATGTACAACAAGCCAAAACCCAACCAAAGTGATGTTGCTCAAATTTTGGACCTTGAATTTGAGGCCAGATGGGCCTTCATTGATTCAAATGCAATAAGGGAAGAAGAGAGAGTCACAAAAATCTTTGAGGCATATCCGTGCTTCAGAGAGACACAAAATGTATGTCTATTAACTTACCTCACTGAAACTCTTGTTTGCTTGTTTGTGTGCATGCTATTTCAAGTCTGCATAGTGGTAGAGTAGCTGTCAGCATAATGTTGTCTTAGGCAATGGATGAGCTGCGTTGCATCCTGGGTGGTGCCAACTGCAAATACATTGAGGAGACAAAGAGAAGATGGGAGAAGTTCTGTGCCAAGGTGCAGTTTTATGGTGCTTGGAAGAAGGTCTTGAAACCCCCTTTCACCTTGAGCCTGCATGAAGGTAAGTTGCTGTTTAATATACGAAATTCATTGAAATCTGTCCTTCACAGTTTTGTTCCTGGAGGACCTCCGAGCTGCATATTTGGTAAGTGGTTTCCACTGCGATGTGTTACAATATGATGATACCAATAAAACTTTATTGAACTGAACCCAGATGATCATGCTGCCCTTGAACTGTTGAATCAGGTGTGGTGTAAGTAGGTTGAACACACCTGTGCTGATGAATGTTGTTGATGATTTAATGTATTAGAACAGGAAGACCAGAAGCACATGCGTTCCAGGAACAGAATTAGGAAATACTGGTGTATGTGACCAACTGATACATTTATTTAAAGTGTTCCTAATATTGCCCATTTTCTTTCTCATTTTTTGGACCCACAGTGGGTTTCACCATTGCCCTTTTGACAGCACTCCCATCACTTTTTCCCTCACCAACTCCACCACTAAAGCAGCTCAGGAATGTCATTGAAGCACTGCTTTATATCCTTCAGGTGAGAATTATGATTTGGTTCTCTTATCACTGTAGCCATTACAATTTGTGCTTGAATTTAGTACCTTACTGTTCTCTTAAATCTCTTCTGCTTCATATTGAACTGTTTGTCCTTCAATTCTAGCCAAGGGAGGATCCATCAATTTACCTGGAGATGCGGCCCCTCTCCAGCCCAGGGTTAATCTTCAATGGAACAGTCTGCATCCTCGTTGTGGAAAATAAACCTGTGAGCACCTTACCAAAGGATGCTTTCTTTGACAGAATATTAATGTTAATGGCATACTACTACACTTTGCACCTGACATATCCCAAATGTGTTGCAACCCTCCTCTCAATCATTCAAACAGAAGTGCTAGGTGATGCCATCCACGATCGAGATGCCACAAGTGCATATAAGAAAGCAATCACTGAGTGGAAACCATTCACTGAGAAATAGATGGCATTGGAGTTACAAATGTTAGAATGTCAGGTCTGGGTTTCAGATTCTTGTTCTGTTTTTCAGTCATTACTTGGAACGTACCTGTACTTTATTATTTACCTCCTCTGCTGAGGTTTTCCATTCCCTGTTTTGGGGTATAGTTGTTTTTTTTTTTCATTCAGAAATATTTTTTTTTCTACTCGTAGCTGATATTCAGTTTACCACATTTTGTTCTTCAGTGGTCCAAAGTTATCTCTTTCTCTCTCCCTCCCCCTCTCTCTGTCTCAGTCTGTGTAAAAGTTTCTCTCTCTCTCTCTCTTTCTCTTGCTCTCCACCTATCTCTTCCTGTGCTGCTTGTGCAATTCCTTGCTGTGAAAATGGCTGTCTGAGAGTAGACAGTAGGATAGTAGATCACCCTTTTTCCCAGCAATTTGCACAGTAAAACTATTAATTATGTCAATGTTTGTCACTTTACTTTCAATAAATGTTGACATGAAATTCCACTTGCAGTCCTGTGGTGTGGGTTTTTTATGTAAATATTTTCCTGTTTTAAGATGTATGCTCTAAGATTAAATGTTGGGCTACCTATTTCAAGATGAGCTAACTTGTTTCATGTAACAGGACAATCATTCTCCACTGGACTGGTATTAAGAATGTTCCACATATATTAATGATTTATTCTCGTTTTCCTTGGCCTTCATTTTTTCTGTGTGCTAAAATTAAGAATACAACATAATTGAATTAAAATTATTTTCAAATATTCAGTGTGTTTCCACTGCAGAAACTCTAATCTCTAGTAATTGGATCTAAAAATCAGCATTTTCTACTTATTTCAAACCTTTGTACACCTATCAGAGCTTTCTTATTTCTAGACTGGAACTAACTTATTTTAAGATGTCTTGGGAAGTAAAATTATCTTGCTGCATAGATAGATAATTTCACTAATAAGTAATTTTCTCCTGAAAATCAGTGTTTATATCTTATTTCTTAGCTAAGTTTTTTTGCAGTGTATTTTATTCGCAACTACATCCTAGAGGCTGACTGGGCAGTGGTGTCCACGACCGCAACACTACCAGATCACACACTGGTGACAGACAAACCGGCTCTCTAAATGGAATTTGTAATAACTTTTTTAATTGCTTTATTACAGCGGCTGCAAGTTAGCAAAAATAAAATAAATTGTGGAAATGAAATGTGGGAGGTGTGGGTAGTAAATAAATACATAAGTACATAATAAATATACATAAGTACATAAATATATGCGAGATGTGGACCTGCTTTTTCAAAACAACTTTTTGAAGGAAGATTATTAAAATGTAATGTAAGGTGGAAAGTAGAAACTGTTCTGTGTTATAAAAGGAAGCAATTTCAATTTGTAAATATTTTAAATGACAACACTCGCTGACAGGATACTACTACACAATCGACCTGTTTTACACAAGTTCTGAGAAAATGGCCATCATAAAGTGAGGTGTCAATAGTTCTAAGAAATTTGCCTTGTTGGTAGGAAATTACTTTGTCATATATTGCTCGTTTGTCTTTAGTAGTTTCTCCATTTTTAACAGTTTCAGCAGATAGCACCTGATCTGAAGCCGTTGTATCGCTACTTCCAGACCTGGGGCCTCATGCATAAACGGTGTGTACGCACAGAAATGTTTCGTAAGAACGTTTCCATGTTCAAATCGCGATGTATAAAACCTACACTTGGTGTAAAGCCACGCACTTTTCCACGGTACCTCATACCCTGTCGTACGCAAGTTCTCCGCTCGGTTTTGCAGACTGGTGGCCCCCAGTGTCAAAGCAGTGCTACTGTTCCTGTGTGTTTACTCTTTATTTTCCTGACGTGGCTTTATAAATACACTAAAACTAACCGCATATTGTTGATTAGTGTAATGCATCTGATTGTAATTAACTTGTAACAATATAATGGTCCACGAAATAGCTATAGTATTCCAAATACCATAACTGCTTTAGTGTTGTTACTCTCACTGCACCATCTTCTTCTTCTTTTTCTTCTTTCAGCTGCTCCCTTTAAGGATTGCACTGTGGATCATCTTTTTCCGTATTACTCTCACTGCTCCACTCGGAGTATTTATATCACTGTATTTGAGTGGGGAATCACAGCAGCAGCTGATCGGAAAGAGAATTATCAGTATTACAGCATCAAGCCCACGCTGCCTCAGCCACGGCAAAACGTTTCAAAGCCTTTCCTGTATGGACCTCGCGGTTCAGAAACGGTTTCATCACAAGAACTATAAACGCACTCAATCAATTGCTCCTTATAGAACTGCTTGTACTTATAAGTACAATTACCCCACTGTAAACTTGCACTACAGTTATAATATTGCACATCCTGCGCCACTTTATAAAGCGCGTATTTACATATGATGACGGTATCATTTGTAAGATGAAATGCAGCAATATGTTGCTTATATTATACAGATAAAACTTTAACTTCATTTAAATAATCTGTATTGTTAATAATTAAACATGTGAGGACATGGTGCCGCAGCGCTAGCAAGTTCAAGTATTTTTCCTGCCTTGCACTATATATTTGCTGAGGCTGGCGCGACACTGGAAGGATAGATGGATAGAATAATTAAACACGTACTATGAAGATATTTCAATGTTCCTTAAAAGTTTTGAAGAATTGTCGTTGTAAGCTTACAGATGGCTTAACGTCTATTACAGAGCTAATTGTGTGGCGATTGGTATTTGGGGAAAGAAAAGTAAGGACTGGAATTGATATATTTTCCCCCGTGCTTTTCCCATTGTCTTTTCACAGAAGGCTAAGCTTAAGGGTGATTTATATTGACAGACTGACAGACTGAGGAAATCGTTCCTCCCCCACACTACGCAACTCTTCAATTCCAACCGGTGCGGTAAACACTAACATTATTCAAAGTTATTGTCTGCTTTTACATGCATTTTTATTACTCTTAATTTAATATTGTTTTTTGTATCAGTATACTTCTGCTGGATTATGTGAATTTCCCCTTGGGATTAATAAAGTTTTTATTTATCTATCTATCTATTGATTTGCATATTCATAGAGGCATAATTCTTGGAGGAGTTAGGGGCATACACGAGCATTACTTTTCACGCTGACTGGGATTTATGGAGCGGAAGAACGTGGAAGTTGGAGTACGCACAGATTCCTGCATCTAGATTTTTCTGTGCATAAGCACATTTCGGCTTTTGTGCTTACATCATGTTATAGTGCGGATTCTACACACGGCGCTATGCACGAAGCCCCTGTTAGTTGCAACAATTTCACTCAATGCACTGTCTGCATAACCTGCTTGCGGCCGTTGCGACGATTCACCAGCATCAGCATTCTCAGTTACTACCAATGGCCCTTGCTCAATTTTGAGAAAGGTAAAAATCTTGGTAAGCTTAATAATAATAAGTTTTAATTATGTAGCGCCTTTCATACACTCAAGGACACTTTTCAATTCAATAAACACATTAACAAGACAGTAGAAATTATATACAAGAAAATGAATAATACTCATTGAAAAGATGTGTTTTTAACAGGAGTTTGAAATGAATAATAGATTTTTCCTCATGAAGGTTGAGTGGAGGAGCATTCCAATATTTTTAGGGGCTGTCATATTGAATGCTCTGCCACCCATAGTTACTAACGTATTTAGGTACAGTGAGTAAGTTAGCATCCAGTGATCTTAATGCATGGGCAGGAGTATAAGGAAGCAGCATCTCAGACAGATAATGAGGGGCTGAACCATGAAGGGCTTTAAAGGTGAGAAGAATAATTTTATATTTGATTCTTGAAGAAACTGGTAACCAATGAAAATCATAGAGGGAAGAAGTGTTGCGAGCAGATTTTTTAGTGTGTATAAGTTAAACGAGCAGCAGAATTCTGAACATATTGTAATCTATTGATATATGTAGTTGGGAGGCCATAAAATAATGCATTGCAATAGTCCAGATGGGTAGTGATGAAAGCATGAATGATTGTTTCAGTATCTTTCACACTGAGGAAAGAATGCAGATGAGTAATGTTGCGAAGATGAAAAAAAGCTGTCTGTACTATTGAGCTAATGTGTGGATGAAAGGTAAGAATCTGATCAAAGATGACACCCAAATTATGGACTGATGCTGAGGGTTCAACCAGGATTCCATCAATGTCAATTTTTAGCCCACAAAGGGTAGAGAGGACAGATATTTCTGTTTTATCAGGACTGAGTTGTAAAAAATTATCTGTCATCCAATTATTTATTTCCCGAATGCAGTCAGTGAGTGCAACAGGTGAACTGTTGCAGTTGCATCTACACTTACATAAAGTTGTGTGTCATTAGCATAGCTGTGGAAGCTTAAATCACACCTACAAATAATCTCATCTAATGGGAGTATATAGATGTTAAACAGGATTGGACCTAGAGCTGACCCTTGAGGGATACCTTGTGTGAGTGAAGTAGTGGCAGATTTTTATTCCCTAATGAAGACGTAATACTGGTGATCACTGAGGTATGATATGAACAAAGAAAGAGCAGCACCAGAGATACCAATAACCGAAAATCGGGACAGTAAAATGTTATGGTTAACTGTTTCAAACGCTGCACTTAAGTCAATGAGAACTACAATAGCAGCCATCCCAGAATCTGCAGTTATAAGTAAGTCATTGGTTACCTTAAGTAAAGCAGTTTCAGGAATATTTAGGGCTCTGAATCCAGATTGAAAACGCTCAGGCAGGTTATGCAAGTTTAAATAATCATTGAGTTGAGCAGCAACAACCTTTCCTAAGAGCTTAGCCATAAATGGAAGATTAGAAATTGGGCGATAAAATTTTAGCTGTAACAGATCTGAGCCAGGTTTTTTTAAAACGGGGTTACAGCAGCAGATTTTAAATCACTTGAAATACAGGTGCAGAAACTAGAGTTGATAAAGTGAGAAATGGGAGCAGAAAGTTTGTCAGTGCAAGCCCTAATCAGTAAAGTAGGGGCAGGATCTAGTTGGCAGGTAGATTGATTACTTCAGCAATATAAGTTGATGTAGTGGGGTTAAATTTAGATAAATAAACTGTGATTTAGAAGTATAATCGGTCGACAGAGACGAGGAATAAAGATTGTTAACAGCAGGTTGACAAAGTCTGTTAACTGTATTAAAAACAGATCTAGGGCGACAAGTACCAAAGTCAATAAGGGTGGAATAGTACTTTGAACGTGCAGCCGATAAGGTGCATCTGTAATCCTTCAGGTGTTCGGTGTAAGCGAGGGCATGAACAGCCAGACCAGTCTTCTTCCAGAGCCTTTCCAAGCGGCGACCAGTTTGTTTAATGGTAGGCAATTCTGCTGTAAACCATGGAGAGGTCTGGGTAGTAGGAACAATCAAGGATTTAATAGGTGAATATTGATCCAAAATTTGTGACAATGTTGAATTATATAGAGATAAAATCTGCATAGGGCAAGACAAACCAGAAACATCATGGAGACAGTAGGCACCAACAGACATAGAGAAGGATAACTGATCAATGTTCTTGATATTATGATAGGTTATTTAAGATTTTAGATTTAATTTAAGGAAGGGGAAAAGTGACACTAAATTCAAACAGCTTGTGATCTGAGATACCATTAACAGTACCAGATGTAGAGACTTTCTGTAGACCAGTGAAACTTACAAGATTCTGAATATGGCCCTTAGCATGAGTTGAAAAACCAACATACTGCACAAAACTGAAATAATCCAGTACTGAACGTAGCTTACAAACAGATGGACAGTCAGAATCCACATGAATATTAAGGTCACCAAGCAAAATAACAGCAGTAGACATGCCACAGACAAGAGTGAGTATTTAATAAAGTTGAGGGAAAAAATCTGGCTGAAGCTTAGGAGGCCTGTAGATTAATATAATGTGCAGTGAAGCCTTTCCAGTGATTTTAACAACCAGATATTCAAAAGACATAATGTTATGAAAATCAACAGTGGTTGCCTTAAGACAATCACGCTGAACCACCGCCAATCCACCATCTCGGCCTGTCAGACGTGGTTTAGACAAGTAACTATAACCAGCGGGGGTAAGCACATTTAGTTGTAAGTAATCACTTGGGGCCTCATGTATAAATGGTGCGTACGCACAGAAATGTTGTGTAAGAACTTTTCCACGTTCAAATCGCGATGTATAAAACCTACACTTGACGTAAAGCCACGCACTTTTCCATGGTACCTCATACCTTGTCATACGCAAGTTCTCCGCTCGGTTTTGCAGACTGGCGGCACCCAGCATCAAAGCAGTGCTACTGTTCCTGTGTGGTTACTCTTTTATTTTCCTGACGCGGCTTTATAAATACACTGAAACTAACCACATATTGTTTATTAGTGTAATGCATTTGATTGTAATTAACTTGTAAGAATATAATGGTCCAGGGAATAGCCATAGCATTCCAAATACCATAACTGCTTTAGCGTTGTTACTCTCACTGCACCTTCTTTTTTTTTTTCTTCTTTTTTCTTTTAGCTGCTCCAGTTAGGAGTTGCCACAGTGGATCATCTTTTTCCATATTACTCTCACTGCACCACTTGGAGTATTTGTATCACAGTATCTGAGTGGGGAATCACAGCAGCAGCTGATCGGGAAGAGAATTATCGGTATACAGTATCAAGCACACGCTGTCTCAGCCACGGCAAAACGTTTCAAAGCCTTTCCTGTACAGACCTCGTGGTTCAGAAACTGTTTCATCCCAAGAACTTTAAACGCACTCAATCAATTGCTCCTTGGAGAACTGTTTGT
This sequence comes from Polypterus bichir lapradei, assembly GCA_026402145.1. Taxonomy (NCBI): domain Eukaryota; kingdom Metazoa; phylum Chordata; class Cladistia; order Polypteriformes; family Polypteridae; genus Polypterus; species Polypterus bichir. The sequence continues at coordinate 33,984,014 of JANRMT010062856.1, forward strand.
ACTTATAAGTACAATCACCCCACTGTAAACTTGCACTACAGTTATAATATTACACAACCTGAGCCACTTTATAAAGCGTGTATTTACATATGATGATGATATCATTTTTAAGATGAAATGCAGCAAAATATGTTTATTATATTATACAGATAAAACTTTAACTTCATTTAAATAATCTATATTCTTCACTGGGACTGGCGTGAAGGATAGAATAATTAAACATGTACTACGAAGATATTTCAGTGTTCCTTAAATGTTTTGAAGAATCAGCGCTCTAAGCATACAGATGGCTTAATGTCTGTTACAGAGCTGATTGTGTGGCGATCGGTTACTTGGAGAAAGAAAAGCAAGTACTGCAGGGGCGGCCACGCCAATATATATTGAATATAAAACAGAAAGAGAAAATAACAACACAGCTAAAAATGCAGTTGCAAATTACGACAAATGTTAAATGCTTGTGCCATGAGCACGAGGCAGCTATGCAGTGTCCGCAAAGGACGTGGCCATCCACCGTGCATAAGATACCATATTGACATTGGCGGGTGAAGGGGCCACCGATTCTTTCTCTGCCCAGGGCCGCCACAAGCCTAGAGCCACCCATGAACACTGCTGCAATAAATAATTTCATCGAAGGTCGCGCACAATCACTGCACCATGAAACCCATGTTTAATAACGTGCTTTAAGTCCTATCATCATGAAAAATCATGAAAATAATATCACGTATACATCTCAGTATTTTAGTTATTCAGAGAGCTGTAATATCACAAATGTAATGGATTCTGTGTCCAGCTGGAGGAAGAGAGCCGGTTTAAGAAGCAAGTAGTGATTCACACACATAGAGCACATAGAAGATCACATACAAAACAAAGCATTTAACGTGCTACTTTAATTACAATGTGATTTGAGAAACTGGTTAATTAAATGATTTTAAGATGAAGTTTATGATGTTCTACTTTAATGACAAAATAAACTACATGATTAAAGTGGAAATTTCGAGAGTGAAGTTGACATTTCGTGCTTTTTCCCACTGTGTGCCTTTTTTTTTTCTTTGTACCCTAATAAGCTTTCATATGACACTCAAACAGTGGGCTACTCACCTTTTCACGGCAACTTTGATATCTGACAAGTTTCTTTTTATTTCCGGCACTGTACGACTTTGTGAACGTGAGCTTTCAAGTTTCTCCAACACGCTATGTCACTCGATTAATTTCCTTTTGTTGATTATACCACGGTTTAAATAAACAAATAGTATGTTTTTCCTTTGCCTCCACTTGGTATTCGCTGAAATTCTTATAATTTACCCCCGTGCTTTTCCCCATTGTCTTTTCACAGAAGGCTGAACTTAAGGGCGATTTATATTGATTTGCATATTTAAAGAGGCGTAATTCTGGGAGGAGTTGGGGCGAGACAGAAGGCGAGTGCACGAGCATTACTTTTCACGCTGATTGGGATTTATGGAGCGGAAGAACGTGGAAGTTGGAGTACGCACAGATTCCTGCATCTGGATTTTTCTGTTCGTAAGCACATTTCGGCTTTTGTGCTTACGTCACATTATAGTGCGAATTCTACGCATGCCGTTATACATGAGGCCCCTGGATTTTACCATGTTTCTACAAGGAACAGCATGTCTAGTTTTTTAGAAGTTGATAAGTCGTTAAGGAAAGTACTTTTATTAGTTAACGATCTGCAGTGTAGGAGCACACAGTGGAGAGTTACGTCAGATTGTAATCCTTGGTTACTCCAGTCCAGTATTTGCGGCAGGTGTCTCAGCCAATTCGTTTGCCTACTCCATTGTCCCGCGGAAAGTCTTTTTGAGAAAACAGGTCTAATAGACCAAATCGTGGAAATAGTGTCAGTGGATGCAAAGGTAATATTAAAATGATACAGAGAGGAGCGGTGTATATACCGCGGATGAGCAATGCCAAGCTCCATGCATAAGACATACAGTACAGGCCAAAAGTTTGGACACACCTCCTCATTCAATGTGTTTTCTTTATTTTCATGACTGAAGGCATCAAAACTATGAATGAACACATGTGGAGTTATGTACTTAACAAAAAAGGTGAAATAACTGAAAACATGTTTTATATTCTAGTTTCTTCAAAATAGCCACCCTTTGCTCTGATTACTGCTTTGCACACTCTTGGGATTCTCTCGATGAGCTTCAACAGGTAGTCACCTGAAATGGTTTTCACTTCACAGGTGTGCCTTATCAGGGTTATTTAGTGGAATTGCTTGCTTTATCAATGGGGTTGGGACCAGCAGTTGTGTTGTGCAGAAGTCAGGTTAGTTGGACGATCATTTATTTTTCAACAGGACAATGACCCCAAACACACCTCCAGGCTGTGTAAGGGCTATTTGACCAAGAAGGAGAGTGATGGAGTGCTGTAAATGGTCATGAAAATAAAGAAAACACATTGAATGAGGAGGTGTGTCCAAACTTTTGGCCTGTACTGTAAGTCACCGTATGCAGTCTGGAGTGCATACGGTAAGTGCATAATTGTGTTGACGAGTAGGTAATCATCTTCAGAAAAAGCAATAACAGCTACCACCATGTTAGCCAGAACCCATAATCTAACTCCAATTGAGCAATAAACAAAGTCAGCTAAGAAAATCTTAATCCTAGTCAACTAAGAAAGTAAAGACTTACTCACTAACCATGCTGGCTCAGGGAGAGTACAGGGGAGAGGGCTCATAGAATATAGGCAGCGAACGGAAAAATTTTTTACAAAAGCTACAGTATAAATCCAGTGAGAATCCGTCCATAAAACATAAAAAGCATGAGCAAGGCACAGGACGTAGTAACAGCAACAAAGCAAAGCTGAGCAAAACGACTCTGGTGAGAAGTGGCAGCCAGATCGCGCACAGCGTACTCTCATCCGGAACTGGAAGCTTAATGTTTTTCAGTTCCTGTTGCAGGCATTCCCTACGTTTAGTAGTACCACTCTTATAATGATTGCAGGATCTGCTGCTACTGGCTGACATCGTATGGCGAGAGTATAAAAAAAGAGTTAGTTTGCCCACTAACAGAGAGCTTAACTTAATAACAGAATTGCTATGATTTATTGTTTACGAGTTCGAACTTTGAAAACTGTTGACATCAAATCAAAGTACAAAAGTAACAATTATTTATGATAATAATGTATATTTATATTTTTAATGTGACGTCCTTCAAAACTTGTACTGTCCATGTCCACTATGCCACGTCAGAGGTTGCTAAATTTGGGAATGTGCACAGGTGGACAAGGACATGTGCTTCCGATTAGGCTCCGAGCCTCCAAACTCCAAAAGTCTAAACTTGTGTAAACTGTAGGCCTGCCAAAAATGTCATATCATCATGAATTGGATTGGATTGGACTTGCCTGGTGATGGTGCAAACATGCCACTGAAACTGTGAATTATTAACACAATGAACTGTGCAAGTGATTTAAGTTATTAAAAAAAAATTTAAATCTATACAGCCCCAAGTGGGCCCCCCAAGCCCGTAGGCCCTTGTGCTTTGTACAATCTGCACAATCCATAGCTATACCATAGGATCAGCCAGCCAGACAGAGTGTCCAGAAGAGTGGAGGCAGACACACTGTCTGCCTCCTATATGACTCTGGCAGCAACACTTCTGTTGTTGCAGGCTGATATGTCCTCTTGCAGTAGTCTCACCTGTATACATGGCAAGACTCGGCTATACCCCACTGCACTTTGAGGGATCCTAATACAAGGGCAGTTAAGGAGGCTGTAGGTAGTGGTCATGCTGGCAAGTTTGCTCTAATCCTGGGACTAGACTGGCCACAAAGCAAAAGCATTGGATACTGACTGTGCCTAGCTAAGAGGAGGAACCTGACCATAGACAAAGATATCCCATCTGAAGGTAATGTCCCGCCATGCAAAAGATCAGGTAATGGCATAGACACCCATCCCAATCAACATGGCTAATCTGGGAGAGGGCACCACAGATCAACCACAGGTGTCATCTGTGGACCTGTGGTAATTTGCCTCACTGGTATTACCATTCATTAAATAAAAGTAGTTTTGTGTCCTCTACAGTGTTGAGAGAGGGGCATTAGTTTGGGAGGAAAATGACAAATAAGTGTAAAGAAATAAAGCTTGCCTTTTTGTCCATTTAGAAAGTGCAGAGGGATGCCTTTGTTGATGATATGAGTGGCATCTGAGTGCTGAGTCATGCCACCTTGTTATCTCTATTCTAAACAAGACTTTAAAATTTATTTAAAAGCAATTAATATACAAATACACCACTAAATGACCAGACACAAATCTTTTGTCATACAGAAAATGAGCTAATTCTTATACTTTAACTTAAAGAAATAAAAATGCAAAACACAAACTTTTAAACCTTAAACAAGTCAAGAAATTCAAGTAATGTCAGTTCAGCATTTCAGTTTATACAACAAAAACCATGTAATTACTCCTGAGTGTTGCTCCATCATAAGAATGGCACATTTAGTTGCAAATTGTTAAAGCTTCACAGATTCCAAAACTGTCATCCTCATATTACTTTCTCATACAGAATAACAGTTTTTTACCTCCTTTCAGCTTCAACCATTTTGTCTGGAAAGGTGAGTTCAACCCAGATTTTAAATGCACAAATAGGTTTGCACTATATATTTTCTATTATTCAGTTCCATTAAAATGTGTAAAGTAAAATTTGTTCCTAATAAATGTGCAACAAGGGCATTACAAAGCACATTTTTACATTTCATCTGGAATCAATGATGAAAGGGTATCCTGAGCAGTTGATTTTAAAGTATGTTCATGTTTCATGCCTGCAAGTGGCATTGGATATTGTGCACACAGGTCCTTTACTAGAGCTTGCTGAAAGTATAAACACAGTGATAAACCCTGGAACGCTGATGTTGAAAATCAGTACTTCATTTCAAAATAGGCAGATTATATTTTCTTCATTTAAACCACATTCAAAGGATAATCTACTGTATTTAATCTAGGACATTGAACAACACTCATCTCTCCTTCATGATAGTAGATCAAACCTGATAGCATACATCACAGAATATGCCCTATCCTGGTAGCTTTGCCAGTGTCAGGGATGCCAGGGGCCATGACCCGGCCGGGACGCCATGAGGGACCGGATGTGGGTCTGTGCCCACCCTGGATCACGTGGGGGTCGCCTTCCTGGTTGCTTTGGGGGCCACGGGTACAGGGCATGGAAGCTCCACCCTGTAGGGGCCCGTGGTCACCGCCAGGAGGCGCCCCAATGCCTTGGAGACCTGTTACCCCAGCACTTCTGCCACACCAGGAAGTGCTGGGGGGAAGATTTAGGACGGCGCCCGGAGAGCAGCCGGGAGGACAGCCGGCACTTCCACCACGCTGGGGCGTGGCCAGAGGAGGAATGCCGGGAACACCTGGTGCTCATCCGGGAACCATATAAAAGGGGCCGTCTCCATTCATTCAGGGCTGGAGTCGGGAGGTGGAAGGACGAAGCTCAGGAGAGCTGTGGAGGCGGCCCGAAGAAAGGCATTGTGGCCAGGACTGTGATTGGAGTAATTGTGCACGTGACTGGGGTCTGAGTGACCAATGAACTGGGGTCTTTGTGACCATATCGTGTGTAAATATTGTAAATAAACGTGTGGTGGTGATTTAACAACATGTCCGCCTGTCTGTGTCCGGGTCGGCTCCACACCAGAAATGAAAAAACTGAAGCATTAAAATGAAACTTACTGCTTGTCCATTGGGATTACTCAACACAGTTACTTCTGCTCTGAGACATTTAACCAAATAAGCCATTTTTGAATGCTGGGCAAGTTGAGGATTGCAAATAAGCAATCAAGATGGATTCAGTACTTTAAAGTAATGAGAGAGATGGAAATAATCTCTTATGACTGCATTTTCAAATTACTTTCTGATCAGTAGTCTGCACAGCCCTTCTTACTTGTGTTTAATGAGTTAGCTGATATACGTAACATTAATCTCAGCTATCAGTTTTTCATCAATATTGTGCCAAACATTTGTGATGAGAATTACTATGCTTGCTGCCTTTGAAAACTTACAGGAGATGAAGAAAACATTTTATTTCAAATATTTTGTAAACAGAATCAGTAAGTTTCCAGTAAATTAACACTCTTTGTACATAACTCGAGACTTTATTTTTTGGAAAAGACAAGAACTTTGACCTCACATCTGACCACTAAGCAACTCACATTTAACACAATGCATTGTATGATTTACCTGACTGTTTTAGATGCAAAATTTTAGGAGAATCTGAAAAGTGCAATGGAATCTGTAACTAAAATTGTAATCTGCATTTCCTTCTACATTGCCTATTCAAATGTTTGAATGTATTTTTAAATTAAACTGAAGAGATGCTGCTGTCAATACAGACCCATATAACTGTCTCAACTGCCTCTAAGACTAGATGCAAACTTGAGTATTAGGGGCCAAATAGGCCACAAATTATATATTTTTTTGTGTGCAATCTATTGGTTTACATGTGAACAATATTATTTTATGAATATAAAATAGTGCTACTCGGTTTGCATGCAGACTTTATTGGTTTTCATGCATACATTACTGGTTACATACTGTGACAGATTGGGGGCGGGGTCATTGAGGCCCAAAGACTGGACACAGGTCAGGTCAGGTCAAGTTGGGGAGCATGCACTGCTACAGTGCGTTGCCACACCCACCACACAACAAAACACCTTGGGATCCTGGTTGGCAACCTCCCAGGCAAACACGTGTTCCAGTCTCACCCTCAGGAAATGACCCTATATCTGCCGCAGCCAGGTGTTACGTGGGCATCCCCTTGGCCTGGTCCAGCCACTCAGACTGTAAAGACTTAGACCTTCATTCTTTTGCATAAATATCGGGAGCGCCGCACAACCCTTTCCAACAGCCTTATCACCCCAAGCTCTCCCAATCCATCTACTGACTTCATAGGAAGAGTCACCAGATACATGATTATCACTGCCAAGGTAAGTAAACCTCTCGACAAGGTCAACATTCTCTCTGCAGACAGACACACTGTTGATGGCTGTGCCTAAGAGGTCATTAAACGCCTGGATCTTGGTTTTTATCCAGGACACTCGCAAGCCCAGAAACTTAGACTCCTCGTTAGTCTCTCAAGAGCCCTGATCAGAGACTCCATTGACTCTGTACAAGGATATGCCTGTAGAGGCAAGATAGACAAAGCAAACAAAGTGCCAATACAGAATCCAAAGGTATTGATCGAAACAGAGCAGAGGTTCAAAAATATTAAATAATACAGTCCCAATACAAAATCCAGAAATCAGAGTCACAACGGAGCAGAGGTTAAAAAAATTCAGAAAGCACAGTTCCAAAACAGAATCCAAGAGGCTAAGTCCAAAACAAAGCAAAGCAATAGCACATTAATTCACCAAAACACTCTCCACTCCAGCATGCTCAGTGAACCGCAAGGAATCATGGGGAGGCCCTCTCTTAAATAGGATAGAGGGCCATTCCTAGTGGTGATGGGCAGGTGAACACCCACAAAGCACAAAGGACAAAACATTTTATTAGCAACTTTGTTCAGTGGTCGATGGGTATCTACGAGGTGACACTCCTCTGGTCATTGGCGATTTCAATGCAAACACTGGCACTGACAAGGCTGGCTATGAGGATTGTCTCGGTCCCCATGGGTCTGGTGACCATGACATAAGTGGCTCCATGTTCCTTGACTTTGCAAAAGGTCAGGGGCTGTGAATTGCTGGATCCTGGTTCTAGTGTCCTGAGCAGCATCATTGGACTTGGTACTCCAATACTGGAGGTGCGGTGAAGGAGATCGATCACATCCTCATGGGCAGACGCTGGAGGCTCTCACAAAACTGTAGGATCTACAAAAGTTCCCAGTTTGTGAATTCTGACCACAGACTTGTTGTTGCTACTCTGAAGATCCAGCTTAGGTCCAGTAGGTTACCACCTACTAGGAAAATGAGGTTGGACCTGGCCAGACTCCAAGATTAGGCTGTTTCTGATGAGTTTGCACAGTTTGTGTGAGGAACTTACGGATTTGGGTGCAACTGCCAATCCTAATGTGATGTGGCAGACCTTCCGTGACAAGGCCCTGAAGGTGTTCCCAGAAGGAGGTTTTTCATCTTGCAGTGCACTCTGCATATCAACGAGAGGAGTTGCAGCGCACAGCTCGGTGGCAACTCTGGTCTGTACCAGGAACTGAGAAGGATGGCTACAAGGGCTCTGAGGGCAGATAAGAAGGCATTTGTTAGAGGAATCTGTGAGCAAGTGAAACCTCATCTATGGTCTAGTTACCCACGTCCTGCTTTCAGAGGAATTTTAGCATTACGCTCATCCAAATCTGTTCCTCTGAGAGTCGCAGTCAGGGTGGCTGATAGAACGGTCCTTACACAGCAGTTGTGAACCTCTGTGCTGGTTATTTTGAACAGCTGTTTAAAGATGATCCTCCAGCTAGGACATTGGATATCTCTGGGTCTACGGTTCTTGAGGCTGATCTTCCAATGTGAACCACCCAGTCTCACTGAGATTGCACAGGTAGTGAACCAGCTGAGGGTAGGAAAGGCTGCAGGGATTTTTGGTGTCCGGGGTGAACTTCTCCAGGCTGGTGGTAAGCTGTCCTCCTGGTATTGCAAGCAATCTTTGCTTCCATTTGGGAGACAGGCATCATCCAAAATGACTGGAAAACGATACTTGTCATCCCTATCTGGAAAAGGAAGAGTGATCACCTGGATTGCCACAACCTACCAGCAACAGGAGCAGTCTGGTTTTACACCTAAGAAGTCTACCATATTACTCTCACTGCACCACTCGGAGTATTTATATCACTGTATCCGAGTGTGGAATCACAGCTCTATAGCAGCTGATCGGAAGGAGAATTATGGGTATGCAGCATCAAGTACACACTGCCTTAGCCATGCGCACTGTCTATGGAACTGCTCCCATACGGAAAATGATTCAGAGCCTTTCCTGTGCTGACCTTGTGGTTCAGAAACGGTTTCATCCCAAGAACTATAAATGCTTCTTGTAGAACTGTTGGTACTTATAAGTACAATTACCTCACTCTAAACTTGCGATACAGTTATAATATTGCACAACCTGCGGCACTTTATATAGCGCGTATTTACATATGATGACGATATCATTTTTAAGATGAAATGAAGCAAAATATGTTTATTAATTATACAGATAAAATGTTAACATCATTTAAATAATCTATATTTTTAATAATTAAAAATGTAAGGACACGGTGTCGCACCGCTAGCAAGGAGCTGGCACCCCGTTGTTCCTGCCCCACGTTGTATTCTTGCTGAGGCTGGTGCGACACTGGAAGAATAGATGGCTAGAATAATTAAACATGTACTATGAAGATATTTCAATGTTCCTTAAAAGTTTTGAAGAATCAGAATTGTAAATTTACAGTTGGATTAACATCTATTACTGAGATGACTGTGTGGCGATTGGGTACTTGGAGAAAGAAAAGGAATGACAGGAATTGGGGGTTAGTACATTTGAAAGAGACAGTACTGCTGCAATAAATTATTTCATCTAAGTTATTTCATCGAAGCATCTTGCGTGAGTCAGGAACAATCTCTGGATGGGGCGCGAGTTCGTCACTATCACTGCACCACCGTGTTCCCATGTTTAATACATGCTTTAACTGATATGATATGAATACTGAAATGATATCAGGTATACATCTCAGTATTTTAATTATTCAGAGAACTGTAATATCACAAAAGTAATGGATTCTGTGTCCTGTTGGAGGAAGAGAAAGCCCATTAAGAAGCACGTAGAGATTCACACACATAGAGCACATAGAAGATCAAATACAAAACAAAGCAATTAATGTGCTACTTTAGTTACGATGGGATTTGAGAAACCAGTAAACTAAACGATTTTAAGATGAAGTTTATGATGTTCTACTTTAATGACAAAATAAATTATGTCATTAAAGTGGAAATTTTGAGATTAAAGTTGACATTTTGAGCTTTTTTCCCACTGTGTTCTTATTTTTTTTTCCTCTGTACCCTTAGAAGCTTTCATATGACACTCAGATGGTGGGCTACGACTCGCCTTTTCACAGCGACTTTGATATCTGACAACTTCTTTTTTTTTTTTTTGGGCACTGAGTGACTTTGTGAACTTGCACTTTCGAGTTTCTCCAACGCATTATGTCACTCAACCAACTTCCCTTTTGTTTTTATACAACTGTTTAAACCAACAAATAGTACGTTTTTCCTTTGCCTCCACTTGGTATTCACTGAAATTCTTCTATTTTCCCCCGTGCTTTTGCCATTACCTTTTCACAGAACGCTTAGCTTAAGGGCTATTTATATTGATTTGCATATTCAAAGAGGTGTAATTCTGGGAGGAATTAGGGAGTGGCAGCAGGCGCGTGCACGTGCATAACTTTTCACGCTGACCGGGATTTATGTAGCATACGAACAGATTTATGCATCTGGATTTTTTTGTGCGTACGAGCATTTCCGCTTTTGTCCTTACCCCATGTTTTAGTGTGAATTCTACGCACGGTGTTATGCATGAGGCCTCTGGTCTGGCTCAGTACTTATCCACTCCATGCTATTGAAAAAGTCACCTGAGCTTAGCTTGGCTAAGAGACAAAAGCTTTCTTGCTCATCTTTCATAATGATTCCTAAACACGAGATTCATTTGGAAAGGATAAAGCTGGATCATAAAGTGCATCTGAATTCAGGTTCCTTTACCACCTGAGAAATGCAATATGTAGCATAAGGTCAGAGAAATATTATTGTAACCTACTTTTAATAGTGATTTTCTTCCTACTTTGTTGAAAATGTCTTGTAAGGAGCTGGCAGTATGAAAGTATATCTAGATGAATATTTACTGGATATTTTCATATAGAATAACACAGGATAATTACAATATAGCACTTATTTTGATTAAGCACCTGTTTTACTACATGATTTTGTACCTTATAAGATATTATTTTTAAGCATATTGTAATCTCACCAATATAGTTTAAGCATTATTAAGCACTGAATGGCATCGAACTGCCAGATAGTTAAAATTCTGGAATGCACTGATAAGCACTGAGCCTTATACTCCACCAATGAACTGACACTCTGAAAGGGCCTGGTTTAAAAATCAGAAGACAAAGCTGGCAAAATGCCAAGATGTTCTAACCATTAGCATAATGAATAAGGGGCATGGATGGACCGAAATTAATGAGAAGTGGGCATGACTGAAGGGCGATCACACAAAAAATGCCATTATGTGTTGTCTATTAGCATAGCAGGCATGTCAAGGTAAGATATCTATGTTTAGCTATGTATAAACATGTCTTTGTGCTCAGGAACAGCAGTTTTAACCTTGGACAGAACACAGCTTTTTATTATCTTTAATAAAGGTCTAAGCTGAAACCAGAAGGCTTTCGGATTCTCTGTGATTTCCTGCCTTTGGGTTTTATTGTTTTCGGATTTTATTCTACGACAATAGATATACAGTATTAGGAAAAAATTACTACACTTAAAGCAGTAATGATTGAAAATTAGTTTCTCATAGATTGTAGTGGCTGTGCAATGTATATTGTGTACCACTTATGAAAAAGTGGATCTATTGTATATGTATACTGTATCTGTTCTCTATGACAGTATGTGCAAGAAAAAGAAATACATCACACAATCATCTCAAAAATAGGAGCACCAATGATGATTGCTTTTCTGAGCCTCAATAACAATTTCAAAATGACAGATGTGGTTTGAAGAGGACAACGTGTCTTTTATAGACAAGATGAATAAAACACATTTGAATCCTTATTTCCAACTGTCAGTGTAAATAATTAAAATGATTTGATGTTTGGTAACAGAAAGAACATTTGTTTTCATCAGAAAGGAGAGGGTGGAATGTTTACTCAAGAGACAGTGCTGGCTTTATTGAGATTTGTGAAGACTGTCATAAAAAATAAAAATGCAAATGATGGTAGTTCAAAGTTTGCCTGGTGATAAAAACAAGAAAAATATTTTTTTTATCCCTAGAATTTCTGAAAGGATATCAAAGTAGAAAACGTAAATTTTTTGAAAAGTTTAAATTGCAAATAACTCATATATAAGTATCATCAGCTAGTTATCTTGACAGTAAGGCTTCTTGGTACATCAGAAGTACACCACCAGCTCTTTTGTCTTTCTGATGTTGAGTTGCAGGTTGTTGTCCCTGCACTACAAGACAAAGTCATTCAGCCTTCCTGTACTCTGACTTGTCTCAGTTATTAATGCAGCCTATGATGGAAGAATCATCTGAAAATTTCTGTACATAGCAAGTGCTTTGATCTTTCTAGTATCTCTGTGTCCTGAGTATGAGGACATAGTGCTTTGCTTTAGAGAAATAAATATGCTCTTCTACCAGGGTAAATGTAATTTATTGTTTAGTAACAAGTAATTATCAAAATTGTTTAATGTAATTGAGGTTAACAGAAATTGAAATGCATCTTTGGAACATTAGGTTCTAATATGGAACCAACTTCCAGTAAAGAGAACCAGTCCTTTAGGTGACTTTCTAACTAACACCAGCACTCAAACTGGACCATTTTTGGGATTAGAAGAAAAAGGCAAAATATCTGGAGAAAAACTTTTACAGAATTCACATAGAAAGAGAATGGATGCAAGATTGAACCCTAACATAATTTTATTTGTGAGATAAACACTGTGTGCCAATGTGAAATATTTTAAATTTATCTTTTACAAAATATTTTTGTAATTTTTGCAATACTTTTTGTATAATATAGTTATATGGCATGCTTTTTCACTGTCCCTGCTAAGTAAGATTTTCATTCACACAGACAGGTTGTCTATTCAAATGTGTTAAAATATTTAAGGAAAATAGATTCTTTACCCATCTCCTAGGTACCTACATTAGAACTGAGAAGAGTGAACTTAGAGTGGATTAAGTTAAAATTTTATTGGCAATTATGATTATGGAATGTCTCTTCAGAAATTCCAACTTGGAGACTGAGTCATGGTTCTTATTTCCACTTCTCACTCTAAATTACTGGCACATTGGCAAGGGCCATACAAAATTAAGGAGAGGAAGGAGCTGGTTGATTACTTGGATAAACAACCAAATCATCAGCCAAACAAACAAATAAACCATGTCAATTTTTTGAAGTCATGGAAGGACAGGGAACCCAATCCCTACTCCTGACAACCTTGTTCATTGTTTACTTGGAAAACTAACATCAATTTCATCACAAATTTGAAGCCCAAACAACAAAAACAGCTCAAAGCAGCCATCTTGTCTGTCTTGGAAATGGTGAATGAGCGACATGGAAGAACATCCTTGATTATCCATGATATTATTACTGAACCTGGGGTTATTGTCCAAGAATGCCCGTATCAACTCCCAGAAGCAAAGAGAGCAGAAATTGAGCTTGAGATCAAGAGAATTTTAGATCTTGGTGTAATAGAGGTAAGTTTTAGTCCCTGGTCTAGCTCCATTGTATTGATTTCAAAGCTTGAGGGAAGTTAGCGCTTTTGCAATGACTTCCATTAACTTAACCAAGTTTCTTCCGCCCGGGGGACCGAGTGATGGTGCTCGTCCCTACCTCCCATTCCAAGTTACTGGCTCACTGGCAAGGGCCATACGAGGTTAAGAAAAGAAAGGGGCTCGTCGACTATCTGGTAAAACAGCCTAATCGTCGACCGAGCGAGAGGATCTATCATGTCAATTTATTAAAACCTTCGAAGGACAGGGAGGAGTCTCCCAACACACGTAGATCCCTCTCCCTATTCTCTAGTGTGACTGCCCTTAACCTTGGCGACGAGCTAATACCCCTACAGCGGCGGGAGATAACCCATGCAATCCACGCCGTACCCGAAGTAGTGAGCGAGTCGCCAGGCTGGACCTTGCTGATTGCGCACGATATAGTCACAGAACCAGGAGTAATCGCCCGGGAGAGGCCCTATAGACTCCCGGAGGCAAAACGCGCTGAAGTGGAACTAGAGGTGCAACGTATGTTGGATATGGACATTATTGAGGAGAGCCATAGTCCCTGGTCCAGTCCTATCGTCCTCGTTTACAAGCTGGACGGCTCCTGGAGGTTCTGTAATGACTTCAGACGTCTGAATCAGGTCTCCAAATTCGATGCCTACCCGATGCCCCGCATTGATGACCTACTTGAACGGCTGGGTACGGCTCGATACTTGACTACTCTTGATATGACGAAAGGGTATTGGCAAATTCCTTTAACGGCATCTGCAAAAAAAAAGACGGCCTTTAGCACCCCTAGCGGACATTGGCAATACAAGGTCCTCCCATTTGGGAAGCACGGTGCCCCGGCGACCTTCCAACGTCTGGTGGATAGAGTGCTGAAGCCCCACCAGTCCTATAGTGCCGCCTACCTGGATGATGTGGTCATTTATTCCGGCACCTGGGAGGAGCATCTATTGCAGGTCTCTGCTGTCCTCACGACACTAGCTAAAGCTGGTCTCCGCATTAACCCTCGCAAGTGTTTCTTTGGCTTGAAGGAGGCCAAGTATTTAGGCTACCTAGTGGGACGAGGGCAGGTGAGACCACAATGTTCAAAAATCAAAGCCATCGTGGAATGGCCCCGTCCAAATACCAAGAGACAGGTGCAGGCTTTCTTGGGGCTGGTGGGGTACTACCGCCGGTCCGTACCCCGTTTCTCTGAAAGGGCAGCGCCCTTGACCTGTTTAACAAAAAAAGGCGCTCCCTTACACGTGGTATGGAACGACAAAGCAGAACACACATTCAGTGACCTGAAAAAGGCCCTTACGTCGGCACCTGTATTAAAGACACCCGATTTTGAGCTCCCTTTTGTTCTCCAGACCGACGCGTCGGACACAGGCCTAGGGGCTGTGCTGAGCCAAAGCGTCAATGGTGTCGAACACCCCATAATATACTTAAGCCGGAAACTGCTGGACCGAGAGACCAGCTATGCGGCGGTGGAGAGGGAAGCCTTGGCCATTAAGTGGGCAGTGACCCATCTCCGTTACTACCTGTTGGGCCGCGAATTCACTCTGGTGACTGATCACGCTGCGCTTCAGTGGATGTCCCTGCACAAGGAGTCGAATCCACGGGTCACCAGGTGGTTCCTGGACTTACAGCCGTATAAGTTCACTGTCACTTATCACCGTGGTAACCTTCAGGCCAATGCTGATGCCCTCTCTCGCATCCACGACCTCTCGGTTAAATCCGCCCGACCTGACGGTCTTGGGCTGAGGGGGGGTCGTGTCACGCACGTGCGAGTAGGAGATCGCAGACGGACCCTAGCACGCTTTGGAAGGGATTTGCCGGCAGGGAGTGGCGGGGTACTAACCTTTCTCCTTTGCTTTCTTACAGAACAAAAGGCGCTCCGCCATCATAAGCCCGCAGTACGTTACTTCCGCCCTTCCTCCGCCATTGTTCCTGACGTCATCGATCCCATCTTCCCTCACGGTCCCTTTCCAGCATTCCTCCACTTCCGGCTCCTCCTTTATAAAATGGCCGCCGACGCCAATATACGTCGTCGCGCATATGAACACTTTATGTTTGTATATTTTGACCTGATTTTTGAGAAATTTGTTTACAGTATACGGGGCCGGAAACCCCAAACCTTTATGATGTGTCTTTCTCTTATTTTTACAATATTTAGAGACTTATAATATTATATATAAGTCCTTGTATTCTACTGAGTTTAAAGAAGGCAACACACAACCTAATGCATTTCTGAATGCATTACAGATACCACAACTAGATACTCTCAGTGCAGAGGAATTGGATAAACCTCTGGCACTATCAGAATTACTAGATGCTACAAACTCACTTCAGAATGGGAAAGCAGCAGGCCATAATGGCTACTCTGCCGAATTATGAGATAAAGGGGATTATCAGAGAAGGACTTGAACAGAAAATTTTGTGTATATGCCGATGATATGGTACTGTATATATCCGAAAATAAAATGCTGTGCCTGCAGTCCTAACAGCAGTAACAGAACTTTAGAAGTTTTCTGGTCTCAGAATTAATTTGAACAAAAGTGTGCTCTCTTAAGCACACAATATTAGATTGGACACCTTCCCTTTAATCATCGCAGATCAGTTTAAATACCTAGGGGTAAACATCACAAATAAACATAAAGCTCTTTATCAACAAAATTTTACTGTCTGCATGGAAAAACCTAAGCAAGACTTACATAGATGGTCTACTCTCCATCTCACTTCAGCTGGAAGAATTAACATTGTTAAGATGAATATCCTTCCTAAGCTTCTTTTTCTATTTCAAAACATTCCAATATACACCAATAAATAATTTTTTAAGAAATGTAATTCAACCATAACCTTATTTATTTGGAATTCAAAACATCCACGTATCCAAAGGGGGGCCCTAAAAAGACCTAAGGCAGAAGGTAGCATGGATCTAATTAACTTTCAATTTTATTACTGGGGGGGCGAATATACAACCTGGACATTGACACAAATAGATGAATGGAAACAGGCTTGGTCCACAATAGAAATAACATCCTGCAGTACTTCTGTATATTCCTTGCTTTGTACCCCAACAAGTACAAGTCATCACCAATATACTAACAACCCAATTGTGTAACACTTGCTCAGAATATGGAATCAATGTAGGAAGAATCTGAAGACAGAGAATCTTTTATCTGTGGCACCTCTGCAAGAGAACCACCTTTTTCCACCCTCTCAAACGTATGCAGTTTTTAATGTCTGGAAAACATTAAGGATTAAATCACTTAGAGATCTGTATATAGACAATGTCTTTGCATCCTACGAACAATTACACTCCAATTTTTACTTTCCAGCAACACATTTCTTTCACTATCCTCAAATTAGAAACTTTGTTAAACAAAACCTGTCCAATTTCCCTCACCTCCCACCTACCTCTATTCCGGAAAAACTATTGATCAGACATCAGGACTCAGACAGCATTTCCATATTTATTTTGTCCATACAGTCATTAAATCATGTGTGTGAAAGACACACAAAGACTTTCACACAATCGCATCACTCTTCTGGAAATCAATACAAGATTTAACACCAACAACTTACCCGAAGAAGCTCTAAATAAAGAGCTCCGCGAGCTAGGCCTGCTCCGTGAACCCGCCCCCGAATCACCTACAGGTAACATCTCGAGCTAAGCTAAAGGCAAATCCAACCAGACCGGCTGTTCCGTCCGTCATTCTGGCAAATGTTCGTTCATTGGACAACAAACTTGACCATATCTGACTTCTAAGAGCAAAACATCGCGAAGTAAGAGACTGCTGTGTTTTTATCTTCACGGAAACCTGGCTGAATGATAATATCTCTGACGCGGCTATACAGCTAACAGGGCTACATACCATCCGTGCGGATAGAGACGCCAGCAGATCCAGAAAAACTCACGGCGGCGGCCTGTATGTATACATCAACACAGAATGGTATGGAAACACAGGTATGATCACGAAGCACTGCTCATTGCTGGTGGAATTTGTGGCAGTTAAGTGCAGACCTTATTATTTGCCGCGAGAATTCAGTGTTATTGTTATTGTGGCAGTGTATATTCCTCCTGATGCTAATGCTAAGGAGGCGCTACACGAGCTGTATGAGGCCATCGGTGACCTGCAATCTCGCCACCCTGAGGGATTTTTTATTATCGCTGGGGACTTCAATCAAGCAAATTTAAAGACTGTTCTGCCTAAACTCCACCAGCATGTTAAATTTCCGACTAGCGGAGACAATACATTGGACTTGGTATATACTAACACCAAGTCTGCATACAGAGTAACCCCCCACCCTCACATTGGACTGTCTGATCACATTACAGTAATGCTCACTCCAGCATATATGCCATTGCTGAAGAGAACAAAGCCGGTAATAAAGCAGGTCAGAACATGGCCAGATGGAGCTATTGAAGCCCTGCAGGACTGTTTTGAGTGCACAGAATGGAGTGTCTTCAGAGAAACGGCGACCACTGACCATTACATTGACATTAATGTATATGCCGAAGCAGTGACGGGATACATTGACCAATGCATTGGAGATGTCACCGTCATCAAATCTGTCTCAACACGCACTAACCAGAAGCCATGGTTCACAGCAGAAGTTCACAAGCTGCTAAAAACAAGGGATGCTGCCTACAAAGCCAACGACGAAGTGGCACTCACAGCAGCCAGAACCAACCTGTCCCGAGGCATCAAGCTAGCAAAGCGGGAGTACTCAAAGAAAATTAGTGATACTTCGCCTGCTCAAGAGAGTCTTGGCAAATGTGGCAGGGCATCCAAACCATCACGGATTATAAGGCCCCACCGCGTATGTGTGTTAATGACACCTCTCTTCCAGACACTCTTAACACCTTCTATGCCAGGTTTGAGACACAGAACAACAAACCAGCATGGAAGACCATCCCCTCACCAGACAATCAAGTTCTTTTCCTGTCTGCATCTAGCGTGAGAAGGACTCTCACCAAGGTCAACCCACACAAAGCGGCTGGACCAGATAACATACCTGGATGTGTGCTCAGAGTCTGTGCTGACCAGCTGACTGATGTCCTAGTGGACATCTTCAACGTCTCCCTGAGCCAAGCTGTTGTGCCACAATGTTTTACAATACCATCATCAGACCTGTCCCAAAGACAGCCACAGCTTCGGAACTCAATGACTACCGCCCAGTGGCACTTACTTCAATCATTATGAAGTGCTTTGAGCGATTAGTCTTGAGTCACATAAAGAACCAGCTGCCCCTGAAACTGGACCCTTTACAGTTTGCATATCAATCAAACTGATCAACTGACGATGCAATTTCAATGGCACTCCACCTGACTCTGTCACACCTGGATCACTGCAATGCACATGTAAGAATGCTGTTCATTGACTTCAGCTCAGCATTCAATACTATCATCCCCAGGCAGCTGATCAGTAAGCTGAATCTGCTAAGACTTAACACCTCCACCTGCAACTGGATTCTGGACTTTCTCACTGAAAGACCCCAAACAGTACAGATTGGGAATATAAGATCTAACACCATCACACTGAGCACAGGTGCCCCCCAGGGTTGTGTGCTGAGCCCGCTACTCTTCACGCTGCTGACCCATGATTGCACTTCCAACTCTGACACAAACCACATTATCAAGTTCGCCGATGATACTACAGTAGTGGGACTCATCGAGAACGATGATGATGCGGCATACAGAGAAGAGGTGGAACGGCTGGCACTTTGGTGCAAAGACAATAATCTGTCTCTTAATGTTGAAAAGACAAAAGAGTTGATTGTTGACTTCAGGAAGACCAAGGCTGACAATCTTCCACTCAGCATTGATGGCGTCACAGTAAAGAGAGTGAAGAGCACCAAGTTCCTCGGTGTTCACATCACAGAGGACCTGTCCTGGACCAAAAACACCACCTATCTTACAAAAAGAGCCCAGCAGCGTCTCTACTTCCTGCGACGACTGAAGAAGGTGCACCTCCCCAAACCCATACTTACCACCTTCTACAGAGGCACCATAGAGAGTGTCCTGAACAGCTGCATCACAGTCTGGTATGGAAACTGCCCTGCTTCCGACCACAAAGCCCTTCAGAGGATTGTGCGGACCGCTGAGCGCATTATTGGCAGTTCACTACCCAGTCTGCAGGAGATCTACACCTCACGCTGTCTTCATAAAGCCACTAGCATCATGGCTGATCCCCACCACCCCTCCCACCAACTGTTTACTCCTCTTCCATCTGGAAGATGACTCTGCAGCATCAGGAGCAGGTCTGCTAGATTGTGCAATAGTTTCTTTCCTCAAGCAGTCCGGCTCCTGAACACCATGCTGCCCTCCTCCACGCTGGACTCTTTACTCCTTACCCTCTCTGGATTACATAGCACTACATAACACTGTATATATATATATATATATATTTATATATATATATATATATTTATATATATATATATATATATATATATATTGTGGTCGATAGGGGGCGCTCTTGCTCCCTTGAACCCCTGTCCACGACTCCAAACACCAGGTAAAAGTCCTCAAATCGACTTTATTTAATCGCCACAGTGCACAAAGCACACTCTCCACCACAATACTCATAATCTCACAAATACACAATAAACCAATCCTCCAGCTCCTAGACGCGTTGCCACCCTTCCACCCAGCTCAGCTCGTTGTCTGGGAGCTCCCACAGTCCTTTTATATCTCCTGACCCGGAAGTGTTCCCAATCCCCAGTCCATGTGATTCTCAATCACTTCCGGGTCAGGTAAAAGCTCTTCTCTTCAACCCGGAAGCCCGTCGCTCTTCCTATGACGAACTTCCGGGTCATAGGGCACGAAGAAGTCCTTGGTCCTCCCTGCAGCTCCCTCTTGTGGCCCCCATGGCATCCAGCAGGGTTGTGCTATCTATATATCTTGTGTATTGCACCTTTTGACACTGGAGGACGATATTTCGTCCTACTGTGTACTGTAAGTATATTTGTAAGAACCATTTTCCTAGTTCTATAAAATGTATGAATATTTACTAGATGATAATGCATAAAATATGGGAGGTTCCTATAACCCCCGTGAATAGAATTGAGTTGGTATTTTCCTATCATTTTCTAACAGTTTTGAGCTAACAATGTTCTCCAGTTAGAGTCTAGCCTTGCCTTGTGTAAGGTACAGAGGCATACGGCTTTTTAACCGTGTCCTTGTTTGTGCTCGCGTTCGTGCTTGCGCACGTGACCGTGCCTAGGCGCATGTCTAGGCCTATGGGCCTTTTGAGTGTGAAGTAACACGTAAAATAAAAGATTTAAGAGTTGAACCGTATGTTTAAGGCATACAGAAGAAGAAATAAAGAACCTTTAAGTATAGAAAGAAAGAATGTTTAAGTACAGAAATAATCAAAGCTTCTCAAGAAAAGCTAAGTTTATAGAAGATACATTTTTGCTTTTTTTTGCCTTATTTCTATGTGTGTAACTATTTTTCTTTTTATTCTTGTATGGATTATTTGCTTTTAACTTTCACTAAATATTTTTAAAACGAACTTTTGGACTGAGAGATTTCTTTGACACGCGTCTTACCCGTGCCTGACTTTGCCTTATGCAACGGTGGCTACACTAAAGTTAAAAAAGCAGCCTGAAGTTTTGAAACCTGCTTAAGATCTGAACCTGCCTAGGACTGAAAGTTTAAAATTGCTTTGGATTAAAAGAAAGCAAGTCTGCATTTTCAACGCTATGGCATCTGAGTCCGGGAGCCAGAGAACATTTCGAACCCCCATTGAAAGTAACAGTGGTGTGAGTGGAAGTCATGACGATCATGATGTTTCAATGGAGGATCATCTTGATGATGACATAAAGCCGTCCAATTCATTAACAACTAAACTTCAATCCAAAATGGACTACAAATACAAACAATTATCTAGTGTGATGAAGACCGTGAAAGATTTACAAAAAAATGAATTTAACTGTGAAGCTATAAAATCGATCATCGATTTTTAACCAGAGAATGGAATATAAAATGAAGATACACGGAAAATGCTACAAAAGGACTTTGATGCTAAAATGGAAATTTGTAATAAATTTACGGGATGTACAATGAATTGGGTTTTTGAAGTACGTCAAAATATAAGCTTCAACCAGCAGCCCGATTTTACGGCTAACCAATTCAAGGATTAAAGAACTACGAATGACTTTCCTGACGTCTCTCCAGAAGATAGTGTCTCACAGGTTTCCATTCAAAGTAAAAGTCATATAAGTTCGGCGGCAAATTCAGCCAAAGCCTCCAAAATCTCCGCAAAATCTAAACGTAGTACAAGTTCAGCCGGGACTTCTATGAGCGCCATCAGAACTCAAGAGGCAGCACACGCCGTACTGTTGGCTAAAGCAGAGAATCAAAGAAAGCAACAGGCTCTAGATATGGAGGAAATGCAGTTAAAAGCTAAGAGAAAGGCTGAGGAAATGCAGATAAAAGCTAAAAGAGAAGCTGAAGAAGCTCAATTGAAAGCTAAAAGAGATCAATTAGAACTGGAGGCAGCTATCACAGAATCCGAAGCGAAATTAAAAGCACTTAAAGGGCGCAACCGCAGTCCTAATAGACTGAGTCAGAAACCAGATGTGAAATTTGAAAAGTCATCTGATGCGAACAGTTACAACTTTACCAATATGAATAAAAGTAAAAATAACCCCCAGCAACCACCTTATCAGCAACAAAATG
This sequence comes from Polypterus bichir lapradei, assembly GCA_026402145.1. Classification (NCBI taxonomy): domain Eukaryota; kingdom Metazoa; phylum Chordata; class Cladistia; order Polypteriformes; family Polypteridae; genus Polypterus; species Polypterus bichir. The sequence continues at coordinate 34,006,117 of JANRMT010062856.1, forward strand.
AAGCGCCTCCTCAAGAGAAAGAACAACAGTATAAGACACAAGCACCTAATGTACCCCATAAAAAGATCCCAGTATTTGAAGGCGATCCATTGACTTATATAAACTTTATAAGAGCATTTGATCGAATCATCGACCAAGAAGTGAGTGATCCTGGTAGCAAACTTGAGTATTTGGTACAATTCACCAAAGGCGAACCTAAAAATATTGCTCTAAATAACTTATACTTGCCGCCAGAAGAAGGATATAGAAATACCAGAAGAATATTAGAAAAATTTTATGGAAACCACGTTCATATAGGAGATGCTTACATGAAGAAAGTAAGGAAGTGGCCACAATTAAAATCAGGAGATATTGATAGCTTAAAGACATACACGCTCTTCATTGGTAATTGTAAAAGTGTTATGTCGGGCTTAAAGGACGGACACGAATTCGAAAACAATTTAAATATCCGCATTATGTCATCGAAGTTACTACAAGAACTATGAGAGCTCTGGCAAAATAAAGCAACAGAGATCGAAAGCAAAGAAAGAAGAAGACCAGGTCTCGCTGACTTATATAGTTTCTTAGAAGATCGACTCATAGCTTCCCTGGATCCAATGTATGGTGCTTCCTATTCAAGCTACTTTCAAAAGAGAAAAAGAAAAGGCTGATTACGAAAAATATCCTGCGAAAGGCAGAATGAGAAAGGACAACTTCGTCTCAAATTTTGCCACTACTGTTGAAAAGGAAAATAAAAAGGAGACAACTGAGCGTACACACGGTAAGCACTGTTTTTTCTGCGACAAAAAGCATGATCTTAATGACTTCAACGCAATTCAGAAATTAACTTATGAAGGTAAAATTGACTTTTTGAAATCCAAAGGCTTATGCTTTAAATGTCTAAAACAAGGACATCTTAGCAAAGATTGTGAAGAAAAAATTAAATGTAGTATATGCTCTCATTATCATCCAGCTATTTTGCATATAAATAAAGAAAAGGACTCTGATGTTAAAGCTAAATCCATTAAAGAAGAGAGCTCTAAATCGAAACAGAAAAGCGCTTCTTCTACCAATGTGCCCATAACACCAAAAGAGTCTTGTATGTCAACCGAGGTCGGAGATAGTGTCATAGCTGCGGTTCCAGTTAAAGTCAAATCCAAAGGGAATGAAAAATATATTGAAACATAGACCCATGTAGCACAGCCACATTTTGCACAGAGAGCATAAGAGAACAATTAAACCTTTCAGGAAGAAAATCGCATCTGTATCTCAACACTCTAGATAATCTAGAAAAACCATTAAAATGTAAAATCTTAACAGAGTTGCAGGTCTATGGGATAGAAGAAAACACGTTTTATGATTTACCAGAGGTACGTACAGCAACTGTTATACCTGGTAATAAAGATAAAATTCCTACACAAGAAGATATTACAAAATGGCCTTACCTTAAAGATGTACACCTACCCCAAATAAACGCAGAAGTAAGTTTGATAATAGGTACAAACTCTCATAAACTCTTGGAACCATGGGAAATCATACATAGCGAAGGAGATGGACCTTTGGCAACAAGAACAGTTCTAGGATGGACTGTTACTTGTTATACGAAGGAGTCAGATAACGAAAGTGAAAAAAGATGTTCAGTCAATTGTGTAACAATAAAGCAAGTAGAACAAATGTTACTCAAGCAATACAATATAGATTTTCCAGAAGGCGACTGTGAAGAAAAGGAGGAAATGTCACAGGAAGACATTAAATTCATGCGCATAGCCTCAGACACTGCAAGACTAGTGAACGGACACTATTGCATTAATCTGCCTTTTAAAGATGAAACACTTAAAGTGCCAAACAATCGTAGTATTGCAAAACAACGAGCTATAGGTCTTAAAAGGAAACTTACAAGGTTCCCGACATTTCATGAGGATTATAAAGCGTTCATGAAAGACATTTTAGACAAAGGTTATGCCATAAAGGTACCCACTGAACAGCGGACCCTTGAAAATGAAAAAATATGGTACATCCCTCATCATGGAGTATACCATCCAAAGAAAAACAAAATAAGAGTGGTATTTGATTGTACAGCCACTTATCAAGGTGTTTCTCTAAATGAACAGTTATTGAAAGGACCTGATTTAACTAATACACTCATTGGAGTTCTTACAAGATTCAGAGAGGAACCAATCGCTCTCATGGCGGACATTAAATCAATATTCTATCAAGTGAAAGTACCAGAAAAAGACATGGATCTTCTTCGTTTTTTGTGGTGGCCCGAAGGTAATCTAAACAATGAACTTGAGGAATACAAAATGACAGTGCATCTTTTTGGTGCTACTTCGTCGCCTAGTTGTGCCTCTTATGCCTTAAGAAGAACAGCAGAGGATGCAAGAGACACAGCTCCAGAGGAAGCAGTTAACACTGTGTTAAATAATTTCTATGTTGACGACTGTTTAAAGTCAGTTGCTACAGAAGAACAAGCCATAAAATTGGCCAAAGATCTTAAAGCCCTGTGCTTAAAGGGAGGATTTTATCTTACAAAATGGATAAGTAATAGCAGAGTAGTTTTGCTGTCAATCCCTGAAGAAGACAGGGCAATGGATCAAAAGGACTTGGATTTAAGCCATGATCTGTTACCAGTAGAAAGAGCCTTGGGTGTTCAATGGTGCACACAGACTGACAGTTTCAAGTTCCAGGTAAAGCTGCAAGATAAGCCTGCTACAAGACGTGGCATTCTGTCAGTGGTCAGTTCAATATATGACCCACTTGGATTTCTAGTGCCAGTCATATTGCCTGCCAAGCTTATTCTAAGAGAACTGTGTAAAGAAAAATATGCTTGGGATCAAGAAGTGGAAGCTAAGTACGTTTCGGCAATGGAAAAAATGGATAGACGACTTGCAACTACTTGTGGATTTTAATGTACTGTAGTCAGGTGCTTTAAACCGCCTGGATTTGGTCAAATAATGACCGCACAAATGCATCATTTTGGAGATGCTTCAGAAAACGGGTATGGCACTGTTTCCTACCTCCTATTGACTAACAAAGAAAATGAGAGACATTATTCATTTCTAATGGGGAAATCAAGAGTGGTACCACTAAAATCTGTCACTATACCAAGATTGGAACTTACAGCAGCAGTGATTGCAGTCAAAATGGACAAAATGTTAAAACGAGAACTACAGATTCCCCTGCAAGAATCGATCTTTTGGACTGACAGCACCACAGTACTAAGGTACATCGCAAATGAAAGTGCACGCTACAAAACCTTTGTTGCCAACAGAATCGCAGTGATAAGAGAGCAAACGCAACCCTCGCAATGGAGATACGTCACATCTGCACAAAATCCTGCAGATCAGGCATCAAGAGGTTTGACAATAGAAAGCTTCATTAAAAGTAAGACTTGGATACAAAGCCCGAATTTCCTACTACAGCCAGAGCACGAATGGCCTAAAAGACCGGATGAGGTGGACTTGTCTACTAGCGACGATCCGGAAATCAAAAGGTGTGTAGCAAATTTTGCATGTGTAGAAGAAAAAACTGAACCAGTAAAAAGACTTATAGAGTACTACTCAGAATGGTACAAATTAAAGAAAACAGTAGCTCGGTTCCTTAAGTTTAAAGAAGTGCTAATGCGTTTGAAAGAAGAGAGAAAGGCAATTCAATATGCAGTTAGCCAATCTGGACATAGCCCAGAAAGTCAAAAGATGCTGATCGCGAAACATATGAAGGAATACAAATCAACAATGAGACTAAAGCCACTATCTCTAGATAACTTGTCTAAAGCAGAAGCCGAACTTATTCGCCCCACTCAACTACAAGCTTATCCAGAAGAAGCTAAAGCCTCGCACAAAAATCAGCTTGTAAAGACAGGTAAAATAAACAAACTGGACCCAACTCTCCAAGATGGAATATTGAGAGTTAGAGGAAGGCTCAGCAAATCAGCAATGCCAGAAGAGGCAAATCACCCTGCAATCATTCAGAAGAATTCACATATTGCTACTCTCATTATGCAACAAGTTCATAAAGAAATTGGACATTGTGGGTGTAATTACAAGATGCTACACCCTGAAACTCCTGGGTAAGGGCAATGCCAACTGCAAAAGGGGCAGTCAGAAGAGTTTGTGTGCAGATCCAGACCAGCACATTGGATAGACTTGTGAACAAACTGTGCCTGCTCCAGGAAGCAACAATAATTAAAATGACTCATTTTTCTTTTTGCATGCCTAATCTTAAAGTTTAATTTTAAAATTTTGTGCTTGTGTTTATACATTAGAGTTTAAGCTATAAAGTTTCTTAAGTTTAGTATTCGTGTTTTTATAGTAGAAACTAAGTTAAGCTTCTTAAGGTTTGTTTTAAGTTTGGTAAAGTGATGAAGGCTCTTATTAAGTAAAGTTAAGTAATTGGTTTCTGCCCTAGCATAAACAATTAGGGGCCGGATGATTACACTAAAGTTAAAAAACCTGCCTGAAGTTTTGAAACCTGCTTAAGATCTGAAGTTTAAAATTGCCTTGGATCATAAAAGAAAGCAAGCCTGCATTTTCAATGCCTGAGATCGACTGCGACGAAAGAAAACGACGACTTAAAAAAGACTCAACAGGTATCTTTAATCTTTGTCTTTGATCGGAGTTGAACATATTTGAAAATTGTTAGTGCTCTTCGCGAGACTGTATAAATTACAAAGGATTTAAGTACAGTACCTTGTGGGATCGTCATGGCGTTTCAATCCAGAAGCCAGAACGAACGTCGGCAGGGTGTGAATGAAAATTGCTTTGAATATGACGTCACAAAGGACCATCTCCATGACGACGGAAAGCCGTTCAATTCAGCGACCAATAAACTTCAATCAGAAATGGACTACAAATACAAACAATTTTATCGTCTGATGAAGATCATAAGGAATTTTCAACAAAATGAACTTAACTGGAAAAATATACAAATAATTATCGAGAATCAGTTCTTCAACCTGAGAATGGAATATAAAAGATTAAATGACAAACTCTTATCCCTCCAGAGTAATGAATATACACGGAAAATGCTACAAAAGGACTTTGATGCTAAAATGGAAATCTATACTAATAAAAGGCAAAGCCCTCACTGACTCACTCACTCACTCACTGACTGACTGACTGACTGACTGACTGACTGACTGACTGACTCATCACTAATTCTCCAACTTCCCGTGTAGGTAGAAGGCTGAAATTTGGCAGGCTTATTCCTTACAGCTTCCTTACAAAAGTTGGGCAGGTTTCATTTCGACATTCTACGCGTAATGGTCATAACTGGAAGGTATTTTTCTCCATTTACTGTAATGGAGTTGCGCTTGACCGCCGTGGGGGCGGAGTTTCGTGTGACATCATCATGCCGCCCACGTAATCACGTGAACTGACTGTCAACGGACTATGTAGAAAACCAGGAAGAGCTCAAAAATACGCTGAACAAAACATGCATTATATAATTGAGAAGGCAGCGAAACAATAAGAAGCGAGCGAGTGACATACTACCATATTCATCAGTACAGCTACTTCGGAAACAAAGCGAGGTATAAACCTAAACTTTAAATTAACTTAATAGACAGGCTGCCGCTGGTGCTTTTCGTGCCCACGGGTAATGCGGGATACAAGTTTATTGAGAGGACGCAGGATATAAACGAGAGTTTTGATCACTTTGTAACTA